>VXAU01000977.1:8214-47439 GCA_013399695.1 Formicarius rufipectus | reverse complement strand
TGGGTCTGCGGCTCCCAGTGCTCCGTAACACCTGCTGTTTTGTCCCTTGCCTGTCGCTGCAGGGCTTTGGAAAAGTGGATGAATCCCTCAAGCCTGCACAGTGGATTTTTTAGGTGAGGCACAGTGTGCGCAGAACTGGCCCCTTTACTCCTGAGGTTCATCTGCCAGGGCCCAGCAAGCTTGGACAGTGACAGCGAGGTCCTCAGGATGTAGGTTTGGTTGGAGTATCCTTCTCTTAGATGGATGGCCTTACAGGGCTAAGTGACCTCCATCTGCCCGGGTTTGGAGTTAGAATTGTCCTTCTCCTAGGATGGTTGCCGAGCAGCTGACGAGCCCATCCTGCCCAAGGACACACTTTGTCTGACCCTTCAGTTGAGACCTGACCAGCATGGGAGACCCTGCTGGAGGCATAAACCACAGTTAGTATAGCTCACAACCTCATAAGGGCACACAAGCTTCTCCCCCATGACAAGGGGGTGTCCATGGAGAAGATATGGTGATATAACCAGCAAGATAAACATATATACGCTTTGAGCTGGAGCTGCTTCTGAGTTTCAGAACGCATGCTGAATTCCTAACTAATAGCTATGGTTTGGATTCCTTGGAAGAAATATAACGAGTTTGACTTTTTCCAAAATTTAGCACACAATAACAGCACAAGCAAAGGAAAGAAAAAAATCATAGCAGATAGGTTTTCTAAAACGTGGCCTTAGTTTTTAAAGAGGCTTTAAATAGGCCATGGGTGAGAAGCATGCTCCTGCATCTGTTGGCCAACTTTCAGTGTTCCAAGCGAATCTCAAATATTCCATACATGATTGAAAAAAATTGACACTTGGCTTATTTAATTTGGCTTCTCAGCAATTATGTAGAATTGAATGCTTCCTCAAAATAACAAAGGGTTTCCATACACAGATGTTTGCAAATCAAATATCAAGCAAACAATTTGCCAAAGTCCCAGGCAATACTTTTCACTTCTGATTAGATCATGGACAAATTCACCATTATTTAGTGAGATATCAGACCCATTTCTAACAGACCCTGAGCCAGACTATAAAACCATTAAGCTGCTGACTGTACAACTAGGCAGTAGGATAACTACACACACTGGAACGTATAGCTCTATATTTCAAACTAGCATCACCTTGCCACCAGAGTATGTCAGGAACTCATAAAATCACAGTGAGAGGATTTGCTTATTCTCCTCAGCCCACATAATTGGGGATTTATTCCTCAGTTGGCATTGTGCTCAGCTGCAGAATCCCATCAGCACTTATTGGGCTCAGCACCCACCTGAAGCCATGAAGAGCTGCTGTGAAATCCAAGTCATGCAAAGAAGCCACACTCTTCCTTGAAGTGGATGTGAACTGTTCCATCACCTACCTGTGCCAGAGGCTCATTGAGTGTTAAATAATACTTAGGTAAAATTCTATTCAAACACTTCAGTGGGGTGGTCAAAGTCCCAAATGCCTATCTTACAAGAAATTCTGACATTTCAGATATATCCTCAAGTTCATTATTAGAAGTAAGAAAAATGCTTCCAATTAAGCTTCACTTATACTTTCTCTTGACAATATCCTTTCTAACTCTCCACTGAACTTTATAATGAAGTATCAGAAAAAGAGATGGATGCACAAATAACATACACCAACTGCTCTCCAAAGTCCTTTAATAGCATGTGACAAAAAAGAGATTAAAAAACTCTCATGAAATACATTCCAATAGTATATATTTAGCAAATCTCTAAATAAAGACTCCAATGGAAGAAATTTTAGCTCCTGAAGTAATATTATTCCTTCATGGTTTCCTACTGTGATCTCTTTTGGAGGTCATATGGATATGTGAAAAAGTATAGGTAAATATCCAGAAAAGTGTTTAGCTTAATCTTTTTGATACAGTGACCAATTTCCCTACTCCTTTTTTAGTTTATATTCCAGATTAGTTGTAACTGATTAAAAGAATCCTGTGGTGCAAGTTCTAGCTTATGAACATTGACTTCGTATGTTCAAAAGGATTAGTAAAAGGTATTTTGATTAATTTTTTTCCAAGGAAGAGAATATTTTTTATAAACTCTGTCCAAATTCAATCATGAATAAAAATACATTGGTGGCTACATACTGCAAAAGTATGGGAAATTGGACCATTTTTTGTTTCAGGCCCAGGTCACACAAGATATGAGAGGATTTGGCAGCTCTCAGAAAGTATCACATGAGACTGGTTTGACAGACAAACAAAACAAAAACAACCCAGATGGCTATGCTTCACTCAGTTGCAAGGCAATTATGTGAGGCCTTTACTCACATAGAAACATTTTCATTTTGAAAATCTCAGATACTTTTTCAAGAAGTTTTTGCATTGACTCTACTTTCACCAAAAATCATTTTTTTCCTTACATTTTCTCTAAGCCAATTCATGCTAATTCTATGGAAAGTCTCAAAAACCTCTCCAAAACAATCCCAACTTCACAAGATCTCTCTCCAGGTTTTTTCCTGGTTTTATCTGAGATATAAGTAACAGATGAAGGAATGTGCAAATACCAAAAATAAATAACTTGCTGAGCTAGTCCAAGTATTTGGATAGTTCAGACATCAACCCATCTTTGATTTTTTTTCAGTATTATTATTTTTACTGTCTTGTTATATTAATTTTTATGTTATTATAGTGCTGCTTGTTTTACCTATATTTTATGCGCTTCAGTACATCACCCCTGTTAAAAGTTGCGTATCCTTACAAGTATCTTTCCTCATCACAGTGTTACAGGTTCAGATCCAAACTCTGGGCAGTGCTTATGAATATACAGGCCTGAAAATTCTGGAACATGGACTCACAAAGACATTGCATTTTGACTCAGAACAAGAAGTTCGGTACATGACCACATGCTATAAGCAATGCTTTACCCATAGCTATCTGTTCTGAAGCACAGGTTTACCATACCTGATCACATGTAAAGAGTGCTGATAATTTATGCACAATGTCATTTTCAAACATCATTAGATTTTTTTTTCCTGGAAAATGCTTGCACCACTGTATGCTATAGCTGTGTCCATGTGTCCACAGATACAAGTTTTCATTACCTTCCCTGGCTTTATAGCTTGAGTTGACTGCATTTTTGAGCAAGTTTAAAGGTCAATAGGCTACTGAAGTTCAATATAGGAGCTAGATGTGTAAGATTGTAGATGCATTACTGAGAACTGACTGGCGTTGTACGGCACCTCCAGAGGATACAGGAAAATGTTTACAGCTACAGCCTTAGACGTCATCTGTTGTTGGCTGGACTTCGCGAATGAAGATCTTGGGATAAGCTGCGCAATGGATTTTTTAAGTGAGGCACAGTGTGCGCGGAACTGGCCCCACTCCCTGTACTCCTGAGGCTCATCTTGCCACGGNCAGGGGAAGACCTCGCCTTATCCTCTCTGCCACCGAATGACACAAACGTGGCACTGCAGCCATGCCCGCAAGAGATGATCAGTGGCAAGAGACGTCATCTACAACAAGAATAAATCAGTCAAGTCAGGCAATATCCAAACCCTTTCATTTTTAATACGGTCAAGCTCTACTTGCTAAAGGGCAGAAAAAATCAGTATTTTATTCCTGCTGTCATCATTGCTAAGCCACTATGTCTTTCCTTTTCCACAGGGGTGCAAAGCCTTCACCTAAACCCTTCAAAAATGCATACTTCTGCTTCTTCTGTGTTGCAGGCTTCCTCTGGACACAACAAACACCTGAGAGATCTTGACAGCCCAAACCAGGTTAAGGATATTCTATATACAGCACTATAGTGAAAACATTGTGCCTCAGATCACTGCAGTCCTTAATGAGGTGTCAAGTACACCACACCTCACACCTAAGCAAAATCAACCTGCTCAAAAACCAGCTCTACCAAGGGAATATTTTCTAGAGAACAGTAGATCCTACAAGCCAGCAGGCTTTGTGCAGATGAGTAAGCAGATAACATTGGAGAGTGGATTTCATTCCCCCATAGAGGCTTTTGTGCTCATCTACAACAAGCGGTGTTGAAGTGAAGGAGTGAAGGCAGTTATAAATTTCTGTAGGAATGAGCACAAAAGGGTAATTCTCAGATCAATTATCACTTCACTCATTGAAGCTTAAATTTTTATTTCCCATTAATGTTGTTGAATTTCCTCTGAGCAACAACAGAAGTAAACCACTAAACCTACCTGCAGTGTAGACAAGTGGGGTCCAGTCTCCCTGCCTTAACTAGGAGAAATCTGGGAAGCAAATCTGGGACCTGAAGGAAGGAAGCAGAGACTTGAACCAGATTCTCCCACTTCCTGGTACCTCAGCAGCCCACTTTGTCTCCTCCAAACAGCATTTTTTGCCAAAATGGAAAGGTTCCAAAATTTTGGTGCAAAATTATTTTGTGCTGCTAGATCCCAGCACATAACCAGAGGGAGGCACCTGGGTAAGAACTATTATGCGTTTAGACTGTTAGTGTAACTTTTTTTTTTTTAAAACAATGACTGTTTTCTTGTTCCACAGATACCTTTACTATGCATTAGACACATGTTGTGAGCTGTTTATGTGGGTCACATCCTCTGTGTAAAACCTTTATGACTTTTTTAGCTTTTTATTATTATGTATTTGGCTATTGTAATGCTCAAGTGTGGCTGGCATTGTAAATAAAGCGGGACAGTAGTGAGTGATGAAGAATTTTAAAACTCTGAGCAACTAGTTGAACTCTTTCCCTTATTGTTTTAAGACACTTATAGTCCCTCTTCTGAAGTTGTAGAATATTCCAAAGAAAATGCAAAGTTAGATTTTTATCTTCCCCTACCTGCTGTGCCTGGAGTCTTCTGATAATATTTTCAGATTTTACTCTCTCTTTACAAAACACCCACACAAACATGACAACTGCTGAGAACACTGATTTTAATTCTCTACATACAGTATCCTTTTCCTGTTAAATCAACAGCAAATCCAGATTCTCATATTGGTGTATTTTGAAATTCAACTTAATGAGCAGCTTTGATTTATAAGACTTTTCAGGTAGTTTTCCATACAGATATTAGCCACACCAAAACTTCATTTGGCTTTTAATAAAAGATGCAGCCTGCCCAGGTAAAGATCAGGTCTCTAAAATCCTTCTATTTGATTGTGTCCCATCCATGATTTCTCATCCTTCACTGCACTTGCTCATTCTCTGTCACATCCAGATCTGTTTATCTCCAGTGCACACCCCAATAGGAGTCTCCACAGTGCATGGAGGGGACTAGAGTCATACCTCACAGAGTTATGACTTCATCATGAATCTAAATTTCTTCAGGGCATCATTCAGGCCTTACAGATGACCTCTAGGCTCAGCAAGCCTCTTTAAACAGGAAATAAAAGCAGGTATTTATACCTCAAAATTGCAAAGAGAAGATAAACCAAGCAGCTTCCACCTGAGTTTGCAGAGTCTGGACCAATTCTAATTACTGTAAACATTTTGTGTTAATAAAATTGTATGTTATTTCTTTTGCTCAATACCAACAATATGTTAGTTTTTCACACCCATCCTGTGAACCACAGAATCAACTACTCAATCAACTACATACAGCATTGAAAAGTATAGCCTCTAAAAGAGTGGAGTCATACCAATAGGGATGTGAAACCCCCAAAGGGATTTTTGAGCTCTACTGAACTCAAAGGATGAGCTGAACTCAAGAGACAAGTGTCTTTCCATAATTAAAGAGCTACAGATTTTGGTGGGCAGTAGTTTCTGTACAACTAGACCATGTTCTCTTGCACAGCTTTTATTGTGCAGCTTGTACTGTGAAGTTTTTGACCAGAAAAACTTTTTTCACCCCCAAACTCATCTTTATTACATAGTGTCCTAGTTGTAGGGGAAAGAGGCAGGGTTTAGCATTAGGTGGCTGTAACCAACTATACATTTTATTCCATTTTATCATTTTTAGTGGACTGTCTCTTTAAGCATGGGAGGCAGAACTGCATTTCCTTGTGAGAGTTACAGAAGTGAATGGATGGGCCCTCCTTTAAAAGCCACAGGGCAAAAGCAGAAGCAGCACCATTGCCTTCCCCCTGGCGGAGGGGGGATAGCCTCTTCACCGCAAGTCGAAGACACTCCACAAGTTCCAGCCAAAAGGGACCCCAAACCTGAAAAAGCATGTCACCGCTTTGCAAGCCACACCACAAGTTGCAGCCTCACTGCCGCAGACTGGACCTGCTCCACAAATCTCACCGCTGCTGCCGTTTTGTGGGGGAAGAAAGCTGGCTGCTGCCAGGAGAGCCCATGCTGGCATTGAGGCAGATGCTACTTCTGCTGTTACTGTAGTCACCGTTCCCACCCACCAAGAGAGAATCTACCAAGAAAGCTGGGGCTGCCCCAGCAAAAGCTGCTCCAGGGATTTTTCCATTTCTTTTTTTTTTTTTTTTTTTTTTTTTTTTTTTTTTTGTTTCTTTTTTCCCACCAACTGCTTTTTGCAGACTGTTTTGACTTGCTGACCTCACAGAGAGAAAGGAGAGAGACTGCAGTCTGCTACTGTTTGCTGCCCTCCCACAGAAAACCCTTTGCTACCTTGTTTTCTTTTGCTTTTTCCTAACCTAGCGGTAGAGGGGAAAGGGGCGAAGTTTCTCTGCCGTTTTGTCTTTGACCCCGAGCAGATCACGTGGAGCTCAAAGCCATTTTGTCGTTGTCCCAAGGTGGAGGTGTCCAGGTAACACTTTTGTTTTGCAATTATTGGTTTAAACCATTTTCCTGTGTATCTTTGTAGTTATAGCTATTTCCTTTAGTAAATTGTTATTTTTACTTATATTTCTCCATATTGTCACTTTGTTATTGAAGAGGGCAAGGAAGAAAAAACTAAGAGGAAGGACATATTTGGAGTTCTAGTTTCCCGGTGGTCGTCCAAACCACTACACATGGTAAACCTGGAAGAATGGTTCCTGAATCAATGATGAATCAGTTTATTATGCCAATGTAAGTTACATCTAGTCTTGGAGACATCCTACAGATTCTGTACCCCTTCCTACATTCTCCTGTGCCCTTCCAATGAGGAAGAGTCTCCATATTTCTGCACAAGTAACTCATGTTCAGATGCAGCAGAAGAAAGCCAGACTTACAGTGCAGTGGTAAACATAAACTGGGAAAGTTTGGATATTAAGCAGTATCTGTACTCCTTAACATCTAAAATATTTTGCAAAACTGGGTCATTGTTTTCTTACTCCTCTCCTGCCCAATTCATATGCACAGGGGACTTTGCACATTCAGTTTCTACAAGTCATCTTCTGCTTGTGGTTGTAACCCTTCATATGTCTCTTGCTAACTTAATCCTTCCAAATGTTTGGGAGGTTTTGCACTGTGGCAAGAAGGACTAATACAAAGAAGGCTATCATAAATCTTACACACTTTCCCCCTTTTTTCTTTTTTCATGTCAAACCAATTGTTGGGATTTTAATCTCTTTAGCTTCAATTTTCAATTCACAATTATGGGTAGTATTTTACCATGGAAATAATTGCCTAAAAGGTTTAAGTCTCTTGCACCTTATAAAATAATGACCCTTTTTTATTTCCTGTTTAGAGGAGTAACGGAATCTTTATGAGTCTTCAAACTAGGTCTAAAAATTCCCAGAAGGAGCTGTGCTGGAAGAATGGCCACTGTGGCATTTCATAGAGAAATTATGTCATCTTCTGCAGGAGGGGTGACGGGGGTGGGGGAGGAGCAGGGAGGGCATGAAGAGGGGAAAGAAAGATGTGAGAATGGCCATTGAGAGCCTGTTTATATTCTCTGGCAAATAAAATAGCCCTTCCACTCTACTCCAGGACTTCCTTTCCCTTAAAAACTGCTTCTCCACCATCTTCACCGTTGATAGATTTTACAGTGGTGTGGGAAGCTGCTGAGGGAAACACAGAAAGGATGAAGGGGTCCGTGTTTAGTTTCTTGGCATTCACAGTCAAGAGCTAAAGAGGTTGAAACTGCAGGCTACTTTCCGAGAAAAACAGGTGACTTAAAAGTCTCTCTCTCTCTCTCTCTCTCTCTCTCATCATCTTTCTGGAGATAAAAAAGGTAAGACAATCCTTTGAGAGTAATTCCAGTGATTAAGCAAAGTCAAGGAATCAGAGCTGACATCTAGCATACTGGTTCAGGAAAGAAAAAAAAAAAAAAAAAAAAGAAAAAAAAAAGAAAAAAAAAGAAANAAAGAAAGACACTTCTTCAGAATTGGAGTATGAATTATTCCCTCAGCATTAAATTTGAAAGATCCCACTTGAAAGCATGCATATTTATAATTTAAAAACCTAAACACCCAATCAAAAACTACCTTGTAAATTCTACTTTAAAAATTTACAGTCTGAAATTTAGTGCAAAAATAACCTTAGTGGCAGATGCTGCTTGTACAACTTAGGTGGAAAGGCAGTGAAAAAACAAAACACATATGGCTTTACAGTTCTACATGCCAGTGGCAGTTTCTCATCTAGCTCATCCAGCATAACATTTTCCAATACAGGACATTCCTTTTGCAGTAGTTTATAATTTTGCTCAGTATTAAGTGTTTGAATAGACATTTCCATGCTATGTATTTGTGTCATGGTACCTGATGACAGTTTGAAGAGGGTTTTTTGTTGGGGCTGTTTCTGCAAGTGTTTCCAAAAATTAGGGTAAAATGTTGGACCACATGACATTTCAGGCTTCAGAGTACAGAAGTTTCAGATTTCATAGAAAGACAGACTCCCCATCAGGGCTTTCCCCATCCATTTGGGAAATCAGTCCAACTTAATTCACTCAGCGTCATGCAAGCATGAGGTAGATTATCAGAGTACGGTGCTAACAAAATTTGACTACACACTCTAGTACCTTCCAATTGCCTCCTAAATGTATGCAGAAATGCAAAGACACTACCTTCTTTCAAAAATAAAACTAGAGAGTTACTGAGATATTCCTAAGAAATCTATTCCTGCTTTCAGGCAGTAATTACAGAGTCACAAAGAGTTCAAAGCCTTTTAAGAGACACAAGATCCACTAGGGATCTGTAAGATCCACCAGGGATCTGTGAGATCTACCCTGATTTGGGGCAAGCTTGTGTTTTAAATTCTATTCCCCTCCAATCTGCACCACTTTCACCTTGCTTTCCTAGGGAAATAAGAACAATGCAATCAGCTTTTTCATCCACATCTGTCAGTCTTTCCTCTAAATTTGGTGTCCATCTACCAATTTCAGTCAAACTGGAGAGGGGTAGGGGTCTTGAGACGAAGACAAAGAAAGTTGAGGAGGTCAAATTAGAAAGAGGAGCATAAGACCGCTAAAGTGAGGTTGAAGAATGGAACAACCACCTTATGCCAGTGACAAGAGAAGATTCTGAAACGCTCCACCTGAGCTCCCCTCAAACTCTGCCTAATCATTAGTATGTATGATCAGATATTGTAATCTTATCAATGTGCAAAATTGAATTTGCAATCATGTATTAAAATGTATAAAATTGCCCATTGTGCACTGTTGGCTAATCAACACTAGAGGCTCTGTCAATCCAGCTGGCCCTGCCCAATCAGAATCCCTTCATGCTGTAGATGGAGAAAAAGTCACAGTGATTCACCTGAGAGGTATGTTAGGTAAAGCTGTGTCTAAGTTTAGAGGAAATTAAGAAAAGTTGTTGGACTAGAAACCAAAGAAGGAGACAGATCCCCTTTGGGTTTAAAACAAAATTTAATTAGGGTATGATAATAGCAAAGATAACAGTTCTTAATCACAATATAAATCTATATATATTTATATATATCTATTCGAGAGAGAACAAAGCAACCAGAACTAAACAACCAATCTGTGGGACAATCCCCGCTTGAACCGCACCCTCCCCCTCCCCTCGTCTCTGCTCCGTTGGGTGCAGCAATATTTACGGACAGCAGGAGGCAGTGTTGCTCCTCAGCCAGTGCTGAGCTGACCCCCGGGGGTAGGTGGAAAAAAGATTTTGGTGTGTCCCTCTGAGGCTGTGGAGTCCCACTGTGGAGTTGGTGGGAAGAAGCCAGGCAGGGAGGGAAAGAGCTGGCATCCTTTTCCATGGTCTGTAGCTAGAGGATGAATGCCACTCTGAGCTGGATGCAGCCGTCGATGCTGTAGGGCTCCTCGCACCCAGGTCGGTAGCCACTGGCTCCCTCAGGAAACCCGATGTAAATGGCCCCAGCTAGCAAAGTCTCTCTCTCTCTCTCGCACTGGGAACTCCAAAAATCCAGGAATTGGAAAGCAGGAGGAAAAAGGAAAAAAACAAACAAACAAACAAACAAAACAACAAAAAACCCCAAACATCAAACAACCAAAAAAACAAGAAAGGAGACCAAACTCGCAGGCAGAGGTTCCTCCAAGAGCCGTCTCTCTCCCCTTCTCCCTGCAGTCCTCCTCCCCTGCAAAACTGAAAACCAAAAATGTCCCCTTCTATCACCACACCCAGTGAATTACCAGTCGCTAGGTAACGCCTTCACTCATCACTTGCCTCTTTTGTTAGAGGCAGTGGATAAAGACAAGGGCCATTCAGCCCTCATCTGGTGGTAGGGGAAAGAAAAATTCCACGAGATTCTAAAACTATCACAAGCTGTTTGGGTCAACCCTACCTCAGGCCAAGGCAAACCCACTCGTGGGATTGTCTTTGCTCAGAGACTGGGATATACCTGGTGGATAATGAAAAAAGAGAGATTCAGTGTGTGCCACAAGGAAATTTGACATTAGGGAAAAACTAATTCGTATTCTGAGTTACCAAGGCTCTCTGCCATCATGCATTGTTAGAAACATGGCCAAGCCCCAAAATCCATATGTCTCCTCATCTGAAAACCTTCTCCTATCTCTACCTGTGAGTGGGCAGGAAGAGATGTGGGAAGGAAAAAAGTCCAGAAAGTCTACTGCTCTTAGACTAATGAGGCGGTCAAAAATTAAATGGTCCCCATTTGATGGGGGTGCAAATGAGAACGTTTTATTGAAACTATAACACAGAATATATATCCCAGGGTTTGACTTATTGTAAATATGGGAGGAAATATTACAACTAGGGGATAACATTGGGAGGAGATGTTGTAACTAGGAGATAACACACTATTCACTATTCAGAGACATATGGTAATGGACACAAATTAGAAACACAATAGAGTCTTCATCTAGGTTCAGGGTGTATCCGTAAAGTCTAGGCAGCTTCATACATCTTGGAGACAGGGAGGTGACAGAGATTCTCAGTCTCTTATCTGTCAAGAGATGTCCACTCAGGGTTCTCCCAAAATTTCCTCAACATCCCTGTTAACTCCTTCATTGCCAAGCGGTTTTGTATTCCAACAGACTAATATGTTTAAGCTATGAATAACAGTAATATGTTCTACCCCAATACTTGTCCTGAAGGTCCATCTCCTCAGGCTGATAATCAAAAGGGTGCTCTTCATTTGCTATCTTTTAGTAAATTTCATCTCCAGAGACTTCACAGTTTTCAAGCTGTTTCTCTCCTACCATAGGCTGCTCCGGGCAGCAGCACAGCCCAACACATGCCTGCTGGCTTTCTAAAGGGATTTGCCAACATCATCGTCCTGTGTCATCAGTCCCTACCTGTGAGCTACTGTGCAAGCCTCCACAGCCATCACTCTTCCAGGGATTTTTTGCCCCCTTCTCATGAGAAAAAGACCAGCTCCAAATGAAAATTAAGTAGTATGGGACAAAACAGGAAGAGAAAAAAACACACATTTTACTTCTTGGACCATAATCAGGAATCTTAAAATATGAGTTTGTCAAACCCATTGAGCCTGGAATAAGGTCTTCAAATAACAGTGAAGTGGAAACTTTGGTAGTGTTTGCCAGATGCAGGCATGTGCTCTTGCTCTTCTTGACCAGCTTTCAAGACCGTTTCAGCTGCAACTATAGGGCTATGAATCTACAGGATTGCATACTTCAACCAGTGTTTACAGTAGAGAAAGATCTACAATCTGTGGGTCATGCTTCTTAAACCAATTTACAGCATACATGTCTCAGAAGCTTAAATAGCTCGTGGGCAAGGCCTGTTGTTCACTGGTAAAAACCTGAAATACTTCAGAACTGCGAGTGTCACAAGTTGTGCTAAAATATTTAAGTGCAATTCAATTCACTGAAGGCTCCAAAGTTCAGTTTTGATCTTTCTTAGGCATGACTAAGCAGACCATTCAGTTTTTAATTCTTCCAGCCAGGCTGGCTTTTGCCACACTCAAATCAAACTTGTTTCCAGAGTCAGCTCAGCTTATCTGGTTGATAAAAACAAGAGGAGGGGTAGGATCAAGAAGCAGCTGTCATTACCAAGGAGTCATACTTACTGTGTGTCAAGATCTCCAGATTATACCTCTTTAAAAAGGGGAAAATGTTTCTGTAGCTTCTAGTAGAGCAGCACACATACTTTACCCTCAGTTAGACATCACAAGCATTGTCTTCCTAAGGAAACCAAGCCATGGCCTCTGTGTTCAGCCATACAGAGAAAACACCATCTCAATCAATACCACTCAATCTGTGAAATGGCTTTAGTCAGATCAAGCTACAATTTAAACCAGATCCATTAGTGAGGTTTACAGTCACAGGTTGGCACCACTTCATACCAGCCCATTTTAAGGTTCCGTTTGTCTCCCTTGACACAAAAGTGTCACTTCTGAGTTCATCAAGGCCAAGCACAGGTAGTAAGCTGCATGTCTAGCTAGAAAAATAGTAATACAAATAGCATGGCTTAGGGCTAACACAGACACAGAAATCTTTCCTTTTCGCTCTGCTGACTGTTTAATGTTTAAACTATGGAGCTCTGTGTTATGTTGTTTTTTACAACCTATTACTGATTTGAAGAATAAGCAATGAGCCTGGTTCCTTGGTTGGCAACAGTACAAAGTGACTTTGAACGAACAATCTAGCCTCAGACATGGTTAGCTACTGCATGGACATAAATCATCTCCTTAAGTGGTACAGGTCTGCACTGCTTTTAAAAAAATCAAACAGAGCCATACCTGTTTCTGCCTCTACCTGTGCGACACCTCCAAGCTCAGCATGTGTGTGAATTGGAAGGAAGTCTTGAATCCATGTTGTCTACACAAGAACTGCGCCTCCATTCATTTGTCCCTGCAAAGCCTGGAGGTCCATGCTGGACTGACATGCTAAACTACTTTTCTAGAATCTGCTTCTGCTCACTGCTGTTGAGCTGATGAGTTGAGTCTGACTAAATTTTAGATGTTTTGCTTACACTTCCCAAGCAAAACTGCAGTTTACATTAGAGGTCAGGATCTACTTTTTACTTTTGGGGGGGGGTTTTGTACATAACAAGCTGTTCAAGAGCAGCTCTCCACTGAGTTTTCCCTACATGTCTATGGCAAAGAAACTCAGTCATGCCTATTATGAAAAAAAAAGCACTTTTAACACCTGGACTTATTTATGGATATCCTGTTCCCTATCTCATTTACTCTGAGAGGATTCTCCATAGACTTCAAGCACCAGTACAAGTTAAAAAGCTATTTTGATCCTGAACCACAGTTCAGGATGCTGATTTGGGGTCCTTGTGAGGTTTGAATGACCTCTGACACTTCTTAAGAAAAAAAGGAAAGCATTTCTGCTAGTCTGTCCTCAGCAATACATTCACTCCTTTGTGGGTCCTCTTCATGGAATGCCTGAACCTTATACTATTATTGCACACAGAACTAGTATTTCCAAGCTACAGAGGTAGCCTGAGTATTTCTTTTGTCAGTTATTTATTTACAAGTAGTGATTAAAAACACTAGAACAGATCAAAAAAGTCTGTAGCAGAGAATCTCTACGAACAAGAGGATCCTAGTAGTTTATGCCAAGAGTCACATCCTAGCTGGGATGCAAGTTTCAAGCATGCTTGTTCTTTTACAGCTCAGTCTATCAGTGTGCCTGTAACTGAAGCCCTTTGAGCTTTTGCCTGATACTGTGTTATCTACAGATTACTGGCAAAATATAAGGATGCAATGTTTTTACTGCCTATTACTGTATTATATTGATAAAGATAGATTCTCTTATAATTTCACTGCCCTCACCAAACAAAAAGGTAGCAAAATACTGTCCACATACAGACTTTTCTCTGTATATGCAAATTTGAGCAGTTAGTATCTCAGGCCCAAGGTCAAAATAATTTCCCTTGATGCCTAAGGATTTTAGTGTATTTTGTAGATGTTTTTTAGAATTCAGAATCATGCAGGTTTCCCTGAGCTGCTTACATTTTCAGGTACTGCCGCAGCTTGTGTTGCAGGCGTGGCTGCAGTGCCACGTTTGTGTCATTCGGTGGCAGAGAGGATGTGAGGCGAGGTCTTCCCCTGGTGCTCTGACCCACGTGGGCTCCCAGGATTGCTCAACAGCCTGACATTATTGCTTTTCTGTTTGTTGGTTTGTTTTTTTTTTCCTTAATGTTAATCAGAGATGTTACACTTGAGAGGCAGTGGGCGTTGGCCGAGTGGCAGAGGCCCCCGCCTGTGGAGCCGGCTCCTCCTCTGAGGATGCTGGTTCGAATCCTGGAGGAACTCGCTGTCACCATCCGAGCGTGCTCGGCCGTGGCAAGATGAACCTCAGGAGTAAAGGGGGTGGGGCCAGTTCCGCGCACACTGTGCCTCACTTAAAAAATCCATTGTGCAGGCTTATCCCAAGATCTTCATTCGTGAAGTCCAGCCAACAACATTTTCAGGTGGTGTTTAGAAATCACTGGACACTTTCTCACACATTTCTGAGTTTTGCCAAGGACACCCTGTTTGGAAGAAGCACCTGCAAGGTAGCTTGAAGACAAAACAGAAGAGAAGGTTCAGAGCCCTTGGAACAGCTCCAAGGGGCAGTTCTGAGATTTCTGAGCATGGGAATCAGTGAAAATGGGTACTAGGGGTTGATTTTAGAGATATATACTAATTACTGGAAGTTATAAAAACTGTAACATCACTGAACCACCCATGCACATACTTCTGGTATGCACCTGGAAGCTTCCAAAAAAAGGTACTTCTCTACTTATCTCCACTAATGTCATTTTGAGAGTCTTTTCCAGGAATGTAGGCATCACCTTTATCATTTGGAAATCCATGGAAGGGAAGAATCAGCATTAGCAGACTATACTGAAAATTTCCTTCTGAGGGCTCTATCTAGAGGTTCGAGTTGACAGGCAGAGAAGGGAGACAAGCCTGAAGTTACTGAGTTTGACTGCCCCATAGAAAATGGCAGATTCCTTTTGCTTGCAGAGCTAGGAACTTCCAGCAGCACTTCTACATGCCACATCTTTCCTGGACACAAGGTCTTTCCAAATTGCTTAGCATTAGTGAGGCATTTTTGTTCTGTTTTAAAGTGCTTCTCCATGAAGAAAATCACTGATATGAAATTGTGGGGTTTTTTCTCATTAACATTGGCTAGACCTTTCTGCAGTTCCTTCAGTGTAAGACAACAAGGATTTGATGCATGCATAGCTTATTCAACAGAATTGTTATACATGTGATCCTGGAGAATTAATATTCTCTTTTTAAATTTTAATTTCTTTTTCTTGTGTGGAAGCTGTTTTCAGCCAAGAACTTTTGTTAAACCTTACTCTGGATTCTGTGTCTGTATTTTTTTTCAATTTCACACATCCCAACACTTTCCTTTAGTAAAGACAAAAGTAAATTTTCCAAAACATTTCACAAATTCTTAAAAGAGAGTCACTTAGGAAGAATTCATTTTGAAGGAACTGGAGAACATCAAAGCCCCTTAAACTTTTAGAAAATTTTAACTCATCTTTTGAAATATGAAACACGTGCCAGACAGTTTTGCCAAGTGTTTGCATTTTGGTGCATAACTGAACTGCTTATCAGAATTTCAAATGTTCTTTGTTCCTAACTTCCCTCTATTATTCATACTGCATACTCCGCTCAAACCCAGTTACACCCTTTAGCTATGAGAGCCAGGAATGCTATTGTCTCACATAGAAAGCAGACCAAAGAGACCCAAGTGCTTGGCACTCACAGCATGCCATAACTCCAGAATATATGATCACTGATTTCTCCCTGCATTTTAATCTTTATTATATGGATGACTTCATACAGAGAAATATAAACCTCCCATATTCAAGGACAACACCTTTCCCAAAACAGTGAAGTGCTTCACCTTGGTATATACTGCTAAGTGGCTGGAATGGGTCCATGCATCCTGATCCACCCTATGGCCTTTCACTCAGTTCTTACAGCAACAGCTCTCACCAGATTTTCCTATCCTATGAAGTCCCAGACATGTGCCCTTCTCTCCCTGCTCCCACAGGATCAGAGGTGTCCTAGATTTTACTGTAAGATAGACACTTTCTGAGGATTATTAAGCCTACTTTGTGAAAAAGACTTCCTCTGGAAAGATTACTGACTGTAGAGGAATATTGGAACAGGAAGGTCAGTCTAGATATTTTTTTGGGGTCCTGAAGTTCAGCAAGATGAACATCAGAGTAAGTGATGGACCTTATGCTACCAATATTAATTCCACTTTTTGTTACAGTACTCTGGAAGATGCAATGAAGTAGGATGACACTGATGATTTTGCAGCAGAAACAGGCACAACTTCTGCTGTTCCATGACAGTGATGAAGAGGGTAAGAAATGACAAATCAGAAGCTTCCACGAGAAAGAGAAAAGACTAGGGATAAAACACTTGTTAGGACTAACAGAAATGTCCTTATTTTGAGTGATCATTTTAACTCAGAAAAATTAAGAGAAAAGAAAAATTCTTAAAATGTCTTTGTTTAGCAAGGAGATTAGCCTAACTGGAACAGAAGAGTCAACAAGTATCAGCAGGAAATATGAGACAAACCTAAATCATTCTTATTTCCAGACACTACATGGAAATAGTCTATAAAAATATGTCAAATCAGCAAAGCCTCAGTGACTTCAGAGGAGCTCCTTCCATCTATCCTAACAGCCCATAAGGGCAACATCTCCCAGGGATTCTGACAACATTTGCATTGCCTGAGAGCACAGACACTATCACATATTCAGGAAAGTGCTTTTATAAGTGAGAGGGGTAGAGTATCAGAGGAAAGGAAGCTTCAGGTAACCGTCATATCCACAGCGTGTTTTCTTAAAGCCAGGCTGGAATTTTTCCCACTGCCTTCTTGCAGCAGAGATAGCTGGAAGGGAGTCGATCTTACTCTGATTGCATGTGAGAAAAAGGTGAAACTGTGCAAAGGGTGAGAAGACACTGTGGTTTTAGCACGGAAATGAGATGTGGAGACCAAAGGTGCTGTATATTGATATATTACCTATCCTTCCTCCATAATTCATTCTTTTACTTACATATTGCCCTGAGTAGAGAATGGTTATCTCCTCAGGTATTTTGGCTGCTACTCAAAATGTAAAAAAAAATAAAATAATAAAAATAAAAATTGCAAGTATCTTAAGGGTATCTTACTGCATTTGAAAATCAAAGTCAGGAAAAACTTAAAAATCATCATCATGGCTAGACTTCACAAACAAAGATTTGGGAGGGCTCTACCCACGCTTGCTGCAAGTGCGCTGATGGTTGATAAGGTCAATGCGAGATAGGCAAGTCCGGTTGCAAAAGGCACAGCAGAAAGTCTCCATAGGTGGCACTGTCAAGACATGGTTCTTTCTGCATTGTCTTTTCTCCTCCAGGCTGATTCTGCATGTTGTTTCAAAGGAGACAACAGCTTTATTGATCGTGTGTCTCCACATCTCCCGATTGGATGCCAGAGTGGACCACTGATGGTGGTCAACATGGCCAAGGCTGAGGAGTTGTTTCAGGCAGTCCTTGTATCTCTTTGTGGTAGTTTTTCTGTAGGCCTTCCCTAGAAACCAGGCTACAAAACCAAGGAAGTATTCCATATCATTCCCTTATGTAATCAGGTGTATAAAGACAAGAGGGAGTTTCCTGTCTCTCTCTCTTCCTTCTCTCTCGCTTGTCAGGTGCACACGGAGCCGGCAGTTCTCAGTGTTTAGGCCTCGGCTTATCTCTCTGAGCTCAGGCCTGGCTGAGAGCTGTTGTCTCTGTCGACAGAGGAGGGAAGGCACTCACCTCTCCTAAGTTGGTGAGATCTTTCCTGTGTTATTGTTCTATTTAATTAATTCCTGGGACTTGATTGAGTGGGATTGTTTTGTTTTTACCCTTTTTGGTCCTTTTTTCCCCTTCCCCTTTTCCCTTTTTCCCTCTTGGAGGGTGTTTGGGATTGTATGGGATTGTTGTATTATATGTACATAGTATTTAGCTGTATATATATAAAATATCTATATATATATATATATATATATATTCCTTTACTAATTTTGTCTTTTATTAGTTTTTTTTTCCTTTTGTCATGAGTGGGGTGGGGACAGCTAGCCGGGTCACAGCTGTGTTTGGTGGGGAGCTGAGCAAACCCGACACACTCTTCTTTGGGGCTCCTCCCTTGCAGCAGCCAGTGGCTCACCGTCGAGCACTATCTTAGGGAGGCAGTGATCCTCCATCCTGGAGATGTGCCCTGCCCGGTGCAGCTGACTTAAAAATACAGTCTTTACAAAAGAGGTCATGCTCTTACAGAAAGTAGGTTTAATTTTTTTTCTCACTGATCTCAACAGAAGCTGATTAAAGGTTAAAAATCTTCGTCTTCATTGAGCTTTGGAACAGACTCTGTGGATCACTACTGCCTTCATATGCCTCCCTTCAAACCCAAATGCACTGCAACACACCATATTTACCAAGTCAGAGATGTGATCACACTTCAGCTATACTCTCACACTCAGCTAAAAGTCAAAGATAACTAAAACAAACTTAAAGAAGGAAAACATTCCCAACAGGAGTTTACTGGAAGGATAAGAATGTATTTGTACCTCATCTAAAAGGTAAAAAAGACAAAAGAAGATTCTGTATGGCAGTAATGAATACTAAACAGCTTTTACATCAGGGTACTACATCAATGGCCTTTCAGAACTTGCTCAGCTAACAGAAGCGTTGAACTGGCAACAGACTGGTTGTGTTTTCACTAAGCCTTTGGACTTCAGGAGAGTTATAAGAAGTAGCAGAATCCATCTAATTACACAAAGCTTCCTGAGGTGTCAGGCTCTAAAGGAAGTCTTCAGAATTCAAACAATTTCCTAATTGCAGTAATTAAGAGTTACTGGGTAAGCAGGAGCACCAAAGAACTCTGCAAGCTCTGAGATAACTTTCTTGCCCTTAGGACTAGCATCTTTTTCCACCATACTATCTTTAATTAGCTCATCACAAATCTTGCTTAGGCTTTTAAGCTGTATTTAGACATAGCTAGAGCCACTGGAAATTCTAGCACATTTTTATTGTCAGAACAAGACTTTGATGCATTGTCTCTCATTCAAAAGAGCTAGTGAAGTGCTCTAGAACAGGTTATCCCATTATTTTCAGAGACAACAATTATGACCTATGCAGTAGAAATTAACCTGATATATATATATAGACTGAAAAATGAGAACCACAGGGATGGCTCTGGGTATATGATGAGGGAGTGGGAAATGATGAATTTGCAGTTTGAATAGAAATATAAAATCTGTCCTAACAAGTTAGACCATTTATTTGATGGTGAAAGATCCTGTTTTAGATAAAAGCACAGTTTATGCCTTAGGTGAGGTGAAGAAACAATTAGAACACCACAACCACTTATTCACTGCTGAAGAATGGTAGCAGGAAAACATTAGTTTTGAACTGTTACTAAACAGAACTATCAAAAAAAAAAAAAATTTGGACCTGCACCTGGGGATGATACTGCTAACACTCAATCCTAAAAGATTTACTAAGTGGGGGAAAAAAGGCAAAAAATACAATCAAACAACAAATATGTAGCAATAACAGTTTTGAAAAATGTCTTGTATTTTGCAATGATAGAGCAATTTCCAGAAGATACTCTCAAGAGCAAACATTCTTGAAGGGTTTCCTAGCATCTCACCTGAAAAGTTTTCTAAACTTTCCAGAAAGTAAAGGTTCCACGTCCATTTTGCAATAGAAAAAAAAAGACCTTAAACCCTACTCCTGAAGTCTTTAGTAGAACTGGAAACAAGCTGCCAATTTTCCTAATTTATGTACCACAGAGATGAGATTGTTCATCTCTTTCTTTACAGATGGTAACAGACTTATGGGTGCTCTATTCACCAGAGGTTACAATAGCACTGAAAAGCCACGACGTTCATGCAATTAAGACTAAATAAAATGCCACTGTAGAGCAATGCTCCATGACAGAACTACCAGAAGAAAACCAAGAAAATTTCTACCATCGTAACAGAAAAAAACACTACCCTAATGGACAGGATCACAAGCTGTCTAATAAGTGGTTTAAATTATTTATCGGCACTGCAATAAAGCAAATCCACCTAGAGGCATATGAGTAAAAAGGAAACCTACAACTTTCTATGCATTTTCCAAACTGTGTGTCAAGTTTTCATAATTTTGTTCTACACACTTCTGTAGTTCCTCCCTACCTTTGTATTCAAGGATGTAGCTCCCTGAAATACTGTGGTAACTTGAAGTGTCAGTTTCACAGTTTTTGTTGGGAAGAAAATGCAGAAGTATCAGCCAGGGAGAGTCAAGATATACATGTATACATTGTTTATCAGATCTGCTTGGCTCTGGAAAGATGGCAATTACCACAAATACATAGTCCTTTAAAGTGAAATCACCAACAGCATTTCTACAAGTACATGGTAACATTGTAGACTGAAGAATTTTATCAAAACTGGGTACAATTGAACACAGCAATAATTGTCAGCACTAGGAATCTTATTGTCAATGATTAAATCCATTCTTCAGCAATTTTATTTTCATCAAGAATACCCTGATTATCAATCTCTTACTGAGGTCTATGCTTTGCAATTAGACAGCCACATTCTTTGACAAGTTTTTATTGCTCCTCTGACTCATCAGATGAAAAAGCTCCTTGTGAGATTCAAAGGGAGCTAATATGTTGCTTTATACAATACACTCAGCTGCAGAGTTCAATTCTTTCTATACTTTAACAGAAATTGAAAAACAAAACAAGGAAACCCCTTGAAATCAAATAGCCCAGCTAGTCTGGAGAGGAGTACCAGAATTCACGCAGTACTGAGAAAGTTGTAAGTATCACACAATGTTGTCTGACATTTTTGCTAGTTAGGTATATTTTTTTGTTACCATTTAGGACAAAAAGCAAGCTTCACTTCTTTGAAACCTCATGATTATTTTACATTTTCTCCCAGACTTCATAAAGGTTCCCTGACACAGCACAGAATGCTGGAGGCTTAAGTGAAAGAACACAAAGATGAATTTCTGCACTTAATTGTTTCTCCTTAAAATTAATGAACACAGAGGTGGGAGTCCAGCTGGCTCAAGGAATTTGTAATGGATATGAAATACTTCCATCCTAAGTCAATGGTTCAAAAATCAAGGCAGCACAGGCTTGGAAAGCCATTTCATGACCTATGTGAAATGAATTGGTGGTCTGGGTAAAACTCCTTCTAGGCACATGTCCATCTTAGAGTTGACTTTCTTGGTTAAAGTCTCTGCAAAGACTCCAAAAGGAAATAATCACTGAGATGGAACTGCAATGTAGGTAATGGGTATTTGGAGGGCAAGGATCAAAAGTAGTTGTTCAAATCTGAACAGTGTAGACTTGAACCGACGGAGTTTTAGCAATGAGGGAGAAGTTACCTGTTAAACTGGAAGTGTGCATAAATACATCTAAAAACATCTTGCATTACACCTTACCTCTCACTGCAGTGGGTTTCAAGGTGTTTGACAGACTGAATAGTATCAGTCACCACTGAAACAGAGCAAAATAAAGTAATTGATTAGCAAGACAGCAGCAAACAACTGGGTACAAAGAGCACAAGGAGGAGGAAGATTTTCCAGAGGGGTAAACCCTGATGAGGGACTACTTGACAATCACAAGCAATCTTCCCACTCTACCCTCATAGCCAAAAGAGCATAGACCCGTATAGGTCAAGGAAAACACTTCCTCACACTTCCTTTCTCTGAGCTCTCAGGACTTCTAAGTCTGACTGCCCACAAGAGAGTCCTCAGGACCAATCAGGTTCCCCTGAAACTTCTCATAGCAACAGAAGGATAACAAAATACGCCAGGCTAATTCTCACAAATTAGAATTTAACTGGAAACACAACAACAAAAACATCTGCTTAGAGAACAAACTTATAAAGAAAGCTCATCCTTGAAAATTTCATCTCAGCTACCTTTCAATACGGCAATCCATTCTTCTATCCCTTGCTCTTGGAGAACTATCTAGCCTTGAAATTCTTCACTTTCTTAGTCATAGGCAGTGTCCCCACATCTCAGCACAACCAGCTTTGTCCCTCATGCCTTGGACCAAAAAATTCCTTCTCTTCCCTCATAACAGTTCTCTTCCTGGCTTTTTTTTGCTCAGTGGAATTTCACTTTGAATAGTTGTTTTCTAAAAACTATGGGTTTGAGGAGTCATATACCTCTTCTTCCTCAGACTTTCTGGATTATCAGAAAACGCTCTAGGATCAGATTATTTCAATCCTTCTGAATTCCCATTCTATTCTTTACTTACCACACTCTATCATCAGGCTCTTTTTCAAGTTTCAACATTTTCAAGACTGGCAAAAACTTTATAAAGCACATCAGAAGACATACTCATTATACACATGAATTATGAGAGTCAAGGCTTTCAGCTTGCTTTTGGTTTTCAGAGAAACCACACATGGTGTACTAATAATGTAGATGAAGGACTTGACAGTTATAGCTCTTTTTTTTCTAAATTATCTTTCTGTTCTCATTTTGGATCATATTGCAGAGACAACCTGGGATCAAATTATTAGCGGAGAAAATTAAAAACTATGTACAGTGTTTCAAGTATGCAAAGGCCTATCAAGAGTTAAATTTTTACACTACTTTTTTCTCCAGTGAGTGGCTCAATAGTAATATCTAAAAATAAGAGAAAATAAATAGATTTTAAGCATTCAAATCAGTAGCAGAAGCAGGATTAAGATTCAGGCTTTTTAATTTTCTTTTCGGGATAACCAAAAATGTCAGTCAGAAAAATTGATATAAAATACCAGGCATTAAGCCATACTTTTCCCCTCCCTCTAAAAATCATGTTTACTTTTGAGAAATGCAAACTTTTTGAACTAAAACAGTCTCAAAAATAAAACAGATGTATAATTTCACCTGAAAAAATACTTACCTTCATAAATGTTAAGACATAGCCCCTCGGAATATCTAAGACAAATGCCCCAAAACATCACTCTTTTGAGACCTAGTTTTCCAGCTGACTCAGGCTTCCTGTGCCCTTCAAGGTGACCCAGGTAACAAAAAGCCTGAACTACATCCTGCAATTGTGAGGGACTGCAGGGGCAGAGGGCTCATAATGAGAACTTTACCTGACACAACACTTTTATTATTTCACTTAGAAAAAATATGGATAAGTTGTTGTGGGTTTTTTTTCCCTAAATTAAACTTGCAATAGAATGTTCTTGTTAAGAGTGATATTATTTTCATTGTCATTGGAATTTAAGGGATTGAGAGAGAAGTAGGACACAAAGGGTCTAAAATTTTCCAATAAGCTCAACTCCCTATGGAGAACCCTTTAGCAGAATAAACAAAAGTCTAGATAATCAAACATTGCTACAAGTCAGGAAAACTATGCATAGCAGAATTTTTTCAATTTAATTTCACATTTCATACTCAATACATTTACAGAAACATGAGGAGAACATTCATTATTTTATTTCCATTGAGAAACCTGCCAAAAACTGCCGCAAAAGAGTGGCACTCTTTAGAATAAAACCTTATTTAATTAGACTAACAGTGAAATTCATCTCAGACCCAAATTGATGTGCCCTCACTTGCAAAACTGTAATGAGGAAAAACATTTTTTCTTTTCTATTAAAGGCATGAATGCCCTAAGAGGAATGAAATGATACTGCAATGGCAAGCACCACAGAAGTACCTATAAATAAACTTAACAGATACATTTTTGTGGAATGTGTACGGTGAAGGAGTACATCACATGCTCCTCTTCCTAACCATGGTGTACTGCAATAAGAATGATATAATGCAAACTTCATTTTACATTTATTCCTGCAAATTATTTGCCTTTTGGAACTTGGAAGCTATTTACAATGTAATGATACATCTCTAACATAGAAATCAGACAGCATAACATGGCTCCTAACTGTAAAACAGCATTCAGTCAAAAATTCCCTAAATTTTGTAGAAGTTTCTCAAATAAAAACAGATCTATATATCCCTCACAGCCCAATTGTAAAACTGCATAGAGGCTTTAACTAGATCCAAACTAAACTTCAATGCCTGCAAAACAAGGCTCAGGTTTGCTTGAAAACATATATGACCTTTGCTGTAAGAGACTGGACTGCAACAAGACTTAGCAAGGGCTTTTCACTAAGGGGACTGCACAAATTCAGAGTTAACAGGAGCAAGGTTTCTGTGCAAATTAGGAAGTTAGGGAAGTGCTGGACCATCTCGCCATTCAGTTTTGATTAAAAATAAGGCATAGCTTCAGGAAGCAGCTAAATGGAAGTTTTGTCAACATCTGCAAAGTTTCTAAAGAAGCAAAATTCTGCAGCAAAACTGTAAACAGAAGTAAGCCCTTAGCTCTCCTCCCACAGTTGCAATAATCATATTTCATGCTACATGTTTGTCATTATACCAAAGTACAGGATTGCACAGACAGAAATCCTAATTGAATGGTTATCGCTTCACCCATGAAACAATAATTTGAATTCTCTAGATTCACTGAAGAATGCATGCTAGTGATTGCTGAACTGATGTTGGTATTTGGGTCAAAATGGAAAAAAAAAAAAAAAAAAAGGAAAAAATCAGCTAGCTACATACAGATGTCAGAGCAAATCCTGGCAAAATATGACAGACTTTTTGCACAATTCAGTGTATTCGATGAGCTTTCTGCTTTCACTTGACAACACAGTGGAATTTTTGGGAAGCAGAGATCAGATATCTTAATCTACCTGAGATTTCAAACCTTTGCGGCAGGGACCATCTAGTGCAATACATAAAGAGATTGTCATAAAAGCTGAAGGTACGTCAGCATAAATCCTACTCCTGCAAGCAAAATTATGTCAGGACCATCATGAAATAGAGATAAACTTCCCAAAATTAACTATACCACCTTGAGCTGCTGTTGGATTTTCTGTTTTCCTGAGGTGTCCATTTAGACTGTAAATTCTTCAAAGCAGGAAACATTATTTTCAATAGTAAGAAGAGATTGCCAAGCACACAGTCTCTGTTAAGTAATATACACACTGAGCACAAACAGAGCATACATCACATCCAACTAGATATACTATAGAATAATAGCCTATTTTGAGCAGAATACATGAAAGTTTTATTATTTTCTATGCAACTTCCAAGCAGTGTTCCCAGCAGGACTTCCAAGCAACTGGCTTGATCCCAAGACCTCCTGGTGAACCCTTTCCTTCCTGTGGCATGTCAGAAAGCACTTCAGTATGAGCATGGATTCCCCACAAAATAAGCATACAAGAATGGAGTACAAGGAAAAAATGCTAAGAGTAAGGCTCACAAGAACTCATTATATTCTTCTAAAGTCTCTGAAGAAACCCTTTTGCATAATGAATACTTGAAGGACAGATAAAATGAGTGGAACTTTGTATAAGCTATTCAATTAGTTGAAGTAGAGTCAGATGGGGTTTTGGAATTTTCAGTTTGTCATATGTGAGAGAGTCCACCATGGACACATAGGAGTGCCAATATAAAGACTGTAACTGTATGTGACATCATATCCTAATAGGTCATTGCATTGGTTCCCTTATCACCACTTCAAACTGGTCTTGGAGAAGGTCTTCTTGGGGGGTCCCCACACTTTACCTGAGACTAGGACAGCAAGTCAGAGAAAAGCTGTATCAGTGAGGAGAAAGCTGTACAGGTCTCTTAGATAACAGCAAGACCTGGGATTTTACCAGACCACATCATCACATAAGATGCCCCATTTGTGTCCTAATTAACTTGGCAGAAAGAATATGCAGCCTTGGTAAGAAACCATGGACCTACCTCAAGTGGATTTGGGGATGAGCCTAAGGCTTTTGAGGTGCATCAGGCTTATTGCATTCTTACAGCAGTTGTTTTGAACATAGCCAACAGCTCTCAATACTTCCAGAATGGCTGAATCACTGCACAGAAGCTGTGCAGCCTGGTTTTGTGCTATGAAGTGTCAACAACTTCCAGATATAGAGAAAATTGAGGGTAGCACTGATCAGCAACTCTGGCCAAATATAGAAAACTCTGAGATTACACCAAATTTTCTGAGATGGAAGAGAACAAAAGAAGGATGTCAGAGACATGTCTGTGAAAACTCAGACATACAGTAGCTGCAATTGGAACTCACAAGACTTATCACTAAAAGTTACAGTTCTGTCAGTTACGTCAGAGCTACCCTGCAAATCAAAGCATTTACATTTGGCTGCCTTTTAGAATTTGTAGTCATTGTTATTGTCACGGAGCAAACCACAAGGCTACAGACAAAACCAGCATACCAGCTCATCAGTGATAACAAGGCCAAATAAAATTTCTGATTTAAGTTCCTCTGGTCTCGTGAACCCTGAGTTCAGCCATAGACCCTTAATTTGCACTGATGGTACCTGGATTCCCAGACTGTCACGTATATCCAGACTGTCTTGGTTTACAGTCTCAAATAAGATCTTATACACTAAGTCCCCCATGGTGCACACACTGTACACCAAATTGTACAGGATGCTGGGAAGCAGTGTTTACATCCAAGTTCCCTGGCCATTGCCTAACATCAAATCTGAGTTTATCTTCTTATCTCTTATCATGACTCTAAGTGACTGATAAATGAATGAAAAGGAATGCTAAAAAACATACCAAAACACTCAGCAAGGAAACTTAACAAATCTTCATTATAGTTAAGACTAAAGAAGGACACATCCAGAACGGTTAGTTCCCCCCCGCAAGTGGGACCGCCCTTCCCATGCAAAGCATTCTTAAATCAAGGATTTCTTTAGAAAGGACATCCTTAAACAGTTTAGCTCCTCCCCAAGAGTAAAATTCCTAGGTTCTTGAAGCATTTCACATGAAATAGCATTTCTGCTATTTCACAACACTTGCAATTATTTAAACAATTCTTCATGTCCCTGATGCTAAATGCAGTGTTTCAACTTTCCTTTTCTTGCTACGTGGGGCTCAGCTCCTGTATTTTCCAGAAGGGAGCGTCTGGAAGCAGCTCTTGTGCTGACATGGCATGAAAGTGCACCTCTCCTTTTAAGTCTTGCTTTTGGGCTGAACACTCAGTTCTCATAATATTTGAATGGCATCATTTGATGAACACCAGTGCAATGCTCACAACTTTTAGCAAAAAAAAAAAAAAAAAAATCAAATACACATCTGTCAAAAATGTAAAATCATATTTATGTATATATACACAAATCTTCTAACAGTTAAAGTAAAATTACTTCTCAAGTTCAAAGTTGAAAAGAGATTGCAAGTATTGATCACCTGATAATGTTTTGGTAGCCCAGATACAACTGCTTATAAATACGGTTTTGAGATCCTTCTCTCGCTCACCCCTGCATGTTGAAAATTCTCCAGCTAAGTTTCCTGAAGTTCTCATCTTTTCTGCTATTGCCTGGTCAAATCGACGGATTGTTTTCTTTCAGAACAGACATTTCCTGCTGTGCTTTTTCTACTTTCAGACTATTTTTAGTCTTTAAATTGCTATGGCAACAGAGAATAACAGATGGTGAGCATTAGTAGTATGCCACAGGAGACATTTATCACTGTAGCTTTATATAATGTGAGCTCTTGTTCTCTGAACTTTTCTCCAAGCTGAATACTCTCCTGTTTATTTTGTGATGGCTATAGTAATGAAAGAATACATCTAAAGAATACTATAAGCCTCTCAAATTTATGAGCACATGTTCAATGGTGTATAGGAATAGCATTAATGAGATAGTGGTAGTATTTGTTTCTTTCCACTTCTCACCACTACTGAAAGAGCCAGACTTCGGATGCCAGACTTCTTGCTTATGTCAGTCCACAAATAAATCACATTTCTGTGGTGACAAGTTAAAAAATTAAAAACAAAAAAAAAGTATTTAGTACCATTAGAGTGACTGGAATATAGAGTGGGTCATATAAGATAGCTCAGCACTTTATGCAACTGTGGTCTCTCAGGGGGATCATATACATCTCCAGTAATCTAGTCAGTATAGGAAGGATCCAACAAAATATAAGTACAGCTACCACTATCCTGGAAAATACGGTATGGATCTGTGAGACCTGAATCTGAAAGGTGCAAAGTACTGGACTTGGGATCACTCCACACCTCTGAACATCAGCACAGCTTTTAATACTCACTTTGGAAAACATTTGCAAGTATTAGTCTGCATTTCATGAAAAACAATGTTGTTTTAATGATTTACTTGGGGAGAAGTTTGCCTTTTGACAGTTTACCAGAAAACAGAGGAGCATCTGCTAAATAAATCACCAATTTTTCACATATTGTTTGAAGAACCAATAACAGCCTATTCAATGGATTGGTTAGATTAATTCTTAAAGTTATAAATCATGAGTTGAAACCAGCAAAATGCAGAGCTTTGTCCAAACTGCAATAATCAGAAAAATTGGATAAGTACTACAGTTCTCCCAGATCTTTGTCTTCAGTTTAATCTAAAAACAAAACAAAACAAAAAAAAAAAAAGGGGGGGGGGAGAAAGGAAAAAATATAAACATGGCTGGCTGAGCCACTTTTACTTGTCACCCAAGGTAGGAATGTTAAGTTAGCAATACCCCTAATTTCTTCTCAGGTTATGCTAAGTTGGAAGAGACTCACAAGGATCTTTGAGTCCAACTCTTAGCGCTGCACAGGATCCCCAAGAGTCACACCACGAGAGTAATCTGAGAGTAATCTTCTCATTCTAAGTTTCAAAACTCCCATTATAATGGCAAATATTCAGAAATCATTAGTTTTTAGAGACAAAACTCCCTTCCAAAAATGGGAAATGATTACTTGGAGCAAATCACATGAGAATTCAGCCATGAATTCCTCCCTGGGATTCCTCACCATGACATCCCAGCAACCAGACACTAGTGAGGATCTTCAGTGCTTCATTTTAGAGCCAGAGTTCTTTAATGTCTCCATGAATTACTTGGATGCAGAACTTCAAGGTGCTGCTGACACTTAGTTGTGATGAGTTGTTGACTCCCTAAGAGACAGAAAGGTCCTGCAGAGTGATCTAGATAAATTCGAAGGCTGGACAATCACCAACCACATCACATTCAACAAAGATAAGTGCTGGATTCTGCATCTGTGACAGGGCAACCCTGAATGAACAGACAGACTGGAGAACAAGAGACTGAAGAGTAGCTCAGCATAAAGATACCTGGGGGTCCTGGCATACATAGTCCAAGTCAGCAGTGCGCCCCAGCAGACAGGAGGGACAATCATGTCTGGCGAGCCATAAGGCAAAACACCAGCAGCCAGTCAAGGAAGGTGATTGTCCTGCTCTGCTCAGCAATGCTGCAGCCTCACCTGTGTGCAGTATTGGGCACCACCATATAGAAAAGACATTAAGCTATTAGAGACCATCCATAGGAGGGGTAAGAGGGTCTAGAGGGGAAGCCATATAAGGGGCAGCTAAGGTCACTTGTCTTGTTCAGCCTGGGGAAGAAGAGACTGAGGGAAGACCTCATCACAGTCTACAACTTCCTCATGAGAGGAAACAGAGGGGCAGGCACTGATTTCTAGACTCTAGTGACCACTGACAGCATTCAAGGAAATGGCATTAAGCCATCTCAAGGGAGGGTTAGGTTGGATATAAGGAAAAAGTTTTTCACCTACAATGTGATCAGGCTCTGGAAAAGGCTCCCCAAGGAAATGGTCCCAGAACAAAGTCTGCTAGAGTGCAAAAAGCATTTGGACAATGTTCTCAGGTGCATATTGGGATTCTTGGGATTATCCTGTGCAAGACCAGGAGTTGAACTTTGATGATCTTTATGAATTCTTTTCAATTCAGAATATTTCATGATCCTATGATCCCCTTTGATAGAGACCAGGATGATATACAGCAGAGTTCCTTGCGTGTCCCCATTTTGCTCAGTTACTATGGTTCAATACATACACACAAAGCACAAGTCAAGTTCTCCCTTTGGGACTTGGCAGCTTATGTGAAACACCAGTTTCAGGATAAGTAAGGAACATTTGTTTCGTACTATGTCAAATACCACATAGCTTCAGCTATGTTTGATATTCTAAGGATCTAAGGACTCAAGGAGTCCCAGGACTCAAGCAAATTCCACAGGGTCAGCAACCTTAAAAATGTCTTAACAGATACAAATGCTCAGAGTAACCAGGTGATGCTAACAAAAAATACCCATACATATAGTCATAGACTGGTTCAGATTGAAAGGGATTATAAAGATCATCCAATTCCAACTCTCCTGCCATAGGCAAGGACACTTTCCATTAGACTAGGTTGCTTAAGGCCCCATCCAGCCTGGCCTTGCACAATTCCAGAGATGGGACATCCCTGTCTTCTGGCAATCTCTTTCCATGTAACACTGAAGAATGTCTTCCTAATGTCTAATATAAACCTGCCCTTTTACATTTTACATACATTTCCCCTTGTTCTATCACTACATGAACCTGTAAAAAGTCCCTCTCCAGCTTTCATGCAGGCCTTTTGTTATTGGAAGATTCTACAAGATCTCTCCAGAACCTTCTCTTCTCCAGGCCAGATAATCCCAATTCTCTCAGCCTTATCTCATAGGAGAGGTGTTTCATCCCTCTAAATGTCTTCCTGACCCTCCCCTGAGGTAACCCAAACAGATCTATGTCCTTCTTATGCTGTGGCCCCAGACCTGGACACAGCACTCCAGGTGGAGTCTCCCATGAGCTGAGTAGAGGGGCAGAATCACCTCCCTTGACCTGCTGGCCACACTGCTGTTGAAGCAGCTCAGGATGTGGTTGACTTTATAGCCTGTGAGTGCACATTGCTGGACCGTTTTGGGCTTCTTATCCACCAACACTCCCAAATCCTTCTCAGGTCTGCTCTTAATCCACTCTCAACCCATGTTGTACTTGTGCTTGGATTTGACCAGGCCTAGGTGCAGGACCATACACTCGGCCTTGTTGAACTTCATGAGGTTTGCACAGGGACCCCCATCAAGCCTGTCAAGGCCTCTCTGGATGCCAGCCCTTCCCTCCAGCGTGTCAACAGCTCCACACAGCTTGATGTCATCAGCAAACTTGCTGAGGGTGCACTCAATCCCACTGTCCATGTCACTGACAAAGATGTTAAATAGTGCAGGTCCCAATACAAACCCCTGAGGAACGTAACTTATCACTGCTCCCCACTTGGACATTGAGCTGTTGACTACAACTCTGAATACAACCATCCAGGAAACTCCCTATCCACCAAACAGTCTATCCAGTAAATCCATACGTCATGTAACAACAGCTTTGAACAAAGTTTATTGAAATAAACATTAAATAAATGTGAACATTTTCTCTAATATACTAATCTGAACTCTAAAAGTAACAAATATTGAGACTAGAAATCTCAGTAGAGCTCTACTCTCTATTAAATGTAGAAGTTGCTATAAAGTAATGGCTTACAGTTCCCAAGCTAGAACGATATCCAAAATGAGTATCAGCTGCAAATTATATTCTATGTAATTATGCTAAAATCCATAACATGGGGATTAGTTTTTCTTAAGAAGTTGTTTGAATTACGTTTCATAAAAGCTAATGGAAAAAGCTAGTCATTGCAAAGATGGAAACAAATGACCTGGAACAGCAGGAAATGTTATTCAAAGGCAATACATACAGAATTGAGAGAAAAAAAAAATTTGGATACCTACAAAAAGACAATGCTACACATAGGCTGATTTCCATAACAGAAAATTTTGGGCCACGCCCACGCTATCTGATGGGACCAACCAGGGACATGGGGAGGCAAGAAACATGTGGGATCATACAAAAGCTGGTTTTAATAAAGATGTGCTTCAGAATCATTACTGCTGAAGATACACAAACCAGAGAAAAAAGTCTTGTTTGGTTCTAGGAATGGATTCAGAATGTCACTGATAATGTTTTGACCACTGAAGTGTTTAATGTTGTTTGAAATGTCTGTTTACCTTCTCCATGTGTTTCCTCCCCCCGCCAGAATCCATCNGTCTGTCCAAATAAAGTCTCTCTGTTCGCACCCTCCCCAAGCTGTGTGGTCTCTATGTCCTCTGCCCAGGGCTCGGGAACCATGTGGCTGGGGGGAGCAAGGAGCACACCTTTCTCCTAGGTTCATGGACTGAAAACCTACCTAGGAGGCTAAACCCATACCGCTGTGACCTCAGCACTACCAACACAACATCCAACGAGGCATAAGCATTTGGTTTTCAAATTAAATGTTCAGTGCTTAAGCTCAGTAGAGCAATTTGTACAGGTAGAGTCATTGGCAAAAAGAATTGCCATTTAGGCACTCCTCAAAGTGGAACCACTGCCTGAGCAAGTGGCACACACAAGATCCTTCAAGAGAATCTAACCTGAGCATCCCTCTGTCTTAAGAGCAAATAGCTTCAAAGGGATGACCAAATAGAGGAAACAAGTTTTTACACAGAAGAATTGTTTCCTTGCCCTCCATTAAACCAAAGGATTTAACTCAAGTATTTACCCTTGCACCCAACATGACATTTGTCAATGATTCAAACACCTATATTCTTGCCCAGACTACTGCGAGCAGTTTTCTGACTTCCAATCCTCCAACAAAAATCCAAGCATCTGACTGGTGAAAACACATACATAAAAATACTGGGCAGAGGCAGTTTTACTCATTTTTGGGGGGCAAAAGTATCTGTTGGTCTGTATCTCAGACTGGATATTTAGGAATAAAAATAGCCTAAGGTAATCCCTGTATTAAATGGTTTAATTGGGAGTTTCAAAAAGTCTTTAATTCTGACTAAAATCAGAAAATGAGAGATACTGAACTAATTTTAAAACATGCAATCATGTAAAGCATTGATGCCAAAAAGGACGAAATAAATTAACTGCCTAGACACAATTTGGTCTTCAAGCAGCAAAGGTAGTTATTGCCAATATAGGGAAGCAAGGCAGTTCACACTGCACAAACTTGCTTCAAAGTTTCAGCAAGAAACCAGGTGATTTATCCATTTGACATTCAATATTACAACATCTTAACATACATATTCATGGAGTTGTGATATCCAATTATCATATTCATAGGAAGTGGAGTTTGGGTGGAGCTTGGGGCACAGCCTTCCAGAATCTTCTCCTGGCACAGTTTTTAGGCAGTCTTTCCGGCCTTCAGCCTCTCTTCAGAGGTCGTTTTCTCCTCTTTCTCACCATGACCTCTCCATTTTTCTTTGTTAGGTGTCCTAGCTAGTCAAGCTTGCAAAACTCCTTGGCTCAAGGTCTTCCTACCTTATTCAAAGGTCCATGTTACCCTGATTCATGACCACTAGGTTTATCATATAGCACTCCTAGCAGTCTTCTAAGGTTTTGGTCCAGTAAATAGAACAGGACAAGTTACCTCTCAGGTATCAAGCAGAACAAGCATCTAGCAACTTTCTTACAGAGCAAGGTACCTTTACTAGTTCAGTTAACTCTTTTACGCCTTGCTCTTGCTTCTCCATATGTGGTTTCCCTCTGAGTTTTATATTTACATTAATGTTTCATTCATGCACTTTTCCTAACCCTCCCTATTCACAGACTTGTCACTGAGAACCTCAAGCTGCACAGAGCAAGTGGTCATACTTGATAGATACTGAAAAATTAATTTTTAAGCAAATGTTACCATTCTTACCATATGCCTATGACTTGGAGAAGGCATTGATTATGCAGGGTAGCAGGACTGAATATACAAAAAAAAAAAAAAAAAAAAGGTTATTTTGGCCTTCCATCTACTAATCAGATACTTAAAGGATTTTTTTTTTCTTTAGGCTAGTTGTCATGCTTTTATTGAGAATTAACAAGCCATTCCTTCCATATAAGGGGCTCAGGAGGTTGCCCTTTCAAGGATCTGTTTTCGCTTAAAATGAGTCAGCTGAGCAGGAGTTATACTCTTCATACACAGTTTACTCCAAGTCCACAAGCCTGACAAATTGCCTATGAGATCCCAAGGCAGCATTGGTAGAGATACAACACAAGTGTATTGCCCTCTGCCACAGTAGGAATTAGTAGCATGGCACTACTAATTGCATTGTAGGTGTAGAAAAGCAAGAAGTGTTGGGGAGAGCAAAGAAACAGTTTAACCCCTCAGCAAGAAGGTGACAAAGCCCATTAATCTGAAGCAGACTAGGATTTAGATAATTAATCCTAGCAATCCATCAGAAACACAGTCAGGCTCCTGACAGCCTTAGCAGAGAAATTTATAGCAAAGCTGTAGAGACTATCCTAAACCCAACACCCAGACAAACCATCGATTTTAATTGCACAAAGCCCATCTCTTGAAAAAACTCTCTCCACATGTCAGCCTCAGAAGCTGCTGCTCATAGGTTTCCAAATCTGCTGCAGGCTGCGTGCACAGGGAAGGACCACACTGAGACAACAGACAACAACAACCACAAGGCTGAAAACCCAGTTCATGAGCCAATGATCCAGGTAAAGTCTCTTCATCTCAGATATCTGTAACACTCCAGCCTCAGGAGTTGCAAGCTCATGGGCTCAACTAGGAGTTTTATTTTAAAATATATATCTAGGGTTCTTTATAACCTCAAGATAGTGTCAAGAGAATAAGCCATAGATTTGTTCCCAAGAGGTACTTTTTATTAATAATTTAGGGGAGAAAATAAGTTCAAAAGGGTGCCACACAAGCTAGACAAAATGTTCCATCACAATACTGATCCAGCACATACTATTCCACAACACTTAAGTCAGAATCCAATACCTTCAGCTCCAAGTCATCAAAGCTTCAAGAAAGGAGCAAAAAAAGAGAACCAGAGGGAGCAAGAAGAGAGAAAGAGAGAGAGACAGATCATATAACTACCAGTGGAACCTTGCAAAGACCAGCTCTCACACGTTGAGGTGGCAGGGCTGTGACACATGGCACACATATGCCTTTGGTTTTATCTGCTCTGGTCCCAATGGCCAAACCTCCCAAGCAGGGCCTCTGACCCACTGGCCACTCTGGGGTTCCAGTCCGTGTTCCCACTATCCCTGCCAATCGAAGCCTGGGTTAGGGGCTTCGGAAGCTGTGGGGTATTGTATTTTCCCAGGCTGTTTGTGGCTGACAGCCACATCTGGCCTTCCCCATGTGGGGTCCAGAGGTCTGTCAAGAAGGATAAGACACCATCCTACCCCCATGACATTCGACCTATCCCTTCTCTCTCCACACAGACACATACTTCCACCCACAAGGTGGTTCTGACCCAAAAGTTTTTGATCTGGTGTCCAACAGCATCCACTTGGGTTGTGTGAACCACGTAAGGCCTTCAGCCTCAGTGATTCCATGGGACCCACAGTGCTATATAGCCACATGAAGTGCACCAATAACATCAACGTTAATGAGTTAATTTTGTCATCATGAGAGCCCTCTAACAGAAGTAGAAGGTAATTTTCTCAACATATACATTGTTCCCTTGCTGAATCTAACCCAAATCTATTTAACAGAATACACTTGTTCAGGATGAATTATAAATTAAACAGATTCTTCTTTCATCTTGTTGAGGGGAAAGGGGAACATACCACCACCACACTCAGCTTTTAAGAACAACATGCAAACAGCATTTCTTTGACAAATTTTCACTTGCAATTTAGCACATTTAATTTAGCAGATTTCTCAATTAATTTCAAGAAAGCATATACTTGAGATACCTTAAATAAGTAGTAGGGGGGTTTGCATTTACTTTGTAATTCTTATAGGAAAACACATGGAATGGTGAGCAAAAGAAGCAACAGAAAAATTTAATCCCTCCAGGCCTGACAAGAGCACAAAGAGACTCTACTGTAGAGTCACAATATCAACTTCTGTCTGGGACAAGAGAATGCAGCTATCCCAAAAGTTCACACATCCCTGAGAACACAGTATCTTCCATGCCTAAAGGCAACAAAAATAAATGAGTAGTAGTATTTAGGGATGGAAAAGAAGGATTGGTTTACAGTAGCTACCACCTAGTCCTCTGTAGTTATTCAACAACTGTCAGCTACAATCTTCTCTTGACACTTCTGATGCAGTCCATTCAGAGATGTCGACTGACCATGATCTTGGTCCATAACGATAACTTGTACACTCCCAAAGGAAACAAAACTCATCACATAAGCAAGAGCGCTACTGAAGACCAGCTATTTTTGGATTATAGCCCACATCCTTAAACTTCACTTCCCAGTGGCACAAAATATTTACAGCTTCTTCTGCCCCAGCTCCATAAAAATAATAATGCTCACTTCTTACTTCACTTGCAAATTCACTTCCCCTTGCCCTGGGAACAAACATCTCAGATCCTTCATCTCCTGCTAAAGTTCCCAGCCACCATACAGCCAAGGTACAGCATCCAATGGAGGAGCATGGGCTGAGGGACCAATCTCAGTCCTAGGTTGACCAGACAACAGGTGGGACAAACCAAATATACATCAAGTCCATGCTGCATGCGTTGCCTTCATATAAAGGTGTTGGTTTTGTCTTGGATTTGCTTCCTTGGTGTTTTTTTGGTTGGTGGTGGTTTTGGGGGGGGGGGGTTGGTTTTTTTTTGTTTTGTTTTTTTTTTAACAAGGGATATTGAATCTGACCAAAGATTGTAAATTCAATCAAATTTAACCAACAGGTTTGCAGGAAGGTGGAGAGAAAAAAAGAGTGGGACTGCTATCAGCTGTGCATTCTCCTCTGTCTATCAGAAAGGGAACTTATCAAAATCATAACTTCTTCAAGAAGACAGCTTACCAGCCAACTTTGGATATTCTGGAGATTCATCTCTTCTCACAAAATTAACACTCAGATCTGCAAACCTTCATTGGGATGAAAAGTGAGACTTCTTTTCATCGCAATCCCCCTTTTCAAAGCAAATAACTCTGGTTAGGGCCCCAGGGCTGAGGTAGCAGCAGAAGGGCAGCCACAACCCTACTAGATAGCCCTCAGATCTGCAGGTTCTGGTCTAATTCTCCAACATCTCACAAGTACCTGAGCCTCCTAGGTAATTGGGTTAGCAGCCCAGTACTGGAAAAAGTGCCTGAGACAACAATGGGTAGCAAATACAAGTTGAGGGAAAACACAACAGCAGCTCAGGGACTGCCGGTGCATGGAGGCAGCACAGGATGCTCTGGTTTCACAGCTGATTCACATCTGGCTGCAGTTCACACAGCATCCTACTTCAATAGAAGGTCCTTGATGATGCACAATTTGCATGTTCACTTTTTATTTTGTAAAATAGCCTGACTAAGGGCAGGTAGTTCAAGGCTGTGAATGAACTTTAAGGTGCAGCTCCATCCATGCAGGATGACTCCCTTCACCTTCATTAACACTGCTCCCAAGCCCACTGCTGTTCAAAAGATCCATATTACTGAAGGACAGCTCTTTCCACTGTTTTAACTAGCCTGGCTCACTGAACAGAAACAGGTCACACATGCATCCAAGCCAAAAGGTGCAGACATTTTCATCTCCACTCAACCATCACCACTGCTTCTGGATGAGAATGCCTGTGTGCGAGGTTTCAGTGCTGTTTGGCAGTGTTGCTACACAATAGCCCAAATATTTGGTTAGCCCCATAGCTTTTTACTCGTAGACTTTCAACTAGGTTACAGCTTACAATACAGTTATTGCTAGGTAAGGATTTAAAGCCAGCTCATACAGATTATGTCTTCCTCCAGGCAATATGAACATTTATCTTACCTGAAGGATGTAATAAGAAGGAACAATCTTTTATGTTATAATTATTACATATGCCTAGTTTTAAAACTAAAGGTTCTTATTCCCTGTTCACATGGGCACCACAGGTGCTTGCACCAAGGAAATGCTTGAATTAAATTCATTGAACTACAATGTGAGCCATAATTTAAACAATAAAAAATGAGGTATTGAATGTCCAATGATATTTTGTAATTAGAATGAGAGCAGCTGCCAAATGACAAAAAAGCTTGAGGGCTAACAGAGTGTATATGCTTGGGTAACAGCAGGTAAGCAGAACACTGGATCTGAGATTGATTACATGGGTTTGTCTTGTTTGAAAACAAAGACTTAAGAATTAGCAAAGTTCTCTGCAATAAAATTGACATGTTAAAAAGTCCATCACATTCTAAACATGCTCTATTGATAAACCGAAAACAGCAAAGTCCTCTTCATTGAGGACACATTCTCCTATAGTTAGAAAAGGAGAAAAAGAAACACTATTTTGTAAGTGTGGTTTCACAGAAGTTAGAGTTTGCTCGGGTAGAACTATTTAGTATATGGTTAGACCTTGCCTAATTTTAGTTAATTCTTGAGAGAGATTCAGTTACATCTGTGTATGTTTGGAGAAAAAAGTAACACTCTAAAATGCAAACAGTTTAGGGAAACCAACAGCTTAGGAAAGTCTTCATCAGTTTCTGTGGTACTTCAACTGAGTGGAAAATGGTCCAGTGTAAAAAAGCTTTGCAACTCAGGATACCCACAATTTGCTTCTGCCATAAAAAATCATCTTACTGCATGATCTGGGCAAGCATCCTGGCCATCTGAGGCTGCTAGGTTCTCTCTTTAAATGAAATCAGCACCTCCTGTCCTCACAGGACACTGAGCAATGAGAAACTGTTAATATCTTCAGAAATATTGGGCCAGGAGTGGCAAGAGTGCAAAATTGTGAAGGGCAGAAAGCACCATGACATAAAGACTGCTATTACAAACTACCAGCAAAAAACATTTACCAGACTGTCAGATGTACATTATGCTAAGCAGAAAATTTAAATACCCTTTACTGTCCAAAGACACAGCTTAAAATTAAGACAAAGCAATGCAGAGATAGCCCACCTAACCTATCTCACAGTTCTGAAACAACCAGTGCTTACTCAGTAAGAACATAAATGTAGGTATGAAATAAAAGAATCTGAATGAAATTCTTAAACCCAATTCCCACAGGCTACCTGTTATAGTTTTTTGAAAGCTGGTGGAATTTTCCTTTCCCCTACCAATGAATTAGGAGTTAATGGCCCTTATCTTTCCCCACTGCTAGATAACAAAGGAGATGATGAGTGAAGGTGGGTTACCTAGCAACTTTAATCACTGGGATGGGTGTGGTGAAGGGGAAGGAGCACTGGTGTTTTGGCTGGCAGGGGAGGAGGACTGCTGTGGGGGGGAGAGAGATGTCTCCAACAGAGACATATTTCTAATATATTAGAAAATTTAATT
>VXAU01000976.1:1037-217150 GCA_013399695.1 Formicarius rufipectus | reverse complement strand
CAAACTGATCCTGGCTTCTAAAAGCAGGACAATGGGACAGTTCTACTGAGGTGGAAACTCCTTTTCCCCAAGGAGATCTATCCTGGGTCACTATCCCAGTGGCTGAGGATGCTGTCTGGAGGGCAGTGTGCTCAGCCTGGAGGCCTCCCACGTTATCCACAGGATTTTTGGGGAAAACAAACGGTCCAGTCCCTGTGCAGCACGTGGCTTTTGAGGCAGTGCAAATAATCCCAGACAGTATTTGGAGATCCACAGCTTATCCTTTAGCCCCTGAGGGTGTGTGAAGTCTCAGCTCAGGTTTCCTCTTGTGCTCCTGAGATAATTCATGTTGTCTGTGCCAGGGAAAGCGAAAGGGAGGAGGGGGAGTGAGGAGCCTCTTTGCAAACACTTGTGAAGAAGGAGGCAGGTGGATTTATATTCTAATGGGGGGCATTTGGCTGTGGGACGTCTGAATGAATACAATCTGATGAGTTTCATTAAGGCTACACCTCATTCTTTTAATTAACTTCTTGTTCTTGTCCTTGGTGAAGTAGTAATTATTTTTTAATTAGCCAACACTGCACTGCAGAGCTAGCCAACCCTGGCCTCATCTCGGAGAGGTGTCATAAGAATTAAGTTAATTAGCTTGTCACCCTCCCTGTAAAATATGGCTGTGTTTGGCAAAAAGGAAAAAAAGAAGACCCTTTGCTGCTCCAAGGTTAATTAAAACCCACGGTGCACAGGAGTGTCAAGTTGGAGAGAGGCAGATCCCGGGATCTGGGCTGTGCTGGGATCCCCATCCTATGGGCAATGAGGCACAAACCCAGTGTGGTGCTGGCAGAACCCCCCAGTCCCTGGTGCTCCCCATCCAGCCTGGGACACCTCCCAGCAGCCCAGGGTGCTCCAAGCCCCTTCCAACCTGACCTGGAGCACTTCTAAGGATGAGCATCCACAACTCCTCTGGGCACCCAGGGTGGCTGTGATTGTGGAGCTGGGAAGGAATCTGAGCCCTGAGCCTGTGGCCCTACTCTTTGCTGTGCAGTTTCTGCAGGCTTCACTGCTAAACACATTCTTCAGATTTCAGCATCTCACAGAATCAATATTAGGGGGGGAAAAAAAAACCCACAAAAATTTAAGAATTTGTAGAACTGATCCATTCTCCCCAGTTGTTTGGATTAAACTGAAAGAAGCTCTGTGAAAAAATGAACTTATGGATTGAAAAAGCTCTTTTTGCTGTCAGAGCCCATCTCGGTGAGAGATTTTCCCACCACTTTTTGGCAAGCCCTGGTCCCTGCACATCCCTGTCCCTGCAGGAAACACACTCCAGGAGTTCTGGTGTGCTGTGGCAGCTTCTCTGCCTTTCACAGAGAGCCCAGAGAAAGGAGACCTTTTTCTTCAAGCCTCATCTCGTGCTTATTTGACAGTTCAGCAGTAATTTTTTTTTTTTTTTAAAGGCAATTTCTATCTCTCCTGATTGAAGAGATGAACTTGAATATATGATCCCTGTGGGCCATAGAGCTGTCTCCTAAATCTCCCCAGATGATAATGGCCCTGCTCTCTTCGCTCCAAGGGAATTCTTTTTTTCCCAGTGGCTGCAGGGACTGTTCATTAACACATATCCTTGTGCGGTGTCCCAGGACAGAAGGATGGTCCTCACACCCCCAGCTTGCCAGGGATGTACTGGGGGGTTCAATCCATGCAGCCACTTGTGAGAGGCAATCAATTGATCTGTGTAACAATTCACTGAGGATGAAGCAGCTCCAGCAGCTGAAGGAGCAGCAAGGATGGGCCTCTACATGCTGGTTTGGGGCTCCCAGCAGGGTGGTGTGACTGGTGTTGCAAGAGTTCTTTTGAGATCTCCATCAGTGTGAAGGGCACCAGACACTTAGCACAGTTTGATTCTAGTTGTGCGTGAAGAGAAGGGAAGGCAGAAAGATCTTGACATGGAGATCCTCCAGGGATAGAATGGCTTCAAAAGAGCCATTTGTTGAGTTGAGCTACACCTCTTGAGAGCTCTCAGCACTGTGGTGTGGGGGTGAAGAGAGCAGGGTGGAATGTAGGACCTGGAAGCATCAGCCCTGCCATGGGCAGAGAGGGGCAAGGAGAGCGTGAAAGGAGCAGGGAAAGGCTCTGGAAACATGGAAGAAGCAGAGCTTTAGCCCTGCAGGTGTTCAGGGCCAGGCTGGACAGGGCCCTGAGTGGCCTGATCTAGTGGAGGGTGATGGTCCTCAAGGTCCCTTCTAACCTGGAATTCTGTGATTCCAACCAGCCCTGCTGCATTTTGCTTCCTGCCCCAGCCATGCAGCATTTCCCCTGAGGAACGTGTTCTTTATCCTCACTTGGTGTATTTCTCCTCAAGCCCCATTCTTCTGCATTCTTCTGTCCCTCCTGCAGCAAGCAGGGCCTTTTCTCAGGTGCCACATTGCTGCCACTAAAGTCCCTTTTAAAATATTTTGGAGAGTGTTGTTTCCCCCCACCATTCTTTCGGGTATTTTGTTTTACAGGTGGGTGTGAGACCTGCCTGCTTTTGTAACTGGGGACTTAGGAATGCTCTGGTCTAGTTGCCAAGGTGGTGATCAGGCAAAGCTTGGCCTTGATGACCTTGGAGGTGTTTCCCAACCTTAATGATTCTGTGAATGGGCACCTGGAGCTGCCTGTGAGGGCTCTGGAGCTCTGAGCCCTTGTTATTGCAGTCACAACTGCTGGTCTAGGGCTGGGCTGTGGCAAAGGTGTTAAACCTTCCTTTGTTGTCCATCAGGTGTCCCCAAATTCTGTCCCAGTGGCTCCTGTGACATCTTGGAGTCAGTTCAGAAAAGACCAACAATGCACAGAGAATATAATTCTTGAGTGCCTTGGAGCCATTGGCTTTGTGGGGTTTAGGAGAAGCTTCCATGGAGGAACTTGTGCCATAACTGACAGTTCTTGAGGATTTCTTCAGGTCAGAGCTGAAGGTATCTTTATAAAGAAAAATTTGGATTATTCTCTAAACTGGGGCTATTTTAATGGAAAATACTGGTGAATGTGAACATGAGTCATCTTTTTTTTTCCCCAAAAATTCTGACTCTTCACTGAAAAGGAATCATCTTTGAACAAGAAATTTCTTCACTGGAAAGGAATTATCTTGGATCAGGAAACTGAAAACTTTATGTCCACATTACAGACTCATCCAGGTTAGGGAACTGTGTTTTTCTCACTGTGAAATCAAGAATTTCTGTAGGCAGTAGGCTGCTCTTTTTTTGGTGAAAGTTGTTATGTATTGGGAAAACAAAAGGTATCTATCAGTAAAGCTTTGATAGGAAACTTATGAGCAGCCCTTCTGTAGAGCAGCTGGCCACCATCAGAGACAGGATCCTGGGCAGACAGGCCTCTGCTCTGATCCAGCAGAGTGATTTTTATATTCCAATGTAAATAACCATTTAAGAGGTAACTGTTTGGGGCTCCCTGAAGCTTTCAGCTGGGGGTCTGCAGGCTCTGTGTTTCTAACTCAGCAGAGAAAGCTCTTAGTGAAAAAAGGAAGGGGGAAAAAATAATTCCAGCAACCCCAGTGGTCTCCTTCAGAGAACAGGGATATTAACTTCGGCTTTAATAAAAACATAATGTTAACTAATCTACTGTGAAGAGCTCCAACTGCAACCCATAGCAATTTACCAGTGACAAATTGGAAGGGGCCCCAGAGTTGGAGGGGACCTGCAGTCATTAGCTGCAGATTAAACACGAATTAAATTACTTTTGATGGTGTCAATCCATCCCTTGCAAGGCCTGTACCCTTCCAGCATTCCTCTGCTGAAGGGGAGGAAGGGAAGCCCTGGCTGGATGTGATGCCTCTCTGTGGTGGGGAGAAGGTGGGCTGTGGGTTCCTGTGATGCACAGATACTCTGCAGGGTTTGAACAGGCCAAGGACTTTGGGGTCACCGGTTCTGCCACTGCAAATATTGCTTTGGAAAGCAACAGTCCTGCTTTGGGATCCCAGAATGTACGTCGTGGCCACACATCTCCAGGATGGGAGAAGTTCCCAGCACTGGGGTGGGATAATCCTGGAGAACAGAGACATCCATTCCAGCTGATCTTCTACATCAAGATGGGGAGCAGTGCTGGCATCAGGTCAGAACAGCAAGCAGTGTCTCCATCCCCCACCCTTCCCAGGTGTGTCCTCTCCCAGCAGCGCAGGACTCTGCTGTCACCCCTTGCTTTTGTGCCTTTTGCTCACCAGCTGGTTTGATTCCAAAGGTCTAAGGATAGTGAAAATGATAGTCTAGGACTTTTTCTGACGTTCAACTCCCTCTGTGTTCCTTCCCCAGCCCCTTCCTGAGCTGGTGTTCCAGGATCTTGGCTCTCCCACCAGTGCTAAGTGTCTCAGCACACAGTTCCCATTGGGGATTGCTTCCCAAAGGCACATCATGCAAGTGATTTATTGGAATCTTTTGTGGACAGGGGTTGGAAGTTGGTGCAGACCAGCTCCACTCAAGACTGGTGTATTTGTTTGTGCTTCAAGGAGTTTTGCACTGGTGTGGAGCAGTCAGTCCTGAAGATGCCTTGGTGATGTGTCAAGGGATGCTGGCTGTGGATTCCTCAAGTTTCTGCTCAAATGTCACTGAACAGCCTCCTGAAAAAGACCTGTTCCTCTGACATCTCATATAATACACATATTTTATTTGGTGCAACTGGTTATATTTGTTAACCACATGGCAGATGAACCCTCAATATGAGATGACTGGAGAGTCTGAACAAAAAGCCCATGTTCCATTTTTAAGAGCATCTGGACCTTGTGGATGGCCTTTGCCTGAGACTCTGGTATGGTAATGGATAACCTAATTCTACAAATATCCCTGCTCAAATTGGAGCAAAGCTTTTGTATTCATTCTGCTCAAATCTGAGGTTTTCCTTTCCCTTCTGGGATGTTTGCTGCTGAACAGTCTTGCCTGAAGATACAGAAAAATGTCAGCAACCTGCAAACAGCCAAAAGACCATTCCAAACTGGGTGAACAATAAGCAAAAATGGAATCCTAATTGCATGGCATATGGCTCATCCCTACAAACCTCCACCCTCAGAGAGCTGGGGGGTAATAACTATTCAAGCAGAGTGCAGGACATGTTAAGGCAATGCCTGTCTGAGCTATCAAACCTCATTGCTTGCAAGAAACACATAATCCCTTTTAATCTCATTCCTTGCATTCCGTGAAGCTGGAAGGCTGGGTTCCAGCAAAACTGATTTTCAGGTTGATGAGCAGAATTGTAAAGGAGCTGGGAAGGTGCTCCCAGCTCACTGTGGGCATGGCAGGGTTGCTGCCTGGCCAGGCAGGAGACCAGGAGCAGGAGGTGACCCAGGGCCAGCCTGCTGGAATAGCTCCAGGGCACTGGAGGGGCTGTGTCCAGCCTTACCCTGCTGGGAAGTGAATCTCAGGCTGGAAGCTTTTCAACAGAAGGACACAGGAGTAGTCCTTCCCCTTGGGATTAACCCAAGGGGCCATTTGTGGCAGTCTGTGACCACATGAAGTTGGTGGTGTCTTCTCTAACTGTGACCCCCCCAAGTTCCTCCCTGGCTTCAGTAATGCTCCCCGTTGTCCCTGTAGCTTTTGGGCAGCAGTCAGTCTTCTACACAGGAATAAGACTCTGGGGGATGATTTTATTTTCACATGGCAAGGCTTTTTCCTCTGGGAAGTTAAAACACAAAACTAAATTCATCCTCAGCCTGAAAATGTCCAGTTCCTGAGATGTTTGGAATGGGGAGAGCTGCTGGAATGAGAGTGATCAGCATGTGAGTGGCACTGTACCATGTAATAAGCCTGGGGGGGGAAAGGCTGCTCCCCTTGGGGAAAGAAGTTTAAGTTGTACATTTCAGAGTGCATTCCTACACACCCAGATTTATGGGAATGAGCAATGTGAGCTCCAGGGAGAATGTTACGTTGCAGGATTAGCCTAGATGTGACCAGGGAATATGTTAAATCCTGATGTATGGCCTCTCCTGTCCAGGTTAGGAGCAGTACAAGTCTGCCCTGGTGATCAGGGCCTGCTCTCAGGTGAAACTCCTGTAGGTTTAGCATGTGGAAGCAAATTCTGATTCTTCTCTCCAGACACTGGGATGGGTGGTGTGGTGTGAATGCTTCCAAGACAATAACTGAAATTAAAATCCACCTCCACCTCGTGCTGTTTCCCTGCACAGCTCTCCAAGGGCCAGTGGGACTTTTAGCTCGGCTTCAATCCTAATCATTTTTCTTCTCTTTAATAATCCAGTGTTTGAGAATTCCAGACCAAGGATGCTGCCCCTAAAATTGCCAGTTGTAGCTGTTGAATTGCAGAGAAACAAAGAGGTTCTTTGGACTATTCCAGGTTGACCAGAGTTATCCCACAGTTGGATGGGTCTGCAGGACCTAGTCTGAGGTGTTCAGAGAAGCTTGGAGGGATGAGAAAGATGTCTGGCAAGCCCCTGCCTTGTGATAGCTCCACCTCATGCACCTCAAAGCAGCAGTCTGGGTTTTATTTTGGCTTGCATGGCAGAATAAAAAATTAAATATGTGGGAATTGTCATTGGTAGAACAAATTGAAGTTCATATGTGGGTTATTTCATTCTCTTCATTAAAAGTAGGTTAGTCTCCAGCTAAAAATATAATTTGGCAAAAAGGGAGTTGAAACATTCATTCTGGGTGATGCTGAGATTCAGCACAGTGACCTTCCTTGGCTCTTCTCCAGGTTGATTCACTTTTTTACTATAATATTTGCTGAAACTTTATCCTTTTGGTCTGCCCTGGCCCATCCATCGCTGAGCTCTGCAGGTGGGGTCTGGTTGAGGTGCAGCACAAAGGGATGGGCTCAGTTTGGTGAGGCCTGTTATTTCACAGAGGTCCATCTCAGATAAAGCCTCCTTTGCTGCCTGGAGTTGCTAGAAGGGGTTTTTATTAAGGTAGTTTCATACCCTGTGAGCCACAGCTGAAGGGGAGTGAAGCAGCCTGGGCAGGAGGCTGAGGGTTGGTCGATGTTTTCCCCTGGCTCCCCATCCCTGCCTGCCTTTAGCTGTGCTTTGGCCTCCAGGTCCCTGTAAAGGTGTTTTGTGGAATAAAACCCCTCTAATGCAGTGAGGTTCTAGAGAGGTTCGTTTATTCCAGGCCCGGGCACGTGGGGGATCCTCCTCCAAAAACATACACCCCTGGTTGAGTTAACAAAGGGTTTATATGCAACTAAGTTATACATATTCATTTTTCTTTCATGCATAAACATTATTTCCTTAGAGAAGACGGGGTTATTATAATGAGTCTCAGGAACTTATTCCCATTTTCTCCACCCCGTGCGCTGTTCCTCCTGGGAATTCAGGGCGGGCTCCCTGGGGTCTTTAGGGATGAGNTCAGGGCGGGCTCCCTGGGGTCTTTAGGGATGAGGTAAAGGGTTTTCCTCCTGTGAACTTTTTACCTCTTGCTAAAACTGGTTCAAACCAGTCTTGTTGAAAACTGTAACTGGTCTAATTGGACTTATCTTGTTCTTTTGACATGTTTTCTAATTTCTCATCGGGTATCCTGGCTGTTTTCATTGGTCCAAGAAGCTTTGGGCCTCTTGGCGTGGCCCTTTTGAGGACACTGTGTGAGTTTCGCTGCAGTGAATTTCATACTACTAAACAAATTCTATGATAAGCATTAAAAGTATAGAAAATAAGCATCATTATAAGTCCTAGGTAAATAAGCATAAACAAAATAGGCATAAACAAAATGAGCATAAGGAAACAAAATAAGCATCCTAAGCCCTAAGTAAAATAAACACAGGCTTCCCCTCATCAAAGGGACCACCTTTAGGGAAGGGCTTGTATTTTTTCCCTTTTTGCCATGGGCAGCAGACTGGGATGAGGAGCCCAGGCCAGGGAGGCAGGCAGTGAGCCCTGCCGGGAGGCAGCAGCAGAGCCAGGGGAGCAAAGTCCTGCTGTAGGGGCAAACAGGGGGATGATCCCACACACCTCACCCCAGGAGCTGCCCCTGCAGTGGCTGCTGTGCCTGCAGATGGGGTGAAGTCTGGGAGGTGTAGATCCCAGCTGTGGAATACTGTATTAGTAAGCCTTCTGTTCCATTTTCAAAGGATGGGGAGGAAAGATGGGAGAGTCCCCCCATCAGAAAATATCCCTGCAGACGTCACGGGCAGGGCTGGGCAGGGACAACAATACAAAGAGAATGACACTTCTCCACCCCCCCCTCTCCAAGCACCTCCTTCACTTTCTTTTCTCTCTTCCCTTTTTGTCTCGTGTTTCTGAGTTAAGAGGATTTTTTAGGCACAGTAACGAGCTTTTGCTTTGAACTTGGCATATGCATTCTGCAGAGAAAGCCCCTGGCCCGGCCTCACTCAGTGTGCCCAAACATGATTAGTGTCAGGGTGTGAAGTATCGCTCCCTTATCTCCAGGAACCAGCAGACAGGAACGTTTGGAGGGATCAGGGTCTTTTTATTTTTTCGGCAAAAAACAGACTTTGAGAAGGAGATGGTTTGTGTGCACAGTCTCTTCACTGGCACGAGGCTCATAAGCCTTCGGACAATTAAGGTGTTTCTCTCTCCCCTCCTCTCTCTCCCTCTCCCTCTCTGCTCTTTCTCTCATTCATTCCTTACTTCATCCCTTATCATCTGCCTTGACACTAATTCATGATCAAGGGACATAATTTCTGAAATGGCAGATGATTTGAAGTGGAATTTTCATTCTCAGCCATGTCACTGTCTCACCTACAGCTGAAGAGCAGCCCCTTCCCTCTTGCTCCCCATCAGAAGAGGTGCTTCAAGAAGATTTCTGGTTGAAGGAATTAATTATTTGGGCCATCACACAGGCTGCATTGTTGCTGTTTATCTGCTGAGCAACGGTGCTCTGGCAAGAAAAGAATGCCCAGCCCAGTTTATTTACATATTGAGGGTCTTGCATGTCAACAACTGCAGACTGTGGATAAAGGATTTGTATCTCCTTTAATTTCATGGATCTGTTCGGGGGTTTATTGAGCAAAAAGTGGGAGAAGAAGGAAGGAAATTAGTAATAAAATGTGTTAAAATGTGTTTCCATCCTCACTTCTTAATTGGCTGCCAAAATTGCCTTCTCCCCCCCACCAAAAAGAAAATAAAAAATCCCAACTGTTTGGAATAATAGGAGAAAGTCATTACAAATGTATCACTTCAATGCCTTGGAATGCTTTTGTTTCCAATCCTCTTTGAGCTTCAGATGGGCTGAAGATAAGGACTGAGACTCCTTTTTAATATCATCGGGCCAGATCTGGAGCTCCCTGTGTACGGAGCAGAGTTGTGCCGAAGTCAGAGCCTGGCTCTGAGCTCACTCAAGGAAGCCCCTTTGAATTGCAGGCTCTGATTGTGATCTCCTTCTGCTTGCAACTTGGAAATGTTTAGGATTTAATGGATACCAACCTTAATACTCTTACATGCACCGTTGGCCTCTACTGGGAAGGATTAGAGCTCTTGAGTTATAAGTCCTAAACCTTAATACTGCTCTGAAAGAATCTTCCACTTAAGCAGCAGCACATCCAGCCCTGGGCTTTAAGCTGCAGGAGCACTGATCCTGCTGCCAGCACGTGATTCCAGGCCTGACTGCTTTTGTGCTGACCAAAAGTTTTAGGGAATCGTGTCCAAACTGTGTCAGAAATGTCCTTGCTATTTGAGGTGACACTGGGAAACTGCAGGTGCTGCCCTAGACAGACCCTTCCCTTGGGAGGGGCAGAGTGGAGGCTCTTGCTATAGCCCAAAACTGAAGGAGAAAATAGTGAGGTTACTGTGAGAGGGATTGTGCTGAGTTTTGAGCTGGAAGCCTGGGCTGGACTCTGAAAATCCTGGTGTCAGGAGTTTGGGGGTTTTGGACTCTGGAGTGGTTTTTGAGCAAGGGTTGATCCAAGGAGTCAGGAAAGGCTGATCCTCCAGAAGAGTCTGCAGGTGAGTTCTTACACACCTGAGAAAATGTGACCTATAAAAGGGAAGAAATTCTGGTGTTTTAACTTAAGAGTGAGAAGTCTGAGAGGAGACAAGAGGAACAGACTCCATGAGTGCAAAAGCTGTTGGAAAGGGCACTGGGGGGACTCCTGGATTGTGTTGCAGGAGGGGCTGTAACCAGTAGGTTTTAGGAGAGGAGCGTCCAGCCAGGCAGGTAGCAAAGCTCTGGAGGAGTTTGGAGGCAGCATGGAAAAAGTGAAGGTGTTTAATAGTTCCTTGGGAAACATCTTGCAGGAAAGACATGGGCAGAACTGATCCTGCTTTGGGGAACAAGCAGGATACTACGACAGTCTTATGGCATCCCTTTCATCCTTCTCCTGTAGATATTCAGTGGTACTGTTTTAGTTCTTGATTCACTTAACAGGCACCTTAAACCAGCTCAGATTCATCCCTCTGAACTGCCATAGGCTGTAGGGAGCTGTTGCATTGTAGTGTCATTTCTTCTTTTTCTTTTCTTTTGGGCTCATTTACCAGCCTGCTTTACTCATAATGGGCCTCTTGTTTGACAAGTTCATTGATAACCAAACTGCTGTTTTCTTGACTGGAAAATACTGACTTTGGGGTTAGGGCCTTCAAATGTGTTCAGCATTTGCCAGCCCTTCTCCATTTGAGGCCTGTGGCAATAATCCTACTGATGGCAGTGGGAGTGGAATTCATGGGAAGAGAAAATAAAGGGAAGCCTTGGAAATCCTGCTCTGAGCATTTTGGGACTCAGATGTCAGAGGAAACATGATGTAATCCGGTGTCAGAGGTACTCTGAAACCTTTCATGAAGACTTTTTTGAAAATAAAAGTGACCTTTTAAATAGATTAACATTTTAGAAACAAAGAAGTCTATTAGCATGAAAATGTAGAGTTGAATCACTTCTCTCAAGGTGTTGGAGCAAACCCCAAGGATGTTGTCTTTTCTTGCTGGGCAGAAAACCTGACCCAAGTGGATATATTTTGAAATATGGAATAAATTTCCTTGATTGGTTTGTTGCATCAGCAGGGAAGGAGACTCAGTGGAGGACAGGAGGAGCCTCACCAGAGGCTTGTAGAGATGGGGGAGCATCTCCCTGTGCAGTGCTGGGGGTCTCTGGGATCACTGGTCAAGGGAAGGAGTCTCCCAAGATATTGATGCCTTCTGGACCTTGGTCACCCACTCCTGTGACTCTTGCACAACGTGGAACTGCCCTCTGCCCCTGGAAGTGGTGGCCAAGTATTTGGATAACGAGCAAGTTGTATATAAATACAGGAGCAAATGTTTAGGGAGAGGACCCCACGCATGCGCATGTCCATCTTACTGTGACATCCCACTCCGTGAAGCTGAAGGATATGACTGTTTCCCAGTTTGTGCTAAGAAAGGTCCTTCTTCAAACCATTCCATGGTTCTTTGTTCCTCAGGGCTCAAATTCACTTTCTATGTTCTCCTGCACCAGTTCTGGGAAATGGGTGTCTGAGTAAAATCATGAGAACTGAGAGATTGCTCCCACCCTTTGCCTCAGCCTATGTTCAAGAAGTTCAATTCTAGCCACAAAATTTGCTCTGTAATGTTTTTGTTCAACCCCTAAAAACATTTTTCTGTGAAAATCTTCAAAGATTTTACTTCTCCCCTTCTTGATTTATGAATACACCAAAAAAAAGCTGGGTATAAGTTCAAATGCTTGGATTTGTGTCTGCGATTGATTTTTGGAGGTTACTTTGCTCTCACCAAGATCTGCAGTTCTCAAAATACCAACTGGAATAATATATCCAATGTGACCCCTGTAATCTTCCACTTGGGTTTAAATTCAGCAGAGATTTCTGCCTGGAGTGCTGCTGCTCCCATTCCAGTGGCAAGAATTCCCTGAAGTCCTGTGCCTCAGCTCTCATTTCCAGCTTCAGCTTTGCTTGTTTTGGGGCAGGTTCGCACCATCATGTGTTGGTGGGTTTGATTTTACTCTTGGCTTCACAACAGTCTGGGATTGAACTGAGCCTGTGGGAAGCAATAAGCCCTGCTGAGCCTTAGATGTGGGCACATCAGGACTATTCACCCCTGAGTGCTGCCTGGAAGGTTTGGGTCCCGGCTGGATGGGGTCAGTGCTCCTGGTCCCCTGGGTGGGACTGAGCCTGGTGCTTGGATGGGTCCTGTGTGTGGTTCCCACACCTGCCTTTTGAAAAGAGGTGCTTGTGGTTTGCTCTCAGCCTTCCTGGAGGTTCACCCTTGCTCCTCTGAGGCACATTTCCTTCACCCCCATTGTTTGTGGAGTTTGTGGAGGTCTGTTCTGTATTTGTACCACAGGGGATTTAAGCCTGTCTCTCCCACAGCCAGGGCCAGCTTGTCACTACAATCTTTAGGTCCCTACATTTGCTCTAAGATTTTCAGAAAATGTGAAGAGTCTTATTTACATGTTGTTAAATTTAGGTTTGCACTGAAGAGAAGGAGGTACCCAAGGCAGGTTGTCCTTGCAGTAATTTACACAGAACATGTGAAGCACAAATTAGAGTGTGGAGTAGCTGCTCTTTTCTGGTCAGCATTGTTATGGCAGTGTTACAGTCTTAAAAAAAAAACAAACCAAGAAGCTTATTTGGGATCTCAGAAATGTCTCTTATCTGAAAGCAGATTGGTATGAGGTGTGAATTCATGATGGGAACAAAGAGAAGAGTGGCTGAGTGAAAGCTTTCCATGCAGGCACATGGGACAAGCCAGAATCCTGTGGCTGCTTACTTTCAATCTAATATACAATTTTAGGAAGCCTTTGCTGTGCCAGTGGAAGGATCTCATGCAGGCAGTGATTGGGATGGTGTGCAGGAAATAACATCAGCTACTGTATTTGGTTTGTTTTCTGACAGCAGGAACAGTGGAAAGCTGTGACACACCACGTGCTTCCATCTCCAGCTGTCTCACTGCACTGCCTGCTCCCTTCAGACTCTGCTCAATCCATGCCTTGGCTCCCACAGAATTTTCCAGTGTGTCCAAGGAGGCAAAGGAGCAAGTGGAACTGAGCCCTGCTTATGGCAGCCAGGATCAGTTTGTCACTGGGTGGGTGTGGATTCTAAACCTTCTGGGTCATTTTTCTCATGAACTGCTCACCATGGACCATTGGCAGCAGCTGCCCAGGGCACACCAACCCCTCAGGGCACAGGGGGGTGTTTGGGAACTTCTGTGGGATAAGGAAGTTTTCCTGTCTTCACACCCATGACTCAGGTGTGAGAACTCCCCTCTGGGGAGCCACCAGCACCTTCACACCCACCTGAGGGGTCATGTCTGCTCAGGGGCCATCAGGGATGCCAAAAATATGCCAGGATTGACTTCACAGAGTAAATCACCCCTTGGGAAACTCCCCACCCTGGGGGAGGGACTGGGTGTTCTCATCTGAGCCCAAGCAGAGATAAGCTTGGGGTTTTGGGAATGGGATCTCTGGTCAGATCCAGAGGAGGAGCAGAGCCTCGACCAGATTGAGACAGCCCCCAGACTGCAACCATCATTGTCACCAGCAGGTTTCTTCCTTTCTTCTTACTCTGAACTCAGGTGCCCCACGTGGTGCTCAGCACAGGGGTTGGTGAGCTCCATCCTGCTCGTGCCCCACTGTGCTGAGCTGTACAGCTGGTTTTGGGGGTCAAACTGATTTTCGTTCTGTCTCAGTGTATTTTGTGATCCTTTTTATTAAATTGTTCTTCTGACTTGCAATCCCATTCTGAGTTGGATTCATTTCTCCTGCCAGTTTAACTCTCAACCAGCACAAACGGCGAGAATCGTTGTTGGAGGCTCAGGCCAAAATTGCTTTCCCAAAAGCCAAATGTCAAGATAAAGGTGACAAAGGCTTGCAGGGGACCTTCCCCCAGAAACAGGCAAGAAAATACAAAAACAAGCACAGAGCTCCCTGTGTGTGTGAGTGCAGCTGAAGCCCAGCACATTGCAGGGCAACCCCAAGCAGCACCAGGTTCTTGCTGGAGCTTTGGGGCATCTGGTCTGTGGGGCACTAATCGATGCCAGTTTGCCCCTGACTGTGGGATGGGAGCCCATGCTCGGGCCTCTGGCAAACAGCTGTAGGGGCTTTCTGGTGAGTTGTTGCCTGGGTTTGGCTGCAGTTTCCAGTCAGAATGCTGTGGGGTTGACTCAGGGTCTGTGTGTAGTTCATGCTGTGTTCTTTGCCTGGTGTTGCTGGGGTTGGAGCACTCCTCCTGAGTACTGGACTGTGATGGGGTTTGCTCTGTGTTGGAATCATCCTCTGGGTGTAATCCCTGCTGGGGATTCAGATGGGACCAGTTGTCTTCCTACTGGGACTGCCAGGAGTATCAACCTTCCACAGTTTGGGGGACAGATTTTGAGGTTTTGTTTGGCCTCTCTGTTTTCCAGAAGGACAAACCTCTAGCTGCTGCCCAAGGCTTTTACACATCTGATAAAGTGACTCTGGTGCAGAGCTTCTGTGAGAGCCTGGGCTGCGGCAGATGGATCATGGAGCAGGGCAGTTGCACCAGCTGATGCCCGGGGTCTGCACTTGCTTTGGACAGATGGTCCAGTACAAGTGAAAACAAACAGGTCTTTCCTTTTTCTGTGTCATCTCTATGTGCCCTGCACAGCTCTGACCATGGAGGGAAGTAGGAACGCCTTGAATGGAGACAACTGGACAAGGAAGGGAGCAAGGAGCCCGACCACAGGTCCCCCTGACCCCTGTGCCATTCTGGCCACTGCAGTGCCTCACATTTGTCACTCTGGTTTAGGGAAGAGCTGGGTACAATTCTCAGGAATCAGCAGAATTTGCACTGAATGAGGGGACTCTGTCAAGGGTGCTCTAAATCTTAAATGCTCTTTGCAACTGTATTTGGTTCACAACCAAGAAAATGAACCTTTAATTCCTGAAATAACAACGAGGGAGTTTCCATGGCTTTTTCCAGATAGTGGGAGTTTTTGGGTTGGGATGTAGGTGCTTTGCTGTCCTGCTGTACAGCATTCTTGTATTGGAAATCTGCTGAGCCTTGGCACTGTCAGATTTCTGGGTGCCAGGAGTTATGGGATGGAAGGTGTACCTCGTGGTGGATATATGGGGAAGGTCATGGCTTAACTCTTCATGTCTGCTGAGATAACACCTCTCTGTGTTGCTACAGATGGGACCAGACAGAAAAGATGTCACTACAGAGGCTTGACAGCAAAACCTGTTTGAAGGGCCACATGTATCACTAACTGTTTCTAATCTGTCCTCTTTCAGCTTGTTAGTTCAGAAATCCCAAAGTGAAAGGCCCTTCGTAGCTCTGGGGCAGGTGGCTAGCTTAAAGCCACCTCATTACTCTGAATCAATAGGGGTTTTTCACTTTTCTGGACAGGTGGCCAGAACCAGAGGCTATAGCCTTACTTTGAGGCCAGGAATGTGCTCTAACCAGCAAATTTTTTTTTAAGCCAAAGGACTCTAAATTCACTGTTGTGACATTTCAATACATGAAGAAGGAGGGTCACAAAGGGTGAAAAAGCAGGAGATGTGCAATGTGTGCTGTCCAGTGTTTGCAGTATCTAGCATGTGTTATCCCATCTAGGTTATTTAGCAGGTTAAGCTCAGTAAATAAATGAAACAGAAAGGGTGTTGGAGTTGTCATTGGAAGAACTTCTTCGGTCAGCTGTTGTACTACTTTGTTCAGTGAACCTGAATATAAACAATGGCCTGATGTTCACTTGTCCCAGACAGACAATGCTCGAGTACAAGGATTTATACAAAGGTTCAACAAAGGACTTTTGGAAACCCCTACAGTCCTCTCTTGCTTCCTTATCCACCAGCAGCCTACCAGGGTCTTTGAGAGATGCTGGAAGGTGCCTGAGTTTTTGTCTGAATTGCTCTTAAGAGAGGGTGGAATCTTTCTCTCATTATGAAGACCTGCTTTTATATACCCAGAATAGGACAGACCTGCAACACTCAGTGTGAACCTGAATACAGCCTTTTACAGTGCTCACAAAATGCTGTCAGCTCTGCTCCTTCATTGCCTTTGGCCTTCCTGGGTTTGACCAGACTGGAAATTGTAATGCCAAATTGCAGCAATAAAACTAAGCCCTCTTGTGATACTTCCAAAAAGAACAGGAACTTCCAGAAATCTCCTGAGAAGGGGTTTAGCTCATGAGGTTTGCAGCCCCGTTCAGCCTAAATCAAGGAGTTTGGAGAAAGTTCAGAGGAAACACCCAAGCTTTTGAGCACTTCATCACACTGAGCCCTTGTAGGCTTTGCCATTACTGCTGTCTGGTTACACACTGCTCCTCATCAGAGGCTCAGCATGTCTCCTCCACAGACGAGCACTGCTCAGCCCCCTCTTCCATCCCGTGCTGTCTTCTCCCCGAGTCCTGTTTCCTTTTAATTGTCTCCGAAGAATAGTTACTTGCCGATGTAATTTTCTCTTGGAATGACATTACAGCTTCCAAACCAAGCCTGGGTCAGCAGTATCACATGGATAAGAGACTCTTTCCCTCTCATGTGATACCATTTTAGTAGAAGATTAAGCTTTTAACCCTGAAATAAAAGCAGTTTTCCCTGTTCTCCCTCCCTCTCTCTTGTTATCGCTCCTACTCTTTTTTTTTTTTTTTCTTTTTGTGTCCTCAGGCCCCATCAGTGAGACACGACATCAGTTCTGGCTGCTGGTCTAGTGAGCAATCCATCCTGAGACTTGATCCAGAGACTTAATTAAGTGTGAAATTAAAGGGAGAAGTGGCACAAAAAATGGCCGAGGTCCTGCGAGGCAGAAGTTTTATAAGTCGCGAGACAGCGAAGTGCAGCTGGAAATTCTCCCAGATGCCAGCAAGTTATTGACTGCTGCTGCTCAGCACCAGGAGGATAAAAGACAGGTATCTAGGAGGGGTTGTCAGGGACTAGATAGTTTGCTGTGGGCTTCCTGTAGTTCAGTGAATAGCACCACTGCCCTTTTGCCTGAGTGGGTGCAACAACCTACCTGTGGCCCTGGATTCCTTGCTTCTCTTGTGTAAGACTCTGCAAAGGGAGAATCAGCCACAGAAATTGTTGAGCTCAGCTGGAGCTAAGGCTCTCAGTTGTGCTGAGATGGTCCTCTTGTGGTGGGAGGGACTGGCTGATTCCTGCTGGGAAGTTGCCTGTGGTGCTTTGTGCTGGGAGAGTCCGAGGTGCAAAATCCTCAGGTCTCCAGCTCTGCTCCACGTCATCTCCAGTCTCCTTCCCTATCTCCAAAGGGATCCAAACTCTGAGCATCATGTCTTGGGATGAGGTAGTGTCTGTCCTGCTGCTGGGGGCTCCTCCCTGCACCTTGGCTGCTCTCCTGGGCTGACCTCTTGATGGAAGTTTGCACCAGGAGTGAGCCACGTGGAGCAGGGCTGTAGCTGACTTGCTCCCATGGGCGTTGAAGCCCTACAGTCAGAGAGTAGATCAGTGGCTTTAGGGCTTTCTCTGGGGGAGATCTGTCACACAAAAATTCTTTGCAGATGTGTTTTGGCCTGGCCTGTGCTTGTCTTCCAGACCTGCACACTTTTGCTCACGTTTGCTGGTGAAAACTTTGATGCCTGAGGATTTTATCATGGCAGAAATGCAGTTGCAGGGGGATTTTGAGGACGGGGGAGCTGAGCAGGGCCTGAGGATCCCTGAGCACTGCAGCTGATGCTGAACACCCCAGATGTCCATGCTGCTCCTGCATGGGCAGTGTGAGGCCATCCTGGAGACCTGGGGCGAGCAGGGCATCCCCTGGGGCAGACTGGGGCTGTGCAGAGATGCTGCTGGGGCTCTTGGAGGTAACATTTCCCTATTGTGCCAGATGATTTCCCATCAGAGCTGTCTGACCAGCGCTGCTGTGTGACTCCTGCAACCTGCCCTGGCCCATCTGGGCCGCCCAGGAGCCCTGGGATGGAGAGGTCCCAAAGCCCTCCACGCAGCTCTGTCCCACTAATCTCTTCCCCCCACGGTGCTGCCACTAAAGATCTGATTTCTGCCACGTGAGCTGGAGGCTGCTCCCCTCCCTCTTTCAACACTGATGGCTCATTTTGGTCAGCAGAGGATTTAAGCAGCAGGAGGGTGTCAAATGTTCCCACCCGGCAGGGAGGCGGCAGGAACCTGCTCAGCCCAGAGCCAGCAACTTCATCATGTCAGGGCAGGCTCTGTCCTGCTGGCCCTGTGACCTCTGGGGTTTGCAGGCCAAATGCCAGTGCCTCCAGAGAGCTGTGCCAGTGATCTCCACCCCCTCTCCCACTGATATCCCTCCTGGAGAAAGGAAAAGTGAGTGAGGTACAGTAATCTGATCTCTTTTAAGATAATACACTGTTCAAAGGTTCTTCCTGCCCACCGGAGAGATGGGAGAGCATCCATCCTGGGCGACCTCTGTTGTCTCTCACCTCGTGTTCCTCTTCCTTTACCCCCTCCTAATCTCAGAAGGTGGGCTTACACATCTGGAGGGGGTGCAGCTGTTCAGTGAAGGCACCCAGGTGGTTGGGTGGCAAAGCAGGACAGAGCCTGTTGCCTGCAGGGACTGGCTGCTGCTGTAGGACACGGAGCTGGCAAAGGTCCTCTTTGGGGTAAAACACCTTTCCTCCCCTCCTTGCCTGCTGGAGGGCTAAATTCCCATAGGACACAAACCCAAACCAGGTGAATGACTGAGCCTGCCTGGGCTGGGCAGGGGTTTAGTCTTGAAGAGAGGCCAAGGTTAATATTTCAGTGAAGTCCTCAGCAGCCTGTGGAGAGCACAGTGACAATAGCACTGAATCAGCAGCTCCCTGCTGGCTGGGGGCAAACACAATCAGCCTTCCTCTGGGCCTGGAGGACCAGCAGCTCAAGGAAGGCTGTCCCATGCTGGGGGAGGAGGAGTGACAGCCCTGCTGCACCTGCAGGGCTCTGCTGTAGAGCATGGGCACCAGGATGGGGCACGAGTGGCAAAGGGCTCCTGTGCCCCAGCCCCCTGGGATTGATGCTCAGGCTGTGGAAGATGCTGAAGAGGTTTTTTTTAAGGTGAAAATTTCCTGGAACAGGCCATCCTGTGGATGCAGATTGAGTTCAGGGGAGCAGGTCTGAGCCTCATAGTGTGCCTTGGGCATCATTTCCTGTGTGCTGATTGAAAATTTCCTGGAGAGTAATAAGGACAGTCTGTGCAATCACTGGTGCCCTGGTGTTTAGCATCACCTGAGGATCACCTCAGGCACTGATGATAATTGCCTGTGGAGATGACACAGCAGCAAATATTAAGCCTCAATTTCATGTATTTAAGTACAATAGAAGCTGACAAAGCTTCATTTCAGTACATTGCTTTTCTTATAAGCTCTCTAGAAACCTGCTGGTCTATGTACACTCCTCAGCAAAGATTTAGTAACAGATGCTGTAGCCATGTCTAATGTTAGCAAGATTTCATTAGCTATATATAGCAGACTTCTCTCATTTCAGAGCCCCATGATGTTTGCTCAGAGACTGCTACTCAAAATTGAAAAGGAGAGTATTTTGTGATGCATTTCTCTGTACTCCTTTTAGCTGGAGATATTCAACGTGGTTTCCTCGCCTTTGGTGTGAATTAGCAAGGTACTGTTGTATTAATCTCCTCTGGGCTCAGTTCCAGTTTTCTTATTTGCACCAGTGGGGATTTGACTCCAAATGTGGCTTCCACAGGACCATTTGTGGATTAATACACTGTTCCACATAAGCATGCCATAATCCAGCTTTAATTGTGTTTTTATAGTGACTGTAACAAAAGACTTAGTGGTAATGGGTGAGTATAGACCTTTGGGTTTGACCTGAATAGCAGGAAAAGCTTTGCAATGACTCTTGGAGAAAAGATTGTTAAAGGCACAGAGAAAGAGGGATGAGATGCAGGTTCAGTTTAGGTGCATTGGATTGGTTAAATATGACATCTTTGTAAGCTACACTATCTTTCCTCCATCTAGAGAAACTCAGGGATCTTATTTGTGGTTGTCCAAGTATTTATTGTTGTGCCACATGGGAAATTATTAGTTTAGTCACAGAAAATAAGGATTAAACAGGATTTTAAAAGTTAGTCCCCAGGGAACTGCTTAAAGGACATGTGATGGATTTTGTTGATAGCAGAGTTGTCAGGACTAAGTATGTTGAGAGGTGGAGTCTTGTGAAGTGGGTTTTATGGCTGATTTTATTAAATGTTTCCATTAGCGAAGCTGTTGCAGAGAAGGAACATGCTGATGGTGCACTGTGGGGAGGCATCAGCAGAGGAAGAGGCTTGGAGAAGGGGAGCAGTAGAAGTGGGTTGACATTTAAGTGCCAGGTGATGAATTTATGGATTAAGATCAGGAATTTTTGCTGTAAATTTGAGCCTCGCTGGGCTGTCAGTGACAGAAGTGAAGAACTGTCTGTGTAAATCAATCACAGATGCCTTGAAGACACTGATAAAATCAGAAATGCCATTTGCAGGCTCTCACCAGCAGCCATAAGGAAGCACTCATGTCATGGCACACAGTCACCATGTGATCTGGGAATCCCAGGGCAGTTCTGCCTGCAAACTTTCAAAATAGAAAAGATCCCAGTGGAAGCAGGTCCAGAGAAATCTGAACGCTGGAAAACATTAGGAACAGGGTTATTTTATGTGGAAGAGGTCTTGTGTTCTCTCCTGCCACAGGTTTCCTTGTGTTTTGGCCTGGCTTTGTGTCGGGTCTGGTCTGGTCTGTAGACATTGGAAATGTCCAGCTCTGCATTTTCCCTGCTATTTTGGGATGAGGGCTATGTGTGTTGCAAATTATGTATTTATTTGATGCTAAAAGGGGTAATACTGCAACCTGGTAACAGAGGAGTGGAATATATATGTTTTAAGTTTTATAACTGCCCCCAATGGACTTTCTTGCAACTTCCAGTGAAGCATCTGGACATGGTTATAATGGGAGGTAACTGGGCAAGGTGTACTGCTGATTTATCCAGCTCCCATTTCTTGTGTTCAGTGGATGAACTGATCAGAAGGTGCTGGAAATACAGAACAGAAATAAGAAATGGAGGTGGAAACTAGAAAAGAACAAGTGAACTCTCTTATGAAATGATAATCCAAGATATACCTGCCAGAGGAAGGTGCTTCGGAGTTGGCAGGGCTGAGGGAGTTTTGAGAGGATCAGAGAGGAACCTGCAATGTGTTAAGCAGCTGGGAGGGTGTGATTAGTTCTATTATTTCTTATTTCAGGAAAAACCAATGCATTTTTGAACTGTGTTATGCAGCACACCACTAACCAAGTAGGTGAGGGTTTCTCTCACTATAGGAATGAAAGGGAGCATTTAGCCCCAATTACTGTCTTCTATACCAGGCAGGTGGTGTAGGAATAGCTGCAAAAGTAGCTTGTGGAAGGCTGGGAGGGTGTGCTCCTGCAAAAAGAGGGGAGGGATGAGTGAAGGAGCAAGAGGGGTGCAATTGGGCTGGGTAGGCTGCAGGTGAGAGGGGGATTAGGGTTACACACCCACTGAGAGATTGGGAGAAGAGAACAGTAGATCTAAAGGCAATTATATCTACTTGGACCTTGTAGAAGACTAAAACATAGATGAGGTGCCATGCTGAAGAGATGCCTCTAGGCCCTGCCTGCCTGGGAGCATTGCAGCCAGAGCAGAGCAGGGCTGTGCCACCTGAGCCTTTCTTAGGATGAGCAGAGCTGAGGTGGACCAGCGAAAACCATCCTGCCCAGCCCAGGGGGTGCCATGAAGTCAACTTCTCTTTGAAGATCATGGTTTTAACATTAAGTTCGTGGGAGGAAGGGCCGAAATGGTTTGGCTTTTCTGTCTCAGTTTTTTTCATCTCTGTATTAAACTAACAAATCCCTCAGATTTTTGGGAGCTTGACATTATTGCACCTCGTCCTCCCTTTCTCAAGCTTGGCCCAGCTGTGCATGAGCAAACACAGTTGTGTTCCCCAAGGGGGCCGAGCTAAGAAATGTGGGGGGAAACAGGAGGAAAGATGCCCACTGCCAGGAGCTTCCCACACTTTCCCAGAGCTTCCAGGGTGCTGTGCAGGCTGTCTGGTCTGGAGGCTTCAGCATCCCTGGGCTTGTTGACATGGCAAACAACTGCAAACAAACAGCAGAGCGAGCTCCAGTCCTACCACTGCAGAGGGTGTTTGGTGCAATGTCTTGTCTCTGTGGAAAATACCAATGGTTCGCTTTTTGCAGGTCAAGGTTGTCCCTGTCTCTGCCCAAACTGAGAGTTTTTGGGGCTTCTTCCTCAGACGGGAATGTGGCCATTGGGGTTTATAGCTGTGTTGCAGAGGGATGTTCATCACCTGCTGGGCATAAATCTCTGTTCTGCTGCTGGTTAGGAGGGGAAAATCCAGAGAAAAAATGATGGCAGTCAGTGAAACTTCAGAGTATAAAAGGGAGGATCTTGTCCTCTGTGTGAAGAGCTCTCCCTGTGCATCATGCAGGGGAGCTCAGCACATCACCCTAACCATTTCTTATAAAAATAAGTGGGTTTTGATCAAAAACATTTAACATGTGTCAAATTAGGGACTTTTTTTTTTTTTTTTTTTACTTAGCAATCCAAGAAAAGAGCCAAGTCCCACCAAGGTGTGAGATTGGTGTCTCCAGCCAAGACAGCAAAAGTTTGCTGCTCGAGGAGCCAAGTCAAACAAGACACAATTAGGACTCACATGCCCCCCCCACCTCCCAGAGGCCAGTTTATGGATCCTGGGGGGGCCACAGCTGGGCCTTGCTGTGCCTTGTTTGCCTTGGCTCCACAGCACTGCCAGCCCCGTTGTGCCTGTTGCTTGGTGTCCTGGGCACAAATCACACCTGCAGGGGGCTCAGGCACGGAGCTCTTGTGTCATGGGTTCCTGTAGCTGAATTTTAGTAGCAGGGGGGGCTTCCAGGATGGTTTATGTTAGAAGCTGCCAGAAGCTTCTCCTGTCCTGTGGAGCCAAGGACAGCCTGGCCCAGGAGGGACTTCCTGCTGGTGGGCAGAGTTGAGCCAATTAAGAATCATAGTTACACCTCTGTGATAACATATTTAAAAATCAGGAGTTGTTGTGCAGTTGAAAAAAATTCCAGCCAAGAGATAACAACACAGAGACCAAGGTGGGAGCAGGAAGAGGTGAAGGAGGGACCCCACCCTGGAGCAGGGGAGGGGAAGGACTGAAAGCTGTGCCCCAACACCCTCCCTGCAGCCCCTGGAGATCCCTCGGGGTGCACAGACCCCCCTGCAGCCCCTGGAGGAGCAGGTGGATGCAGAAGGAGCTGTTGCCCTGNNTAAGAGCTGTGGCCCCCCTGCAGCCCGTGGGCAGGACCGTGGGGGAGCAGGTTGTCCCCCTGCAGCCCACGGAGCCCATCGGGGGGCAGAGACCCGACTGCCCCCCATGGAGTGACCCCCAGGACAAGAGCAATGGCAGCAACAACACCCACCTGCAAAACCCCCATTCCCTGCTCCCTGGAACTGCTGGAGGGAGGGGGGAGTGGGAGGAGAGGGGTGTTCTTAAGACTGATTTATTTCTTACTTTTTAATTTTATTCCTTTTAGTTTTAGTTCTTGTTAGCAATAAATTTAAGTATTTAGCTACTCTGAGTTTGTTTTGCCGTTATCTCTCAGCTGTTTTTTTTTGCCTTTTCTCCTTTTCCATTCCCTCTGGGAAAGGGGGGCCTGGAGGTTTGGGTGGGCATGGGGTGGAAACCACCACATCTTGTCCTTCTCTCTGCCCAGGCCTCTTAGCTCTGATAAAGTGCTCTATAACCTTGATGCCACGGTGCTGCCTTTCCTGAGGAGGAGGGCTCAGCAGCTTGGCTGTGGTGGCACAGGCTTCCAAGTGCTCTTTCCCTCAGGCTTTGCCCACCTTCTGTGTGTCTCTTGTGGCTGGCAGTTGTCTCTCTGGTTAGAAATGGAGAGATTTGCAGATTGCTGGTGGGTAGGAGGCATTTCAGGAACCCTTTTAGCTGCTTTCAAATATTCGACCATGATGACCACTGGAGATGGAGCAGCACATTAGCACCAGACTGACTGATAAGCTCTGATATGGAAATGCAGCTTGAACCTGTTGGCCACTGCAGATCACACTCCCACCTGAGCTCAGGGGAATTTTGGGGTCCAGCACAGCCTTACAGAGGCAGTTTTAAGTCAGACTCTGATGCTCAAACTCCAGAAGCTTTCAGTCCTGATCAGGATGCTGTCTGTGAAATGTGCTCCTGTAAGTGCTGGTTTTTCAAGGCTTGTCAGGACATTTCATACTCAGACTCTCTTTGGGGTTTTGGCTGTGAAAGGGAATTATTTTTTATTTAAACCCCTTTCCTTCTGTATGAACACCACCATGTATAAAGACATTTTCCAGCCATTACAGGAAGCAGATGGAGAAGAAGGTGGCAGGAAGAAGAGCCCAGACTCACCTGTCAGGCCAAGCTCAGGCTGGAGGCACAGACAATGCTTTATTTGTCTGCCTGACACAGCAGGAAAACACAGACAAGCTTTCCTGCCTGCAAACCCTCCTGCAGAGCTCTTGGCTGCCATGTATCACTGGGCCATGTGGCTGTGACTGCACTGCATTAAGGAAGAGATACCCATCCCTATAAAGGCAGTGACACGTGACTGCAGAGGTCAATGTGCATCAACTTAATCATGTTGGTTTAGTCCTGGACAGGACTTGGAGAGGCTGAGGAGCCTCCAGTCCCAGTAACTGATAAGGCTGAATTTGCAGTCAGTGTTCAGAGGACCTAAGGCCATCCTCAAGGTATGAGTATGTGGAAGCCCCTTAAACACCTTTTGCTCTGCATCTTCTTGTTTAGCATCTGCACCACGTCAGCATTTTGTCTCTGCTTTTGGGCTCATCTGAAGGGATTTGATCTCCTGGAGCCCTGTAAGGATCTCAGGAGGCTTCAGACAGTTTGGCGTGGGTGAGCTGAGCTGCTGGAGTGAGGACGGATGTCAGGGAGGTGCCTCTGTCCACCCATCTCCTCCTGGGACCATTAAACACACCCACAAATTAAAAAAGCAATAGCAAGAGGCATTTATTGGCTCCATGGTGAGGGTGAGTGAGAAGAGGGAGAGGCACTTTTGGAGTTTTCCCATGGTTTTCATGTGTGCTGCTGGCCCCGAGGGACGTGCCCTGGGTGCCTGAGATGCAGACAGGGGACTGGTGAACGAATTGTTACCCCACCTTACAACTCCTTTGGGGGCAGTTTGGTGTCTCTCACACTTGCCTGCAGAGCAAAGTTTCCCAGAGACTCAAACTTGGGCCTGATGCTGAAGTCACAAGAAATGTTTCCTGGTGTCCCTTAGCTGCTCTGCTGGCTTGTGAGGCCATCCAGGGCTTCCCCCTCCTCGCTGTGGGGTGTCAGGAAGGTGGTGAGGTGTGAATGGAGTCATTATTATCCCAGGGAGGTTGGTTGATGGAGGCAGCGCAGGTTGAGCCCACCCCTGTGGATGAATAAACTCATTATAGTTCACTGCCTTCAATATAAGAAATTGTGAATCTTAATTAAAAGCACAGTTGTCTGCATTTGTGGAGACATTATTTTGAGCTGTTCCTTTAGCTGTTAACGGGTTGTAAAGTATTTTTTTAGGAGTGTCTTTTTGGGGGGTGAGTATTACCAATTAGGTTGTTAAAAAAAATAAAAAATTTAATTAAAGAAGGATGGTTTAATGGTTATAGAGGTGAGGACTTGGGCAGAGTCTTTGTTGCTGAGCTTGTCTCAGTCCACAGTGGAGTTCCCATGCAGCAGCTTTGACGATGGACAAACCTCATGGTTGGAACCCTCTGTTTCCCACCCAGTGTGGGCCACAAGTTTGCTCTGTTCTTTCTTCAGGCCCTCACCAAAACATCCCCAGCATCCTCTTGCTCCCCAGAGCGTGTCTGGGACCCTGCTGACAGCTCTGCTCAGGGGAGCTGCTCTTCCAGCAGTGGGCATCTCCCTGGAGCAGGGCAGGGTGTCCACAGGAGATCCCTCTCGAGGATCTCAGGGTTTCAGCCCCCAGCACCTGGACAGCAGATGGCTTCAGTACTTTGGGGTTATGCAAACAGGGCTTGTAAGTGCACATGTAGCAGCAGCCAGGCTTAGGAGGTGGCCTGGTTCTAATTTTCCCCCATATTGATTTTCCCATGTCAAGTTGCTTCCTTACCTGAGGGGAAGGGAGGCTTTGGCTCATTTTGGGAAGGTTTCTCTCCAGTGCTGTGATGTCTGCAGAGGCTGCAGGCTGAAGGGCTCAGACCTGCTTTCCATAAGCGTCACTCTTCCTTTGTAACACAGCCACATGGATAAAACACACTCCCCAGATTCCTTTCCACAGAAGAGGTGGAAATCTTGCATCACCCAGGGGCTTTGAGGAAGCTGTTTTTGCAGGGAACACAGAACCTGTCGGGTTGTCTTGTGTGAGAAAACTCCACTAACACGACAATGATGATTAACATACCAAATTTTAAAATTTTTTGTTAAAAAAAGCCCCTCTTGTTTTCACTTGCATCATATTTTTCCTGCTTTTTTCTTTTTCTCCAATGGAAACCTGAAATTCCTTCATGCAAATGGCTATGCAAAAAGCACTCCCTTTCATCAAAACCCGTTTTTTCTGTAGAAAAATTATTTGGACAGGCTTTCTTTCTTTTTCCACAGCCACTCCAGTGCCACTGAGCACAATGAACAAACCCCTGTTGTTGTGTGGAGGTTTCCTGTGGAACGACCTTGCTCCAGCCTGAGCATGTTGCCACGACGCAGCGCAGCGATATGATCTTATAACAACTGAATGTTCGCTCAGGGTGAGATTTCATGGCAGGTGAGATTTCCCTCCCAACAATACCATCTGCAATTATTTCCTTCCATCCAGTGTCACTGAAAGGTCTGTCCCAGTGAAAGGCTCTGAATGGTCTGTTTTCACTTTTGACGCTCAAGCTTTCACTTGGAGGTGAAAGTTCGCTCCAACCACGTCTTGGTGAAATATCATCATATCCAATTCCACAGCAGGTTCAGAGAGTGTTTCATAACAGTTCTGAACCAGATGTCATGCTGATCTAAGAGGGAGAAACGGGGGCATCTTTAATGTGTCACCACACTTTATCTTAGAACAAATAAACCTCCTAATTCTGTGAGGGGAGGTCGTGGCAAGGAAAGCAACTCAAGACCTCATTTGAATGTGCCAATGGCATCAGTCTGCCAGGGAAGTTAAAACAGCTGGAGTCCAATCCTGGAGGTGTTACTGGGGCAAAAAATCCTAGTGAGCCTCACTAAATATTTTGCCTGGTTACCAGTGACTGAGCTGCTTAGGGATTGAGCCTCTGTTTTATGGAGGATACAGTCTCTGCATTTATAAATAAAAAAGGATGTGTTGGTTTTGCTTGTAGCTGTTTGTTTGACTGTTTCCATGATGGTCTGGGGGAGCAAGAGGTGTTTGTCTTGTGGCAGCCACTCTGCTCTGATCTGGGCATTTGGAGTGATGTACCTGTGGAGTTGAAATATCCAACTGCATTTTTACAGCAATGAGGCTTTAATTCTTCAGGGTTGTTGCTGGGTTGATGCTAGGCCTGAGCATCACAAGGGACAAAGCAGCTGCACTCTCTGCTTTCATCTTTTGCTGTTCTTTTTGTTGTGCCCCCTAAGGAAGCCACGTTTATGGGATTGTGTGCTTGCAAGTGTGCTGCTCTCTGTGAGCAGCCCTCTGAACCAGCCTTTGAACTGCAGGCCCATTGCAGCAGGGTTGGATGGTGGGAGGGAGGTCCCGGAGCTGTTGAGCTCTTTGATACAGGCAGGTGATGGAGGAGTGGAAAGATGTGACTGCAGGGAGGAAACAAGGGGGAGAGAGTGTGTGAGTGTGTGTTTTCAGGCTTTAATAAGCACAAAAAACCAGGCACTGCTGGTTTTGCTCTCAAATACTCTATGTGTGAAGCAAAACTCAAGGGTGCTGAGGCAGCTGTTCAGGCGGCCCAGCAGCAAAGATGTGCACTGCTTTGGGCATCTCTGCTTGGGTTTGCAGGGTCTGATGTCTGCTCTCCCTGCTGGGCATTGCTGAACATCCACAAGGTCCCACCATGTTAGCTGTTGGCCCACCCCAACACCTGTGCCTTGGGGCTGAGGGCATCCCCTCTGTGCTCAGCCCCAGACCCCTCCACGTTCTGCCATCTCCATACTGGTAATATTTTCCCAGCCTGCAAGAGAGCAGCATCCCTTGTTCTTCCTGTTTAACCCCAATGCCTCCCCTTCCTCAGCTCCCAGATGTAGTTGTTGAATCCATGCTGAAGATAATGAAACTGGTGGCTGGAATAAGGCAGGTTCTGGCTGGGAAACTGGTGGCTGGAATAAGGCAGGTTCTGGTTGGGAAACTGGTGGCTGGAATAAGGCAGGTTCTGGCTGGGAAACTGGTGGCTGGAATAAGGCAGGTTCTGGCTGGTTTGGGTGTGGAGCTGCAGTGGTCAGGTTTTCTCAAAGCCCTGGGCTCTGCCCCTGTAGGGGTGGTGTGGGGGCCTTTCACTCCTCAATGTCAGATTAAAGCAGCTCATCCTAATGTGATCAGTGGCTAATTCAGTGCCAGTGTGCTGCTGGCAGTCTGCCTTAGCGGGGCTCAGGGGCTGGTGTCCACCTTCCAGTGCAGGGTGCTCATCCCCTCGAGGGGGCTGGCTCTGAGGAGCTGGTGGCTTCTTTGTGTCCACACATGCAGGATTATAAATAATAATAGTAATAATAACCATGGCAATAAAAGAGGTTCAAAGCACTTGTGAGCAGAGGCTCCTGCACTGCTTTGTCTGAGCTCTCTGCTCTGCTTTGGCTGCAGAAGGGAAACTCGGGGGGGTCGTTTGCCTTCGGTGGAGCAGCAGGGGGGTGAAGGCTGAGTGAATGGCTTGTTTCATTTGGATGTCCCCCTTTGGACACATTATATGTGAATAAGTTGGTTGCCCTCTGTTTAACCCTTTTGGAGATCTGCCTTTCTTTTTGAAGTGTCCTTGAGGCTTTGCCTGACTTTTCCAGGTTGTTTGCTTGTGGGGGGACACTGGGCTGACCAAGATGGGCTGTGACTTTATCCTCTTGTCTCCCTCTCTGGAGAACTGGCCCCACCAGTACAAGTTGCTGTGGCTCCAGTGGACTGTGGAGCTGCTCTGTATTGATCATGGACTCTGGGTTGGCCCAGCTCAACCATCTGTGTGGTTGATACCAAGTGCTGATATGCAGTGATGGTCAGCTAATCCCTGCCCGTGGGTTGGCTGATTTATGCAAGTGCTCTTTGATTCCCCATTTTTTTCCCCCCCTGCAGGCTGGTGACACAGAGTAGGGCACCAGGAGAGATGGAAAGGTACTCCAGGGCACAAAATGGGATTGCAGCTTGTGCAAACCAACCTCTGTCCCCTCTTGTGCAGTGTCTGCCCTCCCTGATGCCTTGCTCAGGACAGAGCGTGGCTCTTGCTCAGAAGGGAGATGATTCCCAAGTGGTGGGAAGTGCATGTGGTGAGGTCAGGCCATTGTGTGTGTCTTTCTCCTGTGGTGTGGAGGGAGGTTGGGCTGATAAGATTTGACTTTGAACCATTTGCTCTGACCCTTTCCAGTGAGTTGTGTCTATGTTGGCCCCTGTGCTTGTGTAGAAACCTCTTTTCCAAACAGGATGGGATCCTGGCTCGGCTCCCCACTTGGCACTCCAGGAGCTTTATGGAAGTGCTTTTTAAATGGTCTGGCATGGAGGGGTCTCCACCTTAGTTTGGCTCCTGAGAGTACAATGTACTCTTGAAATATCCTGGTCTGGCTGCTGATGTGAACCCACACTTCTGGAGTTGTTACAGTGAATTTACTGCTGCCAGTCATGATCTGTGGGCCAGGCTCCTTCTTCCTTGTACTGCTGCACACCTCGAGTTCTTTCCTGCAGCCAGTGCTGTGACACAGAGGTAAACCAAGAATCAGGTCCACAGTTCTGATGTATGATAAACAGTATATTGCCCTCTGGATCCTTCATAGCTTCTCATTCCTTCAGATATATCTGCACTAACAGACTTAGACTTCTGGTTTTTTTCCTTGCCCATAAGTCTTTTATTTAAACCCCAGACCGGTGAAAGATCTGTAATGTATTACCAGTTTCCCATTTTTCTTAACAATGTAGCAAATGTTCATTGATTTTCAGAGATGAGCTCAGATAAGGGGAACAGAAGCCGAAAGAATGTGCCAGGAAGTTTAACACAGTTAATTCGGTGACCTTTAGATGTCAGTATAATCAAAGAATAACACAAGACTCGGGGCAGATTGGGGATTCTTCCCTCGTGGTAGAATTTGGTGGTCTCTTTCCTCTAACTGATTTGCTGAACTTGGGCTCCTGGGATCCTTGTTGCTGCTAATTTCTGTATTTGTCCAAAGTGCATCTAAGACAGAGTCTAAAGGTGTGTGTAGGTGAAGTCCAGTTCCTGAGTGTTTTTCTGTGGCAGATCATTGCTGAGGAATTTTGGCTCTCCTGGAGCACCAAACCTTCTGCTTGGCCATTTGAAGGAGAGGGGATGCAAAAGGGAAAGGGAAACGACTTCCCTGGCATTTTACTTTGTGCCAAACACTTTTACCAACATGAGCCTATCAAAATGAAGTTTTTCAGTAAGAATTGTGGTAAATGCTTGTGGAGAAATGAATCCAGCCATTTGCTCTGCCCATAAACCCATCTCTCCACTATTATTGATGTTTTATAAGCCCTTGGATACTAGAAGTGATATTCTAGTCCTTAGAGATTTTTTTCTTTGTCAGACTTTCGCTGTAGTGCTGCTGACACAGCAGGTGTGTTGCTCTGTTATTACAGATTTACTTCAAACTGTTGAACTGTGTGAGCAAAAATGTGCCTGTAAATACTTCTGTACTTGCCCATCAGGAGTAGATTGTGTGTCCTGTGCTGTTTTGGTCCCTGTGTCCTCATGGGTTTGAACTTTTAGTCCAAGTAGGTATTGCTCTTCTCAAGTCCTGGATGGCAACTTCTTCTGGGTTTCTGATGATGCCTCTGATCTCTGCCTATGAAACTTGTATATTTTCCTTTACTCTCTACTTTAAATGCATTTTTCCATCATGCAGAATCTGCAAAAACCCAGGCACTGAGCTGGAAGCCATTTCCACAATCTACCCTTTCCACTTAGTGTCTGTGCTCTTGTTTTGAAATACTTTTTTAATTGCAGTTTTCCAAGGCAATATTTGAAGAGATTGACAGGACCCCATTAAGGCAAATTTGGCCCCTGAATTATGTTCTATTTTAAAAATCCAGCACCCTCAACTTCCACAAAACCAAAGATCAACAGAATGTTTCTATTAAAAGGAAATCCAAATGGAAACAGCTTTTAAATCTATCAAATATATGCTCCCTTTCTTTATTTGCCTGTCAGACTTTGTATGGGCATGAAGGCCAGACAGTGAATTGACTTGAAACATATTATTACCTAAAATGATATTGACATCAGAAATGCAACAGCACCAGTGGAAAAAGGTAGCCAGAGCTGGAAAATTCTGTTCTGGGCTTGGGTCCAGAGTTTGCAAGCCTGCTGCCTACATCGTGGGTCAGGAGATTGGGGTGCAGGGCTGGTGTGTGAACCTGCATCGAGCCTCAACCACTGAGGAGATTGTGCTGTTTAATAGCTTCGAGCTGGGCTGCCCAGTGTCTGGCTCAGGAGCAGCATCTGGCCTGCCAGGACAATCCTTCTGCCCTGCCAGGACAATCCTTCTGGCCTGCAGCCCATTCCCAGCCTCTTGCTTTCCTGAGAGCCCCTCGGACAGGGGTGGGCTCTGTGAATGTTGGCTGCCCTCAGCCCCTTCTTTGCTACCTTTCCTATGGGCATCATCCCCTTTTCCAGCCATGAGCTGCGTCATAGAGTCACAGAGTGGGTTGGGTTGGAAGAGACTTGAAGGCCACACATTCTAACCCCTCACATGGGCAGGGACACCTTCCACTGGACCAGGTTACCCCAAGCCCTGTCCAACCTGGCTTTGAATGTTTCCAGGGATGGAGCAGCCACAGCTTCCCTGGGCAACCATTTCACCACCCTCATCATAAAAAAATTCCTTCCCTATGTCTAGACTAAATCAGCCCTTTTTTAGTTTAGAAAACATCACCCCTTGTCTTATCACAACAGGTTCTGCTTGAAGATCTGTCCCCATCTTTCTTATGAGCCTCCTTTGTGTATGGAAAGGCTGCATTAAGGTCTTCCCAGAGCCTTCTCTGAACAACCCCAGCTCTCCCAGCCTATCTCGATAGCAGAGGTGTTCCAGCCCTTGGAGAATATTCATGACCTCCTCTGAACCTGTTCCAACAGGTCCATGTCTTTTCTGTGCTGAGGAACCTAAAGCTGGACACTGGTGGGGTCTGACCAGAACGGAGAGGAGGGGCACAATTGCTTCCCTTGACCTGCTGGCCCTGTTGTGTAAAATGGGAGAGCTGATAGGGCTGGTGGGAAGGAGAACTACCCCATCCCAAAGGGAAAGAGCACCCAGGAGGTTTGCAGCCAGCTGGTGGGTCCAGGGTGACTGCTGTGCATGGGACAGGCAGAGGGTGGGGTTGGCCACCGTGATTTGAAGCATCATGGCCAAGATCTAAATAGTAAGTTCAGCTCCAGAAGGGTGATGCAGCAATGCCAGAGCATCTTGGAGGCTATGAAATCTCAATCTTTGGAAGGTTTTCAGCACTTGACTGGCCTGGCTTTGGAGACAGCCCTGCTTGGGCTTTGACTGGATACCTTGAGGGGTCTCTTCCAGCTTGAGTTTCTCGTTGCTTCCCTAATTGTAAGAACAGCCTTTCTTTTGTTCCCTGAGTGTGCAGCACAAACACAGGGGACCTGAGTCCTTGCTGGGAGTGTAGAGCAGTGGGAGCCCCAGTGTTGTCAGGGTTGGAAATTGTGCAATGTGCAGTGTTGAATGGGTGGGGAAGGACAGCTTAGTCAGCACAAAGCACCTCTCCCAGCTCAGAAACTGAGGCAATGACAGATTTAGTGCTCATTAGGTTTCAGCAGAACTCAGAGGAAGCCTTGCCCAGTGTGAAGGTGTCCATTGAGGGTTTATAAAGCCAGGAGTCAAGATCTTGCTTCGTGCTGAGCCTGTGTTCTTCACCTCTCAGTTCCCCCATCAGAACAGTGGGATAACAGTTCTTCCTTGTATTCCAGGGCTATTGATGGCACTGATGTATGAAAGATTACAAGGAGCCCAGAAATTTTAAGTGTGAAATACCTAATCCAGATGGATCAATGACCCCTTGAATTTCCCTTTTTTTTTCCTGAGGCTCTCTGAAATGTGTGTGATTTATTCTCCTTTGAATACAGTGAATGTACTGTCTGCCAGGCAGTGTGGATATTCTCATTTATAACTATAATATCCTTTACTCAAATTCCTGAGAACGTGTTCCAAAACCAGATGTAATTTGCCAGGTGAGCGTCTATAAAGATGGGATGGGTGAGAGAATACAGATGGAACAGCAACACTCCTATCTCCCTGAAGAGTCTTTGAGGAAACCTTGCAAGTGTGAAAAGAAGTTTCTTCTTCCCATTATTTCATCTAGAATTCCAAGTTTCTGGCCAAAACGATGAGTGACATGGTCCACTGTCATCAGAATATATCGTTATGGCCTTGTGCTATTTCTAATTGGTCCAGGAGCAGGAAATTCCAGAAATCTCCCAAGCAAACCCTCTCCTCTGGGATTCTCAGTCTCTGTTGGCATCACTGTCAGGTTTGGATCAGTTTTCAGTTAAAAAATGATTACACTTCGAGTTGTTGCTCTACCAAAGTCTTCCTGCTGTAAACCAGTGCACAGCTGTCCTGCTAACTAGCCCAGCTAGAGATCTGTGCAGCAGAGAGGGGATGAAGTCATCCAGCTCGGGGTGAGGGGTGGGGGGATTGTGGAGCTGGAATTTGCCCTGTGCCTTCCTGAGGGCTGTCCTGCTTTGGGTCTCTTTGCTCCATCTCTGTGTGTTTTCAGAGGCTCCTCAGCTTGTGACAACAACAGGCAGGTTCCTCGTGGAAGGTGACTGTAAAGTGCTGCTGTTCATGGATGGCTGTCTTGAGAAGGGGAGGTAACACTTTGCTGAATTTAACTCAGATTTGTGAATAGTTTGGATGAATTAGATGCTGTGCTTTGGGCTTGGGTTCTTTAGTGCCAAGTGCAGGGAATATTTCCCACAGTTGGGAGCATTCAAACTGTCTGTCTTTCACTGGAGCCTGGCAGTCTCAAGAGGAGCTTAAGTGAGTTAAGCCCTCAAACCACTGGGCTACAGGTTTGTGCCTCTGTTAATACCCAGCCTGTCCACAAGCCTAGAGCTGGTTTTGGCTTTCCCAGATTCCTCTGATGTTGCACAAAATAGTCATGTTTGGTCCCTGCTGGAGATTTGGCTTATGCTCATGTACCATCATGCCTGTGGTGCTTCTGGAAGCTCTGCACTGCTGTTGGGTCTGGGTGATGCAGGTCAGTGGGCTCAGAGGGCTGGGTGGCAAGGACAGGCCCACAGTCTTGCATCAAGGACAGAAGATCTGCATTAACAAGGTTGTTTTTACCTCTCAGGCTGAAAGCAGCAGAGCAAGGAAGCCCCTGAAGTAATTCCACTCCCTGCACTGGCTTCCTCCTTTTAGTGACTGTGTGTATTTATTTACTGGTCTCTGAAGGTGTTTTCAGATGTTAACAGGTATTGCAAGTAAGTGAGCATAATATTGAGATTTGTGAATGCTTTCTATCCATGATCCATGACTGCATCCATTTAAAGCATAAACATGCACTCTTTAATAGCCTTTTCCAAGGGCCTCTTTGCAGAAGCAGCAGAAGATTTCAGAGCAAATAACGCAGCAATAACTTCCATTGATTCCAGCAGTGATGGTGCAGGGTTTTTTTGATATACAGTAACCTCTTTCCCCTTATCCAAAGGTTTTCCCACTTTAAACAACACTGCCAGACATGATCCTTGCACCCTGAAAATCACTTTCCTATTTAAGGAAAACCGATTGAGTTAAACCACATGTGTATCAAAGCAGAGCCTGGAGGTTTAAAGGCTATCACAGAATACTGACAGCAAGATATCACATGCAGAATTCTCTCCAGATGGGACAAATTTCATGTAGCTTCTGGACTGATCAATGTGTCAGTCTCAGCAGGAAAGTTTTATAGCCTCATCACCATATATTTGAGCCTGGCAGTCTCAAGAGGAGCTTAAGTGAGTTAAGCCCTCAAACCACTGGGCTACAGGTTTGTGCCTCTGTTAATACCCAGCCTGTCCACAAGCCTAGAGCTGGTTTTGGCTTTCCCAGATTCCTCTGATGTTGCACTGGTGAACAAAATAGTCGTGCTTGGGTTAAATGCATTGCCACTGTCCAGCTTCCAACTGCTGGGCACATTCCTGTCCTTGTCAGGCAGCTTGAGTGCCAAGGAAGGCAATCGTGAGTTGTTAGAGATCCCTGTGTTCAGGCAAGGATTACTGTGGGGCTGCCAGGATAAGGATGTGTTGATTTGGGGTCCCAGACCCACACTGAGCATTCACTGCTGGCAGAGAGGATAGAACCCGTGTGTAGGAGGCTGAGTGTACACACCACAAGGACAGGAATATCCCTTCCTGTGGCCCCTGAATCAGAAGGAATCTCTCATTACAGAGACAGTGGAATTACTCTTGGATTTTTTTCATCTTGTAGAGGTCCTGTGTAGCGAGGACATCGATGAAGATCTGTCTGTAAGATGCTGAGTGCATATCTAAATAGAGCTGGAAATTAAGCAGTAATGAACAGACCCATTCAACTGGTCAAAAAGAGAGGTTTCAATGTCTTTGGGTAGTCATTAAAAGTGAATGTCATCCCTTGCAGTGTCATTAGCCTACAAGATGAAAATGGGATTTTTTTTTTTCCCTAGCAGGCTTCTGGGAATGATTATTCAGTGGGGAAAAATATATAATTCCTCGATAATCTAGAGCTGTTGGAGCTTTCAGTGAAATCTCTGAAGTATTGGCACAATGATGAATGGCCTCTTCTGGAATGCAGGATCGTATAAGACATGAAATAAATCCTTCATGCCTTGCAGGGTTTTGCCTTAGTGCTGCTTATCTTAAGGGTATTATGCAAATTTGGTGCCTATTTAAATCTTGAGACACTCATCTGGAGCAGGTGTATTAGCAACTTAGCTTTCTGTGGCCCATCTTCCTTCCAGCTCAGCTGGAGGACTGTGGGAGTGACATTTGAATGCCAAGTTTCTATCTGGGAATGCTTCTGGGTGGGTGGGGATACAGCCTGCACTCCCTGACAGATGCAACCCTATCCAAAGAGAAGAATTCGCTTCCCTGCTGAAGATGAACCTTTCCAAGGACAGCAAATGCAGTAGGAGACACCCACTCTGCTGGGAGTCCTGGGAATCCTGGCACTGGGATGAGCAACTTGGATTGCAGCAGGGAAATGCAAACAACTCAATTGGCTAAGCACTCTGTAATGGAAGATCAGCTTGGATGGTAACCTCCATCCTAGATTAGAGATAATCTAATTTGAGGGATGTTGTGGTAGTGCTGCAGCCCATTCATCTTGATATTCTGTACAGGACACCTGGGCTCTTTAGACATTTTTAGTTGTCTTTAGGTGAATTTCTCACTGTGACAAGGCAAAGTCCATGACTTGATCTCTCTCATTAGTGAAGTCAGTTGTCTTGCCTAGGACTGATCCTCCTAATTATCTGTGGCCATTCAAGCAGCCATAAGAATCCTTTCCTACTTGTGTGCTTTGTTTAGGAGTCCTTTCTTCTCATCCTCTGAAAGGTCTGAGTACTTCTGCCTGAACAGAAGGGTTGTTTCCTCCTTTCTGTCTTTAGGAAGTTTATTATCCACTGAAGTGATACTGTGTGACCTGTACAGGCAGTCTCACACATGGGGAATGAAGAGCAACCACGCTGGAGTGAACATTGGATGAAAATGATTCTGGGATGAACAGATTTGAGGAATGAAGTCATGGACTGGCTCACAAAAACCCATGGACTAGTTCACAGATGAGGATTCAAGATGCAATGGCTGCTGCTTGCAGTTACTTGTTTCAGTAATCTAGGAGAGAGAGAAGTGGTGATGGAGCTGATTTTGTGCTGGTTCTATTGATGCTTAGAAGGAGGAAAGTTAGTTTGATCCAGTCCTGCTCTTATAACAGGATCTGTCACACAGGGCTGACAGAACTGTCCGTTGAAACTGTTGCTCAGTAGATGGTTGACTGTGCTGAAGCAAAATTTTGCTATTGCAAAATATCTTTTTTTTTTTTTTCCTGTATAGAAAGGGTCGACATGGTTTTGGTAAAAGTGTTTTACAAACCCATTTCACTTCCCTCAGTGTCTTCCCAGGAATCCACTCTCCCCATGTTTTGTCTAGAACTTTCCACTGGACTAGGTGTAAAAATGATGCTCATTCCTGGCTGACACCCATCCAGTTTTGGGGTGAGTGTCCTCTGGCCCTTGAGTAGAGGAGCAATTTCCTGTGTAGATGCCATGATGGCCTTCAAGATGCAGTGTGGCTCAGCACAGCACTCCTGGGCAACTGGGAACTCCAGTTCTCAGCTGCTGTTTTGGAGGACAGAGCACTGGGAGAGCTCAGCCCCTCTTCTTTTTGCCTTTTTCCACAAAAGAAATACATCCAGGCAGCAGCTGCTGGACCTCCTGAGTGCTCAGTGGCTGCTGTTCATCAATGGCAACATCTCCTGCCCCACTCAAATCATTAAAGCCTCGAGGACATAATGATGACTTTTTTTTTTTTTGGTGATGTCTCAGTAGTGTCATAGGCTGTTTGTGACTGGATTTTGGTGGAATGGGGGGCTTCCAGGATGGTTTCTGTTAGAAGCTGCCAGAAGCTTCCCCTGTCCTATGGAGCCAACGACAGCCAGGGCCAGGAGGGACCTTCTGCTGGTGGACAGAGTTGAGCCAATTAAGAATCACAGACACAGCTCTGGGATAACATATTTCAGAATTTAGGAGTGTGGGGCAGTTGGAAATTCCAGTCATGGGATAACAACGCAGAGAGAGAGACCAGTGTTGGACCACAAGGAGGAGAAAGAGTGACTTTGTGGGAGCAGGGGAGGAAGAACTCAGAGCTGTGGCCACCCTGCAGACCATGGGGTGACCATTGGGGTGCGCAGACCCCCCTGCAGCCCCCGGAGCCCATTGGGGGGCAGAGACCCGACTGCCCGCCATGGAGTGACCCCCAGGACAAGAGCAATGGCAGCAACAACACCCACCTGCAAAACCCCCATTCCCTGCTCCCTGGAACTGCTGGAGGGAGCGAGGAGTGGGAGGAGAGGGGTGTTCTTAAGATTGATTTATTTCTTACTTTTTAGTTCTTATCTTGGTAGTAATAGATTTGAGTATTTTAGCCACTCTGAGTTTGTTTTGCCATCATCTCTCTCATCCGTTTTTTGGCTTTTCTCCTTTTCCTTTCCCTCTGGAGGTTTGGTTGGATGCCAGATGAAAACTGCCACGAGTAGTGATGGGAGCAGTGGTGTGTGCTGCTGTAAGGCATCCAGTCTGGTGGCTCTGTCACACTGTCCCTTCTGTGCTGGGACACACACCCAGCTGGGGGATTCAGTCTGGCCCCCGAGGCTCTGTCCTGGCTGCTCACTGAGTGTTCAAACCACCACGTAAAGGTTTCTGCCCTGGGAGTCAGCAGAGGTCTTTGTTAGCCAGGAAAACAAGCCCTGGGTTGCCAAGGTGACCCAGGGTGACCTGCAGCCCAGGAGTTGAGCTCTCCCAGCCCCCAGGCCTGCTTTGGAGGAGCACAGCTGGGTGACCTCGGCTCTGCTCTGCTGACAAAGTTGTTTCTGAGCGGTGAGAAAATCCATCGGCTACAGGCGTGCAAGGTGGGAGAAGGGAAACCAGGGAGTCATTGTGGAGACAATGGCTCGAGGATTCAAGAGGGAAACTTGACATGGAAAGCTGGAAAACTGCAAGGGAAAATGTGGGGAAATGTAGAGAAATAGAAGACAGCAACTATGAAGATTGGGAATCATGGTGTTTGAAGAAGGCTAACACATTCCCACCTTGGCCAGCAGAAACTCACTCCGTGTGCTAACACTTCTCCTGGTAGGATATAACTCCTAGAAAACTCCAGGGGATATTAAGCAATGATTATTCTGTACCCATTAATTGTGTGTATCCCACCTGCAGAGCTCTTTGCACAGAGGGAGAAGCGTCAGAGCAGAACAGACTTGGAGAGAGTTGCACCAGCCATGTGTTGATGATGTACACATTGGAAAGTGGAATTTGCCAAAGTTTCTTCTGGATGTGAAGGATCTCATCAGGCCCTGGGAAGAGAGTTAATGAGGGATATCTTCCACAATGTCTCTCCTTGTTTTCAGCCTACCCGTTTTGGTTGCTGAGGCACAGCTATGGCTCAGTTATTTGTGAGGTGATTTGCAGGAACCTCTTAGTGCAGAAAGTACACCTGGAATTTGCAGCCCTTCTCAAATTAAGGCAGTGACAATGGGTCAGGATGGGAATACTTTACAGAAAAGGACTATCCTAACAAATGTGTGAAGTCAAATGTCAGTCAAGTTTTATTGTGGGGGAGGGTATGTCTTAAAAATGGAGGGGGACAATAAGGTAAGGTAAAATGATGTTCAAAATTAGGTAGGTAACCGTAGGTTACCTGTTAACTAAGAACAAATAATTCTTTAACATTAAAATCTTCTCAGTTCCACATTACTGTCTCTGGTCAGGCTCCTGATCTTCCTGCTTTGATGACTTAAAGAACATATGGGTGGGGGAAAAGTGGAAATGCCAAGCATGGCAATGTCACATGGCTGAGATGTTTTCAGCCTGCAGTCTGGGGACTTTTTTTTCTCTCCTTAAACCAGAACCTCTGTAGTGAAGACCCTCAGAGCTGCAGCAGTCCCAGCTGTTCCCAACAACTGCACTGCATGAATGAGAGCCCTGCCAGGCCAGATCCATCACCTCGGGCTATGAGCGCAGCTGAGTCGACAAATGAAAACAGAAGGAAAATGGACTGTGAAGATCTTTGGGGAAAAAAAAAACCAAACAAAAAAAAACATTAAAAAACTGCACAAAATGATGCAGGCAGCAAGGTGCATCCACCCTGGGTGTCTGATGTTTCACTGCTGGGCCCTTACGAGCAGAAGTGTGGAATCCCTCATCCCCTGAGCACAGGTCTCCTGCAGCAGATGACTTGGGTGAGGGTGAGTGAGACCATGTGGTTGCCATCGCTTCACTTCATCAAAACTTCTGCTTACAAGGGGAAGTGAGCTCAGCAAGCTGGGAAAGTGTCATACCAGGGGCTGGAGGAATGGCTGGAGGGCAACAGCAGAGGCTTTACACGAACCAGCTGGCACGTGGGTGTGCTTGGTTACATCATGCTCAAGGGTAGCTGGATCCCACAAGGTCTGGGTGCCTTCCAGACAATCCTGGGACCTCCTCACCCCCAATATCCCAATAAAGGCTTTGCTGCCATTCCTCCTTCTCTGCCTTTCCCCATGAATCACTCCTTTGTAATCCTATGTGGGGTTTACAGTTAATGTGAACCAAGTGCTCGTGTAGGGAGGGGAAAGGATTTCCCCCTCATCCCCTTTCATCAGAGGGGGAGAGGCAGAAGCTGATTCAAGCACAAGGGAAGTCAATGCGAGATATTTTGGTTCATGTCAACAGGTTTGAATTGGAAAGTGCTTGAGGAGCACAGGAACAACACCTACTGTAATCCAAGCACACCAAAATACAGCTCTGTTCATTCTGGGCAGCAGCAAATTGGCATTGACTTCAGGGAAGTTGTGATTTGTACCTGTGAGTTATTCAGCCACATTCCCTTTTTTTTGAACAGATGGCTGTGCTGGGTTATAATTGGCAGCAGCTGGATTTTTTTCTCTCTAAGCAATGTTATCCATTTTCTGGAGGTAGGCAGATGGTAGAAATTGGTGTAGTGAGTACATTTGGAGTGTTTGTCCCTTGATCACAGAATGCTCTCTATGGTCTTGCCTGTCACTGGACTTTTTACTCCACTCAGGTCTTTCTTGAAAACCTCATGCCACCAGTTGGTCAGGTTGGACCAGTCCGACCTGTAGAGTTTTGTGTTGTGTCTCTGGGACAGGACTGTGCCTCAGGCTTACTGAGAAATTAAATCTAGGTGGTTTTGATATCTCCTTTAGTATTTTTTAATTATTTTAAAAGTATTAATAAGTAATAACAATTATTGCCTCAATTCCTGCTGAGTCTGTAACCTTCAGAATTCCTTGCATAAGTCAGTTAAGCAGCTTTCTCTGGATTTCAGTTTCTCAACTTCCAATGTCCTGGACTATTGCCTGTAAGAAGTGAGAGGATTGCTGCATTGCTTTTCCTCTTGATTGAAGGCATTCCTCATTGGATGACTTCTTCGGCATCTCGTTCTCACCCTTGTCCTTCCTCTCCATGTTGTTAATCCATTATTGGTTCTCTTTGTGCTGGGCTGGCCTTTGGTCATGGCCACAAGGCTTGGGAGACCGACAGCAGAGGACAGGGAGAAATGAAATGTGGTGCTCCCCTCTGGGCCCAGGCTGTTCCTCCCTTCCTTGGTGACTGACACCAGCTGGAGCTGTGAAACCAACCTTTAAGTTAAGACTATTTAAGAAGCAACATAGGCAGCCCAGTGAAGTCGCATTACAAAAGCCTTGCTTGAATAGCACTGCTTGCCTCTGGCACTCTGCAGTTATGATATTACACTTATTGAACTTGTATCTCCAGTTGATATTTGAGGGGAAATTTGCCATGAGAATTTACCTCCTTGGGATTCTTAAGAAAGACTAGAAAACAGGGCTTTTTAGATGTTATTGAAGCTTAATGAAAAACCTTAAGGCTTTACTGATCTGCTAAAAGCTAAGAGGTCAGCTTCACAGCCAGAATTTATTTACCCAAGAGGTCTAGGTGATTTCATAGATCATAAAAACACAACTTCAAAAGTCATATTTTATTTCACAGCGGTGGTCTCCACGTAAGGTAAGGTCAGGTCAGGAATCTGTTCCTGGGAGAAGGAGCAGCCTCCAAGATCTGCTTTCAGATCTGCAGAGGAATGCCCTGATGTGCCCTGAACCCTCCCTGTGAGGAAGCTGAAAGATGCTGGGGTATGAGACTGCCCTGGACTCTGCTCCCCACAGGGACAGAGAGCTTTGGCTGCCTCTGGTAACACAGAAATGCATCTTCAGTGTTGTCTGTTCTTCCAGGCTGTAGGAACCTGGGGCTCTTGCCAGGAGTGAGGGGGAGGTAGCACAGTCAGTGCTGGACACTTCAGGGATGAGATGTCTTTCTGGGCTAAAAGCAAGTTATAAAACTCATAGCTGTGTCCAAGGTGGTCCTTCTGATGCTCCACAGATGAGTCTGCAGTGCCCCTCTGTCTCCTTCAGCCCCAAACTATCCCTTGCTCTTTCAACAGCTACTAAGTAAAAAAAAAAAAGATGGACCAGCCTGGCTGGAGATGTTGCTGGAAGTGTTTTCTTGGCAGTGGATAAAGGGGAACTGCAGTGATCAGAACTACTTTTATCACAAAAAGCTCACAGATGTGGGTAACAGGGTGCCCAAATTAACATCACCAGGGTGATGAGATGTGAATGATATCAGAACTTGGCCCGGGGCTGAACTTCTTGCAGTGCAGGAAGCCAGAAGAGCCAAACCAAGAATGTGTTGTAGAAGGAACTTCAGGCACGCTGAAGATCCAGGTTTTGGTGGTGCCAGGTTTTGATACAGGGGTAAAGTTCATTCAGTGAGTGATCAGAGGTCCTGTTGCTGCTGTTTCAACAGAACCCACTGTCCAGACCCAGGGCTGACCTACGATTGTGTTGTTCCACCATTGTGGAACTGCCTGTGCAAACCAGGCACTTCTCATTTCTAAGTGATAAAACCCCCTGGAACAGGGATGTAAATCTCCTGTTCTGCCAGTTATGCAGTTAAACCACAATCTACAAGAAAAGAATGTCCTTCATAAGCCTTGGAGATCACACCCACCTTGTTCCCCAGTCTGTGTCAGTGCTGTCAGAGCCTCTCATGTTCCAATTCAACCCCCAAACCTTTATAAATGAAACAATGGGCACACAATGACAGCATACCCTTGATGTGGGGGTCTTGATACCCCTCCAAACACCATGGCAGAGGCTTTTCAGGGTTCATTTTTACTTCCTGCTGGACTGGCTGGTCTCTCCTGAGCAGCTTGGCAATGGCAGGGGTGAAGATGGGCTTTAAAAAGGAGCAGTTGTTCCAATCTGCCCTAAGCAGAGGAAGTGGAAGGTGATGGCCAATGAATTTAGCACTTGGTGTGGCTGCTGTCCCATGAAAATAACAACTGCAATGAATCCCCACAGAGTTGGCTTTGGCCTTGAAAGGAGAAGAGATTGATGGGGGTAAATGAGAAGGAAAATAACACTAGGGAAAAAAAAGACCATTGAAAGAAAGGGAAGGAGCAGAGATGGCTGTTGCTTGTTGCCATACAGAGCCCTTGGGACTGGTTTTCTGATGTCTTGCTCATCAGTGGCCTCTCAAAGTCAGTTCTAAGCTCTGGCTGTCCAGCTGTTCTTCTCCACCCCTTGGTGTCCTGACCAGAACCTGCTGCCATGAGCACTGACACAGTGTTGGTAATAATAGATCTGTTAGACTGATCTTTGTCCTAAAGTTTAAAAAGTCAGAGAAATCTTGGTATTTGGGAAGTTCTGACCTGCTGCTCGAGTGTTTACAAAAAAACCTAAGCAAAAAGGTAACGGTGTGAGGGGCTGCAATCCCCAACATCCTTTCTGAGATAAGGGGACACCACCTGGACACAGTGATGGAGCTGCAGGTGAAGCCCAGGCTGGTGCAGTGGTACAATGGTATCCCCTGGTTTGTTCTTTACTCCTAACAATTTCCAGAGAGAAATCTTTTCTTTGATTGCTGTTGAGCCACGAGCTGATGTCCCACAGGTCCAGCTGCCATGCCCCAAGGCACTGCTCCTGTGTGGCTATGGTCAGCTTGGAGCCCATCATTTCACACAGAAGTGTAGATTGTATTTTTAAACCCAGGTGAGTCCCTTTACATTTATCTGCCTTGAACTTCATCTGCCACTTAATTACCTGCCACTGCATCACAAAATTGTTTTGCAGTTCATCACGATGCTCTCAAAATTAGAACTGTCAGCAAACTTCCCCACCTCACTGCTCACACCCTTTTCTGGGTCGCTTGTGAACATGCATTTTTAATGGCACAGCTCTCCCTGGGGCTCCAGCCAGCCTTGCTCCCCTCCACATCCCACCATGCCCAGTTTCCCAGCTTTAAACCAGGATTTATCCTTGCAAAGACTCTTCTTCTTCTCCTCTTGTGTTTGCTCAGTTTCCTAAGTGGCTTAAGTCAGCCTCTTCTGAAATAGATTTTAAAAAATCCAGTTTGGGCTGAAAGTTGCAAACAAAAAAGCCACATAAAGACAAAGCAAAACATCCTCCCTTTTTATTTATTTATTTTTTTAAGTGCATGCAGTGAAGTTTCCCCTTTCCTTCCTGTCTTTCAGCATCTGAATGTTCTTGAGATTAACTTTTCATCTGATTTTGCCTGGGAATCTCAAGCTCTTCTGGGAGGGGAAAAATTGTTTCCTGACTGTTTTTGTTAGTGGTAAATAAATATGCTTAAATTGAGCTGTGCTTCCTCTCTCTTCCCTCATTGCTCCTTTGATTAAATCTGGCTAATATTTAGTATTTAATATGGTCACACTGCTTAAAACTGTTTTTTTTTTTTTATTTTTTAATACCTGCACATTCAGAATTGTGTTGGGATAATTATAACAGTGTAGGGACTTCTGCTGGTAAAGTTTATTTTTCCTGTAGGGAAATGGAGGTAGAAAAAGGTAGAAAATACCTTAAAACAAGCATTTATAACTGTACTCACATGAGGAGGTTTATCAGCCTGCAATTAAGTTAATGTGGAACCACTTCCTAAAGGAGGACAAGTGGTTACAGTCCCTTTTGAGCCTGCCTGTAGCTGGGGGGGTAATTTGTGCTGTGGTAGAAATGCCCCCAGACCTCAATTACAACCCCAAATCCTGTCAGGGGGTGAAAACCCCATGGGGGGGCGTGCCTATTTTCTTCAAAATTATCCCCACAAAAACGTTCTCTGGATCTCTGCTGATGTGTCAATGCCAAGTTTCAGTAAGAAGGGAAAACCTTTATTGCTTTTATTAACCTTGAAAATATGGTTTTTATGAAACGAGTGCCAGCATAACCTTCAGAGCAGCTGCGGTAACAACCCAGCCTGATTTCCAGGGCACGTCTAAATGGAATTCCTAAACAGAGCAAAGAAAACAAGAGAGAATTTCCAGGGTGAAACCAGCCTGGTAATTGTATTACCAGCCCCCTCCGAGCAGGATCAGGCTCCCAGCTGTAGCTGAAATCCATAAAAGCCACACCATTAATTTTATGAAGAGAAGTAGCCATTTGAGTCCTCTGGAAGCTCTGGAGTCTGTAAAGATAAGGTGATGGACTTTTCTCACAGCTGCAAGAGCCACATCTGGGAAGCAGGTCTGTGCAGTGCTGGGGATCTGTAGGAAGCCCTGCAAAACCACATCCTGATGGAGGATGGTCACCAGGCTGGGCTCCTTTGGATGGTGACGTGCCCACCTGGGACATGCCGTGCCTGGTGTGTTTGCTGTGGGCATCACCTTCCCAAAAGAGTGTGCATCCAAAAGGAGGACAATTCCTCGCTGTCTTCAGCAACAATAGAAAGGCTCAGGATGGGAAAAAAAAAATTCACTGAATTTGAATTACCTGCTCTTGATTTTCATCTTTTCTAGCTGGCTAACTGTCCAGATTTCCTAAACGCTGCTAATTTGCAGTTAAATTTGCCATTTATATGTTCCTGGATGATTTGTTAGGCCTTATTGAACAGCAAAGAATTTTTTCTTTATTCTTTTTTCTTTTTCTTTTTTTCCTGGAGATGGCTTTTCACACCACCAAGGCCACTTTCTCCCACTTATTGACAGCTTTATGAGCGCTGTTGGAAAAGCCCCAGCTTCCTTCGTTTCCCGGCGCTCCGGCTTCTCCGTGGAGTGAAAAGGCAGCTCCTTAATTAGGGCCTGAGAGCCTTTGCTTTGCTGCAGCAGTCCCCAGGTACAGAGCAGTACACTGGCCTTTCTGTGGTTAATCACTTTTCCAGACTCCAGCCCCCTGAAACGAGGTGGGCTTTGTGGTCAGACGTTTGCCCGGCTCGGGGCCAGCCGAGGCACCCACCACATGTGCCTGTGCCGAGTCCGTGCCCCCCAGCCAACCAGCCCTGGGAAAGAGCAAAGCAAAGCAGAAAATGCTTATGAAACATCCTGAAAAAGGAAAATCCTTCCCCCAGTTCTTTGCCTCTCCTTCTCCAGGTTTTTAGTGGTGTCTTTGATATTACTTTGTGCTGGAGCAGCTCGCGTTTGCACCGGTGCCTCTGGCTCCCTTTCAAATCTGTTTATGAGAGTTTTAAAGTTTTATATTTGCGGTTACATTTAAACTCCTCATCATCATTATGGTCCTACAAAGCCAATTTCTTCCTCTTCTGCAGGGATGGTTGTGGCTTTCTTTAGCTCAGGTGAAGGGCAGGAGTGCTGCAGCGATGCCCCAGGCTGTGACAGCTCTCTGTGTGTCAGGGCTGGGCGTTCTACTTTGCTGCAGCAATTCCTCTGTGCTTGGAGCTGCCAGGGTTGGAGGACTTGGGGCCAGTGAGGTGCTGGTGTCTCCTTCATCTCTGCAAGTCCCTGTGTGGGAGCCTGAGGCAGAGCAGGGTGAGATGACAGAGCCAGAATCCATCACATTTCCTTAAGAAAGTGTCTTTGCCCTGGACCAGGCTGGGTCCTGTCCTTGGGCTGCAGCCCTGCTGGCCACAGTGGTTATTTTTCCTGGTTGTTTGTCCATCCTCTCACCCAAGTCCTCCAGCAAAGCTGCTCCAGGAATAGTTCCCTGACCTGTCCTGGGGGAGGCACATCTGAGAGGGAAAGAACTGCTGATCATACTGGTTGTGCTGTTGGAATCAGGGAGGGGAGAGTGGTTGCTGAGCAGCTGGAGGAGGAAAGTCTGCAGCAGGAGGGTGAGGTGGGCATGGCCTTCAGGAACTAGGCTGGTCCTGCTGCTTCCACTGTGCTGTTCATTTCCATGGGAAGGCTGGAATTGCCCCATGGATCCATACCCATGTCTTAAGGAAGCCAATGTGCTTCAGAGAACGGTGTCAAGGGAAGAGCTGGGCTGGGAGATGCCCTTTGTGCAGAGGCGTTGCATCAAGCCCAGAAAAATGTGAGTTCAGCTCCTTTCCAGATCAGTTACTTTTGCAAGTATTAATCACTGTGAATATCACTGGTTCACCTGGAGCCTGGAAAGGACCTACCACAGTGATGGGCAAAGGATGAGCTTCTGCAGAGCTCATCTTGCCCCGAGGCCATGGAGCAGCAGTCAGGTGGTGGCAGAGCTCTGAGCAGAGCTGGAGCTGGGCCACCCCTGTCCAAGTCATCATATCAGTGATCTGAATTCCTAACCACATAATCATCTCTCTTCATGTAACCCAGGGAAGAGCTGGTCAGGAATGTCGGGGAAATGTTAGTCTTGAAAGACATTTTTTGAAATAGCCCTTAATGAGAAAGGGACAATTCAAAGGGATAATTAGACTTTTATAGTTTTACAGAATAAATACTCCCAGCTCCAGGAATGACTTTTTTCATACAAATATTGTGTTCTTTTGGCATTATCAATACTTTGTAATAAAACAAAATCCAAGTTAATCTTTCTCCTTATTAAAAAATAAGAAGAGAAGAAACAAACTGTTTTGATGTGAGTTGAAAAGTAAAATTGACGTCTGCTCAGTTCAGTTGATGTTGGTTTGTGCGACTTTGTAGAGCTTTTGGAGGGTTTTGTGTGTGTCTTCTTCAGCTTCAAGATAACAAGAAGAAAATACTGTGTATTGAAGTGTCAGGAGCTGGGAGATATCCTGCCCAGCTGTCACCCTGCTTTTCCTTGGGATTCCCTTACCCCATTGCCCTGCAAGAGAAGAGATGCTCTTTCTGAGCTGGGCTAATTGTCAGTAAGGACAGTAGAAGAAAGCTGGGATCAAAGAGAGGTTGTAGAACAAGAAAAGACAGGAGAGAGAACTCGTTTGTTTTGAGATTTGCAGTGGTTCTTTGAAATCTATTTTAGATATTGGGCCATAAAATCTTCCAAACTCTCCATTTCCCTGAAGTTAACCTACCACTTGCCTCCTGTTCCTGATGAATGGTGACAAGGGAGTTGTTTTTACCTCTGGGACAGGCTGTGAGTGCAACACATCCCCAGAGCAGCCTGTGCTCTGCATGCAGCAGCCTGAGAATGAGACGAGTGTTTAATGGCATTAAACCTGTTTGTTTAGGGATTAGAAGAAAAAGCTCCTCATCTTCCAACAAGGGGGAAAGCTCTTTTTTTTTTTTTTTCAAATTTGTTTTATTTTTGCTATAGAGGTTGCTCAGCTGGAGTGGAGTCAACAAGCCACAGGCACTGGCAGCTGAACTCCAGCCTCTCCAGGGAAAACCACCACACTGTACTATCCCTGTTTGAAATCAGGAGTGTGGCAAACCCCACCAGGGTCTCTCTGCCTCGACCCCCAGTGCTGGCACTCACCCCTCCTTCTCCCCTGCTCTGGTTCCTCTTTTCTCAGCCTCTGAAGGACTTCTTTTCTTTGCTGCTAAACAAATTCCCACCATTGCCCTTTGTTTGGCTTAGCTGGGCTGGGAATGAAGGGAAAACTCCCTCGTGGGGTGTTCCCTCTGGGAGTGGGCTTGTTTGGGGGCTCATGTGGGCATTGGCTGGGGGGGAATTACCTTCCCCACAGGTAGTAGCTTGGAGGGAGAAGCTTTGCTGAAAATCCCAGCTTGGACCAGGGATTAAAGGAAATCTTAGCTCCCAAATGTAGCTGAAAAATACCTGTCCAAAGTGCAGCGCTCTGCTCTTCACCTCCCTTAAAGCAGGAGGAATATGGGAAGTCTTTCCTTAGGCAGCAACAGGAGAAATCAACCTATTGGATGGAGCCCAGAGATTTGCCAGGAAGATCGGACTTTTCTTTTTCTCTGCCCTAAGAAGTTAGTGTTATCCTGAGAAGAGACGGTTCCTGAGTGGGAGATGTGATGTGAAATCCTCCTCTCTGGGTCCTCCGTGTGTTTGCTGAGGGAGGGATGGAGGATGCAGGTTTTGGCTGGGACACGTGGCACTGATCCCTTGCTGGGCTGTGTCACTCCAGAGCACTGAGGCAGCTCTGGGAGTCATGGGCTGCCCAAGTAATGTCTCGTTTCCAAAGGAAAAATATTAGCAGAACTCAAAGATGATCAGTTTTGTCAACAGAGCCGACACTCCCTTTCCCAAATGAGGGATCCTTAGAACCCATTGGGGTTGTGCTGATTGAGCTGGAAGTGTTTAAATTATCCTTCTTTAAAAAGAAAATGTAAAAATAGCTTCCAGATTTTTGGTGTTCTGTCAAAAAAGGGCTTTCCCACCAAAATTGCTCTTTTGACAAAAATAGCTGTTTCCCTTTTTTCAATAACAAGCTGCTCGTGCTCCATCCATCACCTGGGTGTGCTGCTGTGATTGCACAGCCCTGGGATGCCTCTGCTCCCAGCAACTTCTCTGCAATTTCCACCTGTTATATTTCCTGTCAGCTCCAGATCATGCCTTAGGAGGTTTAAGTGAGGACTGAGTATGTTCTGGGACGTGCCCGTGTCATTGTGTGATGGAAACTGGGCTCAGCAGTTTGTGGTAATAACCCTGCTATTGATCCACCACGACAAGAGCAGAGCTGGGAGCTGCTTCCATACATCTGACTGGAGACAGCAGCCACCTTCCCCTTGTCCTGATATGAGCACTGACAGGCAGATGGGGACATCTCACCCCTTTCACACCAAAGCTCCTGGTTTGGTGGTTTGAGTTACAGCTGTTGGACTGGGGCTGACCCCGAGTCTGAGCTGTCTCTGCCCATGAGCACCATGGAGCAATCAGACGTGCCCCTTTTCTGGATTGTTGTGGTAGAGGAGGAAGAGTGCAGGTGGAAATGCAGCCTCCTGGGTGTGGGGGATGCTCCAGCCAACCTGTGGCAAACAGCACAGCTCTGCCTGCCCCACTGCAGACTTCGGGACTGTCCAAGTCTCTCTCTCATCCTTGTGTTGGGCCAGATGTGCCCTCTGAACCCAAACGTTTCCAGCTCTCTGGAAGTGCTAATCCACTTGTAATTTCAAGCATCCAGAACCATTTTACTACCAAGCAAAGGGGTAAAACAAGGGCTTTGTGACTTGGTAGTGATGGCAGACAAACCCTGGCAAAGCTTCTGGAGCCAAATGGGAACTGATTGCCTGCAGTTTCCAAATACAACACCTAATTCCATGGTTAGGATTTCACCTCTGCAGTAATTGTTGCGTGCAGGAAAAAAGAGCCCTCTCATTTTATCCTGAGCATAATATTGCCAGGAAGGGGCTTTTCTGCTGTGTTTTGTTTTGCCAAGGCCACTAATGAATGTGTAAACACCTCCTGGCATAGATTTCCCAGTTTACTGAGGTTGGAGTTCACGCTGCTAACACGCCTCCCTGTATGAAGAGCTCCCTTCGTTAACCTTGGGCATCCACTAATTAGTGGGTCACTTGCAGGTCAGAGGTGTGCTTAGGCTCTGCTTCTTGGCTGGCTGTTGTATTATTACCACAACTGTAAATGCCACATGTGGCAGAGTTGAAGAGTGTGTTTGGAAGGCTGGCTGTATAATTAGGGTACATTATCCCAAGGCAATGTATGCCAGCTGACATTCAAGTGGCAATAAAAACAATGTTTTGATTTTTTTTCCTCTCCTTGCTTTGCAACACATTGGCTGTCAAAGGAAAAATGTTGAAGTGTTGCTGATTTTAGCTAGTCTGAGGTATTTGCTCCAGGACCAGCAGCTCAGCAGACCCACCATCCATCCATTCCCCACTGAATCACAAAGTGGTTTGGGTTGGAAGGCACCTTAAAGATCATCTCATTCCAATCCCAGTGCCATGGGCAGGGACACTTTCCACCAGCCCAGGTCGCTCCAAGCCCTGTCCAACCTGGCCTTGGACACTTCCAGGGATGGGGCAGCCAAAGCTTCTCTGCCCAACCTGTGCCAGGGCCTGCCCACCCTCTGAGTAAAGAATTTCCCCCTAACATCTAATCTGGATCTCCTCTCTTTTAGTTGAAAACCACTCCCTCTTGTCCTATCACTATCTACCTTTGTGAAAAGTCACTCTCCATGTTCATAACCTCCCATCCTCAAGCTGACTACAACTGTACAATGTGTGGAGCTGAGCAGCCACTTCTACACTGTTCATGGCATGAGTCAGATCCTCATTCAGGAAAACACAACCAGGAGTTCAGAAAATAAAAATGATTCTTCAAAACACAATTTGCCTTTCACTGGCCCTCTGTTGCCTCCATTTCTCACTCTCCCCACTGCAGAAGTTCTTTGGAGGTGTTTCCTGCTTGGCTGAAAGCTCAGGGAGCAGTGTTGCTTCTCACACCTTGTGTGACTCCTCAGAGCAGGGCTTTAAGTCAGTCATTAAAGATGCTGAATGCTCTGCCTGTGCTCTTGACACAGCATTAAGAGCATGAAACTGCTTGGAAAAAATTAGATGGTAAAGAAGCTTGTTCAGTAATTATGCACAAACTGCTCTGGCTGCACCCAGATGTTCCTGCTTTGTCAGACTTTCCTTCTGCAATGCAGGACTGGGAGGTCATCTGATAGTTCTCGAAGCTGTTAGAACATGTATTACCTGCCCCTTCTCCACCTTCAAAATGTGTGATCAGAGCAGGAGGATTAGTCAGAATATGCAGCTGAGTAGCATTTTTCTGTCCCATTTTGTTAGTAGAAAGTGAATATAAATCAGAAATGTCCTTAGTGCCACTTTATTTTGCTTTTCAGTAGTGGAAGTGACTGAAAAAAAGCATATAGCAATGGAGAACTGGGCTCTTTGTGTTTCATCTGAAGCCTTTCAATGCCTGTAAAAATCTCTGTAAAGGCAGGGAAGAGAGGGGAGAGAGAGTTCAAAATTTTGGGAGGAGGAATGCATAAAATGCAGACAGAAAGGAGGCTGAAATATGAACATATGAGACACTCTAGAGTCCCCGAGGTAGCTCAGGAAAGCTACAGATCCTGTTTAGTTTGTGAAATTAATTAGAAAAGGAAAGAAGTTTATATTCTGTGTTAGTCCTGCGTTGTTCTGTGCTTGGCAGAACACGCTTAAAAGGAAAAAAAAGAACCACAAAAAGACCTGGAAAACCAAACCTCTCAATTCCAGTTGGTTTTAGGCCTTGGCCAAGAGTGCTGGAAACTGCCCTGGTCCTGATGAGCTGTGTGTGCCTGAGCATCCCCTGCGCCGGATGGTCCTCAGGAAAGGCCAGTGGGGAGAGTTGCTGAGCTGGAAACTGGGGACAAAGGAGTGGTTGAAAAGGACAGGAAGCAAAAGGCAGCTCAGAGTGTGGAGACACTTGCTCTGTCCCTCCTCCTGTGGCTGGTGTGTCGAGGAGCAGAAGCTGCTGAACAATGAGGAACAGGCTGTTCCCAGGGCGGGCGGGAAGTGCGTGAGATCCCGGGGGCGAGTCTGTGCTCCGTAACGAGTTCCAGATGGCACCTTCCCCAAAGGGTTGGGGCTGTCTGGAGATGCAGTCACACCCTGCCAATCTACAGCCAAGCAGAGGAGCTCCTTTAGAGTCATACCTTGGCCTCAACCAAGAGCCTTGGATGTAAAGGTCCATGTGGTAGGTTTGGCTTCCCCTCTACCAAGGGACGTTCCTGCTCAGCCTGTGGAAAATGTACTTTAGATGATTGCAGTGAGTTTGCATTTTTGGCCAAAGAGCTCAATGCAAACTGCAGAGTCTAGTTGGATTTCCAAAAAGCTTTAGTCAAGTGTTCTCATCAAAGGCTCTTACACTGAGTTATGGTGGGAGATGAAGCTGTGGCCTTCCCTGGGCTTTATCAGGCTAAATAATCAATAACTTTTTCAGTGGAGACTGGTCACTAATGGAGGTCCCTGAGATCAAAGTGTAAAGTGAAGGCACAGATTATGCAGGTGATAGAAGTATTTAGGACAGACACAACTTCAGTTGCAGGTGGGAATGGTAAGGATGAAGGGGTCCTGCCTCCACCCTCCTTTATAAATGCTGGAGTTTGAGGTCCAGCTCCGTGCTGTTTACCAAGGCTGACCCTGACAGCAGGCAGGGCAGGCTGGGCTCAGTGACGACCTGAACTTGTGTGTCAGGCTGCCTGTCCACCCTCACTCCCCCTCAGCTCACCTCCCTGTGGTGCTGGTTGTGTGCTCTAAGTGTTTTGCTACTGGAAATCTTCCAGAAAGGAGGACACAAACCAACAGTGTAATATCATCAAGGGAAGAGGGATGTGCTGCATTAAACCAGCTTTAAAGGCAGGTGGAACTTTAAACGTGGGGAGGGAAGATAACACAGTGCTGTTAAAGGCTGCCCCTTTGTCATCCCTGCCAGGCCATGAGACACAAACTGCAGAAGGTCAAATGCAGATCTCTGAGTCCTAATGTGTCAATTATCTCTCTGACAATTCCATCTGGATTTCATTAGCTCACTAAACAGCACCTATTACAGCCTCTCACCAGCTGGAGGCATTTCCAGTAGGAAACGTGAGATGGGAAAAGCCAACAAATCTCACATTCCCAGAGGCTCCCTGGAATTCATGCAGATGAGCTGTGACAAGGGCAGCCTCGAGCACCCCTCCTTGGGCTCCCTTGGGTGGGCACCCAGGTGGATCAGTGGTGGGATATCCCTGTGGATGCACCCCTGGTGCCTTGCCTTGCTGCTGAGTGGGGGGGAAAAAGTGGAGCAGGAGGTTATCCTGGGGCAACCCAGTGACACCTGCCCTCTCTGAAGAGCTTAGACATGATATTTTCCTGTAGTTTCAGCATTATAAATTGTAATTTGAGCTTGAAGGTGATGGGGTAATCCCCACATGGAGTGTGTTTGAGGGAGTGCTGCTCCAGATGGTGAAAACACCCAGGATGGGTTTGGTCTTTCTGCCATGCAGCCTCTCTGCGGTGTCTCCCTGGAAGTATTTCCTCCTTTCTTCATCTTTGACCTTTCTCTTTCCAGGGACTCATCAAGTGGGAGCAGTGAAAGAAAGGAAGAGGGGCTAATGACTTGGAGAGGGCTTTCATGAAGATTCCTGTGGTGCACCTTTGACACCTAACCTGGCCCTGATGAGCTCAGCTGGATGCTCAGTGGATTCTAGGAGTGACCCCACAACCTCAGGGACTGATTCCATAGCTCATGTGCCCTCCTGCCAGGACACACACCATCTCCTATGCTGTGGTCCTCACACACCCAGCAGTTGAGGGACTTAACAGGGAGGTGTAACCAGCTGCCAGCATGGCTGGGTCTTGTGGGAACCTGCTGGGGACTCTTTCCACACTTGGCTGTGTGGTCTGCACTTACCTCTCCTGCTGATTTTCCAGCCACCTCTTGGAAAGCAGGCTCTCCCCCACAGCTGCTTAGCTCAAGGAACTCTTTGCTGAGAGAGTGAAAACAGGCTGGTGCTGTGATGAAAAAAGGATGCCTTGAAGGCACCTTCATTCATTTCACAGGGCTGCTGATGCCAGCTAGCAATTACAATGCCAACTGGGACTTGTTTCCCACAGCAGTCTTGGTACACAGGGGAGATGCTGCCGCCTCCTCCGGGGCTTGTTTGCTTTTCTGATGAAGTTTTTCTACTCTCCACACTCTGAGTGCTCTTCAGCTGTGGTGTGGAAAGCTTGCTCTAAATCACTTCTTCAGCTTCCCCTGTCCTGGGTGTATCTGAGGCTGGAGCACAAGCCAGAGATGTCCTTGGATCCCTCAGGGAATCCCTCTTGGCAAGACCATGCTCTAAAATTTCTCCCTTCGTCCTAAAATATTCAAGACAGGAATGGCCAGAGTATCCTGCTGAAACTGTTAGTGTCACAAAAGCTTGAAGTTTTTGCTGAATTAGACCCTGGGGGAAAATAAATGTAATTCTGTCCCAATGAGGGGTGTGTGGATGGTTTTGGAGGTGCTGCTTTGTACCTGGAAAATCCCTGTGTAGGCAGTGAAGTGGCATGCTGAAGTGAACTGCAAGGTAAAGAAATAAAGGTGTGACTTAAGGCAAACATGTAACTGGGTCAGCATCCTTTAATGGAGAGCCAGGCAGGAGCAGACCCTGTTGGGTGGTGGTGAAGATCTGATTCTGGCTCGATATGTGGCTCCCAAATCTCAGACCCCATCACGACTCCGTGGGGCACCTCTGCCATCCAGGGGTCGGGTGTGTCATTGTTGCTCCTCTGGAACATCAGACTAAGATCTGCCTTTGGTGCTCACAAGGGGCCAGTGCTTGGGTGGCAGCTGAGTGGGGCTGGGGCCAAAGGGGGGGCTGGTTCTTCCCCAGGTATCCAGCACAGAAGGGCCCGACCTGCAAAACTCCAAATTGCATTAACACTTTGCACGCACAGAAAAAGGGAAGTTCTCACTGCAGCTGATCTCTCCTGAAGTGGAACTTTCCTGGAATTTCAAAGTATGAGATGAGCCCTTAGCAGGTGAACACAGACTCAAGCGACCAGAGCTGAATTAACAGACCTTCAGAGCTTTATGGGGTTTATGTGTTTTTATCCATGCACAGACCAGCCTTGGAAGAAGCACAGAGGTGAAGATCTGCAGCAAGGTGGGCTGAGGGTGTAAAACTGTCCCAGGTGTGCAGGCACTTGTGGGGGTGTTCAGGTGAACTGGGACATGGTTGGTGTTTGGTTTTGTCACCCTTTCTGTATTTAATTGCTGAAAGACTGAGAAGAATGAAAAATTTGACTGAATTAGGGCTTTGGGATGTAGAAGATCTTTGTCTCTATTTGTCTAGGACTAAATATGTGGTTACGAGTGAAGTTACATAGCATAAATATGTAATTTCAGTGTAGGTATCATATGTAGATATTAAAACTGCAGATCATACCTCGGTGTCTGATCCTAAAACTGTGCCACTACTTCAAGAAGAGCTGGTAGGAATTTGCAGCAGTCTGGGTTTTACTTTCTATGCTAAATTTCTTGAGGGAAAGATGACTTAGGAGGCAGGCAAAACAGGTGGGAAAAGGGGGTTGTAACCCTTGGTTACAACCTTGGTTGTGGTCCTTGTGAAAGTCATGCAGATCCATCCTGTCTCCACATGCCCACCACGGACATGCACAATAACCTGATTTATCATTTCCCTTCAACTGCCTCAATAGCCCTGCACACCAAGACCTTCTTACAGGTGCTGCTCACGCTGATCCACATGACATCTTCAGACAGCACCATTTGGAGAGCAACACCTTCCGTGAGGTCCTGCTTCCATGAGGCTCCAAACAAAAGCATCTTTCCCGTGTTATATTGATTTAAAGAGCACATGCAGCTTTTGGCTTTGGTTCAATGCCAGACTAAAGGTCTTCTACATTATAAACTATCAGAGGTAGAAAGATTTGCTCTATAAATGGCTCCATATGCACATGCACTGTGTGTATATATATATATACATATATATATTCTGGATTTGCTTATGTCATGGAGCACTTCAAATATCCCTCAATCAAATAATAGACCCCGAGGTGACTGTATATACTGGCAGAGAGGGGTTGGGCACTTTGGAGCTGTGGAAAAAGTGAGTGCTCTGAAAGGTTCCTTCTTTTTCCTCTGGCTGGTTTCCACTGGGGACCTTTAAAACTGCAGAACATCCTGGATCCTGTTGCATTGAGGGATGCCCCTGGACCTGACAGGAGCAGAAATGGGAGCTGCTTCAAGGGAATGAGAAGGGGGACTGTGGAACTTGTCTGCTGGCTGGCCTGGGATGAGCTGCAGGACAAAGATCTCCGATGAGCAGAGGGAAGTTGTTTCTGAGGTTCATTTCCAAGGTCTGGGGGCTTGAGAGCTCTGGCAGGTTCATAGCTTTTCAGGGGGAAGCTGTTGTTGCTGGTCTTTCCAGCTGTGAGAGACCCCCTCGGGTGATCCTTTGCTTTGTGACACAAAGCCCCTGGCACCTGGGTAGGGGTGCAGCCAAATCACAAAGCTCTGTTTTATCACGGGGCTTCCAGAGTGTTGATGTCTCCATAGGAATGTCCTGGGGGAGCTCAGCCAGCTCCCAGTGGCACCCAGTGAACTGAATAAGGAGGGGAACAGGAGGAGAGGGAATTCATATGGATGTGAGTTAAGGGGTTGAGCGATGGGGAGATGCCCCTGGTGCTGGGAAGGGAGAGCTGCCCCTCTGGCTGTGTGGCAGTAGGAACACTGCTCAGAGGTGTGGGCACACCAGGGACCCATCTCACAGCTCCTCCCCAGCCCCTCCTGGGGTGGGGAACCTCCAGCCCCCTCTCCAGCTGCATCTGGCACAGAGGGCCACTGGCATGGGGAGTTCCTGCACTGGGAATGCCCTGATGGGACCCTGCTCTGAGAACACCCGTGTTTGTGCCCTGTCCTGGCAGGGGCTGAGAATTCTCCTCCTCACTCCAACCAGAGGCACGTGGCTCCTGGTGGCTCTGGGCACACTCCTGGGCTCTGGGGTGCAGAGCCCAGCTCCCCTGGGGGAGCCTGTGGTGTTAACTGGGTACTGCACCTTGGTGGAAAATACTTCTACTTCTTCCCATAGAAAGGAGCTCATGCAAATAAAAATTTCCCTTTTGAATTAACACCATCCTACCCCTGCTTTTGGGATGGGATTCCTATGGGTCCTTCCTTGAGACTGGACAACAGGGATGATGTCTCAGAAACCCCTTGCCCAAGATGTCCACCTTCTGTCTCTCCTGGCTGAAACCAGACAATTAATATGTGACTGGTTCTGCCCCAACAACTGCACACAAAAATTGACTGCTGAGCTGCGAGCACCTCTCTGCTCTGAATTTAGCTTTCAATTCTCCCTTAATTTATTATTTGCTGTTAATTTAATCCATATTGACCTGCCTCAAAGAGAAAAAAGCTCTAGATTTGGTGAAAAATAATCTATTTTTAATTATTTCTGATGTAGAACACTAGCCCATAAATAAATTCCACTGCTACCCAGTGGTTTTTTTTGCCATCAGAACTGTCTTGCTGGAATCAATAAACAGTTGATTAAAACCCTTGTTATTTAATATATTCAGTAACCCTAATCTATTCATTAGAAACTTAATCACTTTCATGTCACCAGCTGCTGTGATGGAGAAAAGAGCTGTAGCTAATTATTAGCAATTTTACAAAGCTAATATTGAATTTCTAATGGGTCCTCTGTGGCCTCTATTTCAAGCAGTTTGTATATCCCACAAACATGTGTTCTGGCTCTGGGCAGGGCCAAGCACCTCAGACTTCCAGCCCTGTGGATAAACTGGAGACCTGGCAACCAAATCTCTGGTTAGTCTGGGAGAGGAACATGTGTGTGCAGTGCTGGCCCCTGGCCACGTCCATCCTGGTGCTCCTCAGCACAAGGGCTGGCCATGGGAACTGCTGGTGATGGGACAGGGAACTGCTGGTGATGGGACAGGGAATTGATGGTGATGGGACAGGGAATTGATGGTGATGGGACAGGGAACTGCTGGTGATGGGACAAGGAACTGATGGTGATGGGACAGGGAATTGATGGTGATGGGACAGGGAATTGATGGTGATGGGACAGGGAATTGATGGTGATGGGAAAGGGAATTGATGGTGATGGGGCAGGGAATTGCTGGTGATGGGGCAGGGAATTGCTGGTGATGGGGCAGGGAATTGATGGTGATGGGAAAGGGAATTGATGGTGGCTGGCCATGGGACAGGGATCCTCTGTGCCCCCCTGTCCAAGCTTCCACTGTGGGGTGGGGTGTGTCCATGTGCTTTTCTGTGTCCTTCATGTTGAATGAGATCAAGGGGAGACTATTGAGAAAGACACTGAGGGGGTGGAGCGTGTTCAGAGAAAGGAATGGAGCTGGGAAGGGGCTGGAGCAGCAGGAGGGGCTGAGGGAGCTGGGGGGGCTCAGCCTGCAGAAAAACTCAGGGGGGACCTTCTCACTCTGTAAAACTCACTGAGAGGAAGCTGGAGCCAGGTGGGATTTGGGCTCTCCTCCCATGGAACAAGTGACAGGACAAGAGGATGGAGCCTCAAGTTGCACCAGGGAAGGTTTAGATTGGATATTATGGAAAAATTTCTTCAGTGAAAGGGTGGTCAAGCATGGGAACAAGGCAGTGGTGGAATCACCATCCCTGGAAGTGTTCAAAACACATGTAGATGTGGCATCTGGCAACACGGTTTAGTGGTGGGCCTGACAAAGGTTGGACTTGATGATCTTGAATGTCTTTTCTAACGGAAATGATTTTATGATTGTGTGATGACTCGTGGGGGTGAGGGAGAGGCTGTGGCAGGTGTTTGGTGTGGCCTGTGCACTGCCCATCTGCCAAGGGCTTTGTTCTTCACCTTTTTTAGCTGCTTTTGGTTGTTTTTTTTTTTTATATTGGAGCTGCTGTTTTGGCAGAGTGGCCATTGAAGCAGAGAGAAAGCTCTCTGGGTGAGACAAAGCTGAGATTTTCTTCAAGGCTGTGTCAGCTTCAAAGTCACTCATCTGTCTGGATTGGTTGTACCTGCTGTCCCTGGACCTAGATTCTTATTTTTAGTGTTGGGATGGCACATGAGGTGCCTTCTGTTGTCCCAGGAGGGGTCTAATGCACAGGGAAAAGCCATCTCCTTCTCTGAGGGCTTTGTGTGGGACATGGGGTGCAGGGACACCCCCACACCAAGGGCGAGGCTAAAGCACATGGCAAAAGTTCCAGCAGGGGCTTGTGCCACTCAGGGGTGCTTGGATTGCAAAGTATTAATGCATTAAATGTTTGTGGAACTAATTACAGCTTCCTGTAGGTCAGGATATGAGGAAAAACCCTGGAGTTGTGCAGGTAGTGAAGAGCATTGCACTCAGTGCTGGGGGGGATGGAGGGGATGGGAAACATCAGAGCAAGGGACAGGCTCAGGCACTGGGGGCTAAAAATCCTTTTCCCTTGGAAGGATGATTGTGCTGATGGTGACCATTGCTGGAGCTGATCCCTGGGCTGCACTGTGCCCTGGCCACCAGCCTGTCTGGCTGCTCCTGCTGTGGCTGTTCTTGGGGGCCTCCTGTGATTTTCCAGGTTTCTGGTCTTTGCAACACTTTCTGCATCAGAGCATAATTAAATATGCTGTAGGGCAGTAGTTGATGAGATTTAGTAATTTGATGTCCTTTGCCTTCCTGTCCCTGCCCTGGTCTGCTGTGGGGTAACCGGTGGCACCAGCTCTTGGATTCAGTTCAATAGGAAAAGCAGCAGCACAGGTCTGAAGGTGTCCAGAGCCTCAAAGCAAATCCAGACAGAAGAGCACATCCAGAGGTCTTTCTGACGTCCCCAACCTCGAGCTCTGCACCAGTGATGGCTGTGCCCTTCAGGTCTGTGAGGTGCCTGAGTGCAGCTTATCTGAGGGTGAACCTCGTGTTGTCCTTCCCCTGCAGAGCCCCTTCCAACACCCTTAAGGGGACAGAAAGGCTTGAAGGAAGGGAACAGAAAGGCTTGAAGGAAGGGGACAGAAAGGCTTGAAGGAAGGGGACAGAAAGGCTTGAAGGAAGGGAACAGAAAGGCTTGAAGGAAGGGGACAGAAAGGCTTGAAGGAAGGGGACAGAAAGGCTTGAAGGAAGGGGACAGAAAGGCTTGAAGGATGCTTGTAGCAGTCGGGCACTATCCTCGTTTGTGGGAGGTCATACAGGACCATTTATTGAAGACACAAAATACAATATATGGGTTCAATGATTAAATATTCATCTCAGGGGCTGGTTTTATGCTAAACAAGGGAGGAGATATTACAACTAAGAGAATACATTGTGATTGCTCGGAAGGGGATTCAAGAATGTAAGGCTGGTTTATATTAATGAACACGAGACAGAAGAAACAAAGGGATTGATAAGGAAAGTTTCTATCTGGCCTAGTGAATACACAGAAACACACAAATCTTGTCAAATGCAGGTGGCTTGGAGCAGTAAATGTCTGCAGACTTGAGTCTTATCAGCCAGGAGGCTCCTTCAACATTCTCCCGATACACTTTCCCAAGGTCTCTTTGACTTTGCAGACAGGCTTCTTGAAACTAAGATATTTTCGAATCCCATAGGTGCTGTGGCTGGACATGGGGGTTTTAGCACCATGAAATCCTGCAGAGCTGCCCCCACGGTGCTCTGGAGCCAGCCACCCTTGAGGGCTGCACCCAGCAGAGAGCAGAGGGTCCTGTTTCCCCTTTTGTGCCATTAAAAGCAGCAGCATCTTCTCCTGCTCCCCTGTGCTGTGAGGAGCAGTGTGAGCTCTGGGGACCTGGGGACAGTCCACTTTCTGGAGGGTATTGCTGAGAGGTGCCTGAACACAAAAACTTCCTCTCCTGAGCTTTATCTCACTGCCTCGGGAGGGAATTTGCCAGATGGAAGGGAACAAACACACAAACATATATGTAAACTCTTCCCAAATGGCTTCATATTCTCGTTTAGGAAAATATGTGATGGAGCTGGTTTTTATGGGCTTGGCGAACTCCTGGTGGCATCTGGCTGAGCTGAATATTGTACTTAACAGCCCAAGACAGCAGCACTGCAGAGCTGGCTGCATTTCATGTGTGTTTACAAATGTGCTGTAGTAATTCCATGGAAAATTAGCTTAGAGCCTTAACAGCAAAACAGAGGATGGAGAACAAAGAGAAATGTCTCTTGGCCTCCCTCCCATTTCTGTGTTTCAGTCCAGGTGTCTGCCTTGCAGTCCCCATGCACAGCAGTATTTCTGCTACTGTGTCTATCAGTACTGGTGGGTTTTGCACCTCAAAGCCTCTGAATGACTTTTGCCATTGGCATTGGCAAGAGGTGCAACCTGGATCCTGCTCTGAAACATGAGGGTTTTGTCCTCTCGTGTGACATTACAATCTAAGAAGTCTCATAACAGTAACACTGAATAAATATTTGGAGGACAGAATTTGCCAGTTTGCCAAATGGTCTGCTTAGTGAGGATGTTTTTGATTTCAGAGGTTTGAAGGAACCTCTTTGTCCGTGCTTGCCACAGAGTGTCTGACAGGGAGCCCAGGGCTCCAGGAGTCTCTGTCTCCAGCCCCCAGCAGCTCTCCCTGGATCACATCTCTGCTCTTTGAGGGAGGACATTTCAAATGCTTTTCATTTTGGCTCAACTCTGAATGAAACAAAGGAAAGGAGTATGAAATCCTCCACAAAGCAAAGCTGTTCCTTCCAGACAGCTCTGAGGAGTGTTGTGGGATGGAAGACTTGCCATGGGTGTGAGATGCTGCCCTTGGATGAGCTGAGACTCTGGGCTGCCTCATGGGATGTTGGCAGCAGCTCCAGAGCACCTGGGGCCAAAGTGTTGCTCTGCTCAAAGGGCTTTTGACACAGGGACCCTTCCTTCTCATGGCATGACCCATGTCAACACTGGATGGGTCACTTCTCCTGGGCTCCTGCCGTGTGGTGGCTGTGAGCATGGAAACAGGGAAAGAACACTTTGACCCACCCATGGCAGCGCAGTCTGAGCTGACCAGGGTTTTCCTTCTGTGGCTTTTCTGCAAGGAGCACAAGGTAGTTCTGAGCGTGCCTGGAAATGGTCTGTGGGGTGATGCAGAGGACACACCAGTGACACCAGCAGATTCCAGATTCCACCTGGCATTGTCCTCAAGCAGTGGGCTGTGTCTGTGGTGACTGTAGGGACAGTGGCAGCTGGGACAGTGCTCTCTGCCCAGGCAAGTGGGATGGTCTTGGCTGCCACACACCCATGACACATGTAGAGGAGCACAGATCCTCTTCAGTCATGTGCTGGCAGCTGTCCCAGATTCCACTGAGCCCAAAGCTGGGGAGGAGCCACCAGAGGACGTACTGAGGTGTGCACCCACACCCCACGTGCAATTAAATGCACCTGGCCTAGATCATCAGTTCATGTAAATGGGCAAAGCTCCATACCAATCTTCTGAGCCTTTGCATCTGCAGATGATGTATTATTGAATTATGCTTGATTAGCTGTTTTTCTGTTGCTTAACAGAAAGCAAATCTCAGCACAAATGAGATTAGTATGTGCCCTCCATGTATGCCAGCTCTTGCTCCCAAGAATTTAACATTCTTAATAGAATGATTTTTTTTTTGGGGGGGGGGCAAAAAGAGTCTTTGAGACTCCTGTTTCATTTGCCAGATTATCTGAACATTAAATTAAGCAAGTATGGAAATTCAAAATATAGCTGTTCTACAACATGTGCTGACACTGGCATAACAATATCAGTAATCCCCCTTGACAGCCATTACAGCTTAATGCTCAAAGAAAATGAACTACTTATTTTCTTTACCCCACATACACAGTGCTTCAAAATCTCTGCCTGTCTTCCAGCCAGGATGACTCTTTGAATTAATCTCCTGCAGGTACCAGCTGTGTTTGTCTCATCCTGCTGAGCAGCACCAATTGCTTTGAGGCTGAGTCACCTTGACAGCTCAGAAAATCCCCAGCTGCTCTTGAGGACTTCATTGCACTGGGATTTTCCCCTGTGATAGAGGTCCTCAGACATCCTGAACTTTGGGCCGTGCCAGGGGCATCCCTCACGTCTTGTAGGGTCTTGCCCTGTGATTCTTTTGTTGTGCCTTGTCCCAGTGCAGCTGAAGAAGGTGTGGAATCCTCAGTCATAAAGCTCATGGGTGTATTCAGGTGTGAACGAGTTCCTTTTCGGACTACTTTAAAGTTGTGCCCTTCAAGAAATACCAGGATTTGGTCTCTGAATGATGCTGCTCTGCAGCTCGCTGGTGAAAGAGTCAAGTTGAGCTCAGTTTTGAAAGTGCTGTTGAGGTCATGACAAGTTATGCTTCCTGGAGGTGGCAGCTGAGCCTTGGTGCTTCAGCTGAAATCCATAACCTTGTCCTTCCTTTCTTTAATAAGAACACCTATCCTAACTTCAAACATCACCTTATCCTGGGTGCCTTTGGGAATGATCCAGAAGACTTGCTTAAGACAATTCTTTTGGGGTTATAGGAGAATTTAGCTATTTCTTTGTCAGGTATCTGGATCCCAGCACATCTTTGACCCAGCAGGATATCTTTGGAACATCTATGAGGAACTGAACAGGCCACAGAGAGCTCATTGGAGAGTTTTATGGGCTTGTAGGAACAAGTGGTTGTGGATGTTGGGCCTTTCCAGACGTGCCTTTGTGAAAGGAGGTGCTTAAATTCCACCAAACTCCAGTATTTGGTACCAAAAGAGCATTTTAGTGGTGGGTTATCTTTGGGAGCTGAGGGAGTCACGTCAGCTTTAATGGGCAAACTAATTCTCCACCTTTGAACGCAGCAGAGCCAGGGTGATGTGCACAAGGACTTACCTCCCCATCACCTAATGCATAACGAGGAGAGACTTTCCACTGTCAGCTCATTGTACCACTGAGCAGAAGTGGAGCAGCTGCCCCGTAAAATGTGGAATGGCATCCATCCACCGTGCCGTGTTCCAGAGCACGTGACTGGGAAGGTGATTGCGCTCGTTAATAACGAGCCACTAAATTGGATGCAATTGCAATAGCTCATCATTGGTATAGAAATATTGTGCTTTATAGGTACATTACTGGGCTGTATTTTATAAGGCTGTTAAGCTCACGCACTTTCCTTGCAGTAAATGTCAGCAAGGTTACGATAAAATTTAATACAATATTATTAAAGCTGAAGTGCATCAGTATGGAATGATCATGTATGCACACTAAAAAGTCTTTATTATTGCTTCCTTAACCTTCTTAAGGGGCTGCTTGTTTTAAAGTACAGTGATGAGAAGGATCAAAGCCTGGAGGTCTCTTCACCCACCCAAGGGCTCGTTAGTGTTTTCAGCGTGGATGGGAATTTTGTGACGCGTTAGTTCAAGTAAATTAAACATTAAAATTTCGGCTCTGCCAGGAAAATTTCAATACAGCTGCAGATTATAATACAGGTGGTGAGGTCTCCTGACGTTCACCTTAGCTTTCATGGGGTGGAACTGATTGGCAGATTGTTGGCCTCCAAAGGAGCCAGGCGTGCCCTTGCTGGAGGGGTGGGACACCCAACAAGCCTTCGGGCTCTGCCATTACCATGACAATGCCAATGGCCTCCCCCTTGTGAGGAAATCAATGGGCTGTGGGGCTCCCCAAACAATTTCCCCGACCTCCCAAGGTTGCCAAAAGCAAGGTCAAGCAGGAAAGATCAAAGGCCCTGTGGAAAGAGGCGTCCCCTCTCTGACCCGCTGGCTTGGGAAAGGGCTCAGTCTTACCTTGAATTATTTTCTTAATTTAGGAAACGGGTGTTATTTGCACACACTCCAGCCAGAGGAAATTAATCTCAATGAAGTCTGAGGCACTGTCTCGTGTTTGATTAGATTCTGAGCACCATTTTAGGGTGGTTTTCATGGGTGAAGCAACATCCAGAACTGAGCAGCAGCCCAGGGAGGTAGTTCTGATTGGGTTTTGTGCTCTAGAGGAGTGTTAGGGTGTACCTTGGAGAAATTAGCAGGGGTTAGAGCTGTTCTTGGTGCTTGCAAAGCTAACCCTTAAGTATTTGGGAAGAGCAAAACAGACCCTGACTACAGGAATTTTACTGTCAGCTCCTTCGGACTTGCCCGGTATGAGTGGCTGATGGAGGAAAACATGTCTCAGATGCAGCCTCTTATCTCAGCAATCTTCAGCTTCCCACGGGCAGATCACAGGAGCTCCAGAAATCACCCTCTGTGGGAAACACACCCTCTCTGGGCCAGCTCAGGCAGTCTGGGCTGTGCGTTTGCTGTGTGTGTGTTCTAATCAGGCACACTCAGCCTTGCAAATTGCTTCTTGTTTTCCTTTGTCACGAGAAGGATTTGGATTCTTGTCAAAATATTTCGGTGCTTGAGAGCTCCCAAAGAGGGTGGATTTTAGGCAAGTGGGTACTTGATGCTTCTCACAAAGCTGGTCCCGTCAGGGATCTGGAAGCAGCAGAAATCTGGGAATGCTGTCGAGGTCCATGGGCTCCTTTTCCTTTCCAAGCAGCAACTCCTGAAAGTGGCAGTGGCCTCAGATGGATTAGGTCCCTCTGTCTGCCACTTCTGCTTTTGCCCAAGGTTTTAAATCACAGTTTTAAGAGCTCATGTCAGAGATTTCAGCTCTGGAGATTTATGAAGAGCTGCTGCCCCTTGTGCAGGCGTGGTTTGGTGACAGCCCTGCCAGGTCTGCCGTGTCCCCACGGGCACTTTGGGAGGAGAGCAGAGGCTGCTGAGCTGGGGGAGAAGGACTGGGATGGGCTCCCAGGAAGATGAAGGGACCTGCAGAGGTGCTGCAAAGCCAGCAGGCAGGGGAAAGGATGGGAGGGAAAGCAGGTGCTGTTGGTTTGCAGTAGTGAGACCTTTGGGTGCCACTCCACGTGTGCACGGACTGGTCAGACACCTCAGGTGGGTCTGCACACACACACAGACATGCAGACACACATGGCCATGTAGAAGAAGTCAAGATGAGTGTCTTGTGGCAGCAGAACTTAGCAGCTGTATTCTTGCATTTTACAAAGACTAACTGCATAAGAATACTTTTAAAATTATTTGCAGGTTTCAGCTGACATGATATAAAGGGAAGGTTGAGTCCTATGGAGCACCTGTCAAAGGACTGTATCTTGGAAGTGCAGCCCAAAGTGAGGACTGGTGTGCTCTAACACCACACTTGCTGTTAGAAAGGGGGTAGTACAGCTGTGTAGTAAGCTCTAAAAAATACATCAAAATTAGTGTTTTGATATCAGGAAGCTTCATCCCACATCTCCCATTAAAAAGGGTCACACCAAGCACTGTCAAATATAGATCCAGGACTCACAGAGCAGAAGCTTTCTGTGCCAAACCAGGGCACAGGTTTGGCATCGCTAGGAATGATCCCCATCACTGAGCGTGTTGGATAATGGGTGTGTTGTTGCTCCCTGCCTGTACAGGATCTGTACCTCCCATGGGGTAGAGACTCTTGAAGACTTTCTTTGAAGACCAGCTGAGGTTTGGGCATCCCACACAGTCCAGTCAGTTCTACAGCACAGACAGCCTCTGCTGGTGGTCACCTTGTGTGTGTGGCATCAGTGAGTGGCAGTGGTGGGAGGGTGGGAGGGGTATTGGGAAGGGTCTCTCACATGAAATGAAATCTTTTGGTTTCCCCCTTCTTTTTTGCAGAGCTATGGAAAGGAAAGGGTAATGATGGGCCTCTGAAAAGGGTTAAAGAACAAATATACATGAGATCAAGGCCAAAAATCTGAAGTGGGCACAGAGCACATTGCAACCATTCCTTCCCCCTCACCTTCTGCTTGCCTACCCCTCCCAGCCCTTGCTGTCTGTTTTCCTGGTTGTCTCATCACTGCACTGTGGACCCTGAGCAAAGCACAGTCCTTTTCTCCACGTGTGGGTGACACTGTGGTAGTGGCTTTAGCTGCCACCAGCTCAGAACCGTGGACATCCCACCTTACAGTGCTGTCCCCTCCTCCCTCTCACTGCTCTTTTCCTTCCACAGTGATCCTCCACTTTCCCTCCCATAATTACTTTCTTGAGGTTTATTTTCATCTCGGTGCCTGATGTGACCAAAGTACATAAGTCTGTATCTATTGATTTCTGACAGCAGACTCTGCCTGTTCTCCACTAATATTTCTAACATCAGCATTCATCTTCCTTTCAGTCTGAAAGATATGTCAGAACCACATCACTGAGGCTTCAGTTTTTTCTCCCTGTCAGCAGCATTCTTTCCCCATGATTCATATCCATAAATTGCTAGGGGAAAAATTAAACTTTTCATCAAACCCTTAAATACGTTGAGATTCCACAGTTCTTTCACATTTTCAGGAGGGAGGCCAGAGCCAAGGAAGCTGTTCCTAATGATCTCTGGGTTTTTTGGGAACTGCCTCTTTGGTCTGGTGTCTGTGGTCCCACATAATCAAAGTCATCAGTTCCTTTAATATATTGACAGCTTGCACCCACGTGCACACACACTTGTTTTCACCATGCTTTCACCAAACTCCTCCATAGCCTTATTTCTTTTAGGACACCAACTCTGGTGTTTCTGGGGGGTGTAGCAATGAGCTATGGCTGTCACTGGCCTGTATGATGCAGGTTAATAGGTGTCTGTCAGGGCAATTCCCAGCTGCTTCCACTTCAGCCAGGGTCGTTGTTGGATGAATTTGCTGTACAGGCTGCAGAGGCTCAGACACAGGATGAGTGTCACTTCTTTCTACCCGGTGCAGACCCACTTGTTCAGTGCTGCTGCTCAGTGTCCTGTTTATAGTAACAAAATCACAGTGAATTTTGTGAGATGCTCTGAAGTCCCTTTATCTGATGGCAGAGAGGGATGGCTTGGATATTTTGAGCAGCCTGTGGAAAGCACAACCAATGGCTGCTGGGACTCTGCTTTGTCAGTGACGTGAAGGATGGTTTTAATTTCCCCCATAGGTGCCTTTTCCATCTCAGGAACCAGCTGATGGTGGAATTAGTTCTGGGCCTATCATTTCCTTCACGTGTCTTGAATTATGCTTGACCATCAGAGGGGTGCTGGGATAGTTGCAATACTTCACGTGCCTCTTCCCTTGAGCAGATTCCTTTCATGGAAGTGGCTGGCTGATTTCCAGGCAGCAATACATCTTCCCAAATTTTTCACCTGGGGGCAATGCCACGGTTGCTGATGACTTTGAACCACCCTGCTGATTTACCTTGGTGCTTTCCCAGGGCTCATGTTCCAAAGTGGCATGCACAGTGCCCTTATCCTGCTGAAGTGTCTGTCTCAGAGACCTTCAGTTTGGGTTGGGACTTCTGAATGCACCCATTACTTCATGGGTGTTTCAGGTGGTGTTTGTTTCCTGCACCCTCAGCAAAGTCTGCATTTTTATTGATGTTTTACAGCTTTCAGGTGAAGGAGTGTATTCACAGGAATCATCTGAGAGCTGTGAAAAAACACCAGGTAAAACAGAAGGAATGGAAGCAGTTGGAAACCTCTCCCTCTGTCTCTCATTGTAAGGATCACAGCAGGGCACAGATAAAAGTGACCCACACAAAGCACTTTGCACTGGACTTTTGGGCCTGAGGTTTCAACAGATTATAGTAGTGGGCAGGTTCTTCCTGATAAGAAGAGGATAATTGCATTTTTGAAGGTGCTGGACTGAATTTTGGGGGAATTATAGGAGTTGGTGGGAAAGGAATATGCAGTTTTAGGCCATTTTGCTGGATTTGACATTTGGAGGTAAAGATGAAGGGACATTTGCTGTTATGTCCATGCCACTGGAGAAGCATAAGACAGATACACGTGACTCACATGGTAATGGATGAATTGGGTTCAATTTGTAGTGACAGGAGTTGGATGTTTGGAATGAGAGAAAATGTCATTTATCATCTGCAAAGTGACATCAGAGATTGCTTGGGGAGAATCACCACAGTCTGCCCTGTAGGGCCTCCAGTCCCTGTGGTCATCATGAAGGTTTTGTGCCCCTCTGACAGCAGCTGGTGGCAGGTGGTCAACAAGTCCTTCAGTGACATGGAGAAACGTTTGTTAATGAATTTGTCCAGCAGCTTTTCTGATTAGGAAATTAATACTGGAGCTGGAAGGACAAGCTCTCGTAGAGAGGTAATGGCAAACCATAGTCTGTTTGATAAAATTATATGGGTTTTGTTTGTTTTCCTGGCTACCGTGTCCACCTGCTTGCTCTGAATATCCAGGTCAGGAGCTTGTGAAGGACTGAGTCAACTCAGCTGACTGCTCTGGAGACTGAGTGTTTGGTGACCAAAGGCTTTCCAAAGTACAGGTTGTGGTTGTCATGATTTCAACCCTTAAAATGAGCAGCTTGGAAGGTAAGGGCCACTGCCCAAGGCTTCTGCTTGAGTCAGTAGTTAGCAGATTGCTGCCCAGAGCTGGGTGTGCTCATTGCTGCACTCCAAAAGGAAAGTGTTCCTTGAGTTCATGTGTTCATGTTTCAGCTTTAGGTTGCACCAAGGTGACTGAAATGGTTGTTGAAGCAGCCAGGAGTGAGCAAGGAGCGCCAGGGGTGGTGGGATGCAGCAGAGAGGGCTGGAATCAGGGGGCAGGTGCAGTGGGGTGGGTTCTGTGTGTGCCACCTGCTGAGTTTCCCTCTGGAGGAGCCACTCTCCCTCAGCAGCTCCTTCCGAGACCTCGCAGGTGATGGTGGGCTCAGGGTCCCTGTCCCACTTCCCATCACCATGTGGACATTGACCCCTGCCACAGCTGGGAGAGCTTCAAAACAAGCCACAGATGTTTCCTGTTGCCCCTGCTAATGCCTGGGAAGAGATTACACCCCATCCCTGAATCTGGTGGGGATTTAGATGCTGTGTCTGTAGGAGTGAGGTCTACTTTGGCATGAATTAATCTCCTAGTTTTGGAGGTTCTCTAGTCCATTCCCTAGGAGAGAAGTGTGCTCCCTGCCCTTCCCCTCTCACCACGTGGCCCCTGAGCCCTAGAGAAAGGACACACAGACCACCTAGGGTAGGAAGAGGATGAACAGAGAGAGCCTTTATTCAAAGGCAAGGGGTTTTATAGACTTTGGAGGGAGTTTGAACCCTCCAATGAGGGACAAGGGGGTTATCTGGCTCTAGACCAATAGGAGTGGTGGGATTTACATTCAACAGAAGAGGGGTTTCAGATATCAAGGTGTTGCAACTTCCCCCAGCTCACAGGGGGTTTTCTGGGAAGAAGAAGACGGCAGTGACAAGGCAAACAGACATTTTAAACACATCAGTTTAAAGCATCAACATTTTTTTGGCTGGTTCTTTTCCTCTGCCCATTTTTGGCAGGAACTTTTCCATGCCATAAATTGATTGCCACACATCCCCCATGTGAAAGTCGGGGTGAAGCTTGTGGGGAGTGCCTGGGGGTGCCAGGAGCCTGTGTGGGTACTTGGCATGTTTGGTTTGTCTGCAGGCGTTTGGGAGCCGTAGTGTTTGTTGAGGAAGGTCTCTCCAGGGGGAGCTTGGGGATGTCCATGCCTCTGCTTTGGCTCTCCATGAATGGTGAGGACAAGGGGCAGATTTCCTGGCCTGGGGAATCAGCTCTGTGTGACCCTTCTCTGCTCCCTGCCCTCCACCCAGCTCCTACCCTGCACATGTCCAAGATATGACACCACACATCCATCCCCTCTGCTCCAGCCATCTCCATGAAACCTCCCTTTGTTTTTCCCTCCAAAAGAGATCGTTTTATTTGAGATGTTCAACGAGCTAAGGCTTTGGTTCTTTGTTTTGTCCATGCCTGTGATGGATTCTGAGCCATGGTGGGACACGGAGCCCCGTGTGGTGTCTCACTGCAGCTCCACGCGCTCTGCAGGGTCTCCAGAAAGACACCGAGAAACCACCAACCACTCCCTGAACCTTGTGCCAGGCATCTGCAGGGAATGTCCACCTCACCAAGGGGTTGTCACTGGAAACGGTTCCCCTTTATTGCCAGGAGATGATGATCATGATGACTGCAGGAGAAATAAAAAGTGAGAGGGAGTTCCAAGCGCTCACACCGGGAGGGTCAGAGGGGTCACCTGCATTTGTGAGACGTCCAGCGCCTCTTGTCCCCTCTGCTGGCGCCAGATGGAAATCATTTCACTCGGGGCTGTGAGCGGGGTCAGAGAGGGAGAGAGGCAGAGCCCGGGAGGAGCAGCTCATTAATACCCCGGGGCCAAAGCACCACCTTTTGGAGCTGTCTCCTTTGTGCTGGTACACAACACAAAGGCGAGCGGGCGGGCCCGGGGGCTGGAGGAGTTTAAATCAATATGACAAATCCATAATTATGTGGTGACTTGTGCAGGGAGAACATCCTGGGCTTGTAAGGAGAACCAAACGCCAGCACGAAAATCCAATGTTATGTATAAAATTCAGGTATATACACTCAAGTTTGTCTTGTTTTGGATATTGTGTATGTGAGTGTTTTCCTCATGTCTCTGATCTTTCTGCCTAATTCATAAATCATAGCAGGAGATGCAGTAAAAGGAATTAGGTGATCATTAAAGTACCATGCTCTGGATGTATTTTTCCTTTCCTGTTTCGGTCTGAGAGCTCATTAAAATCTCACTTGCCTCTTGAAGTATCTTGACACCGAAGATGATGATGAATAGAACTGCAACGAGTTGTTAATAATTTGAAATACATTGTCAGAATCACACGATGATGCTACAGGAGATTATTGAAGGGGAGGTTTTTCTGTTTGTTTTATTTAGTTACCCTGTTAATTGACCCAAATTAGAAACAGAGCCTTAAGCTGAGCAAGTATTTATTTTCTTCCTTGAAGGGCATTTTAATTAAAAATGAACTATTAAAACCAGAAGTCTGTGCAGGTGAAAATTACTGGAATACCAGCACCATGGCCACGTTCACCAAAGCATGCTGAATTCCAACCCCTTGCTGGAGTCTCCTCTGCTTCCCAGGTGTAAGTGCTTTGCTGGCCAGGGATCAGATCCCAACACACTGAAACTTAAGCATATGCTCGAGTGCTTTACTGAGCCTTTTCCCTCCACAGCCAGAGCCATGGATTTGTCCTTGGCTGGAAGGACAGCAGGCTGGACACCCTCCCTCTGCCCTGCTCTGGGGACAAACCCTGTGTCACGGCTGGGTTTTATTGTGGGAGGCATCTTGTTTGCTCTCCATGCAAACACTTCTGCTGATGCTCCTGGAGGAGCTCCTTGTGCTGCTGGGAGGGGCAGGTCAGACCACCTCAGAGGCATCTGCCAAGGGGTCTGGACAACTGGATGGTCCTTGTGGATGGGCTTTATCTTCCATGTGTGAACCACCTGAGATTCATCCTGATAGAGATGTTTGATGTATTTGGGAGGATTTGTCCTGGGTAAAGGCCATTTTCCTCAGGGAGCACAGGGGCACGTGGACAATTGCATTCCACACACAGAGGTGGCTGTGGTTCAACCTCACACACCCCAGGGGAGGTCTGGGACTTTGTCCCTTGAGGTTAGGCTGGGAGGGGGGCCCAAGCCATTAAACTTCACGGGGTGCAGGTTTCTGAGCATTCAGACTGACTAAAACGCCACTGCTCTGATCTGCAAAGGTACTTTGAGTACTTTGAGTGGCATTTCCAAAGTGCAGGGCTGACCACCCATCTTCAAGCTGTACAGCCCTGAAAATGCTTTTCTTTCTGTCCCCCCAGCCTTGCCTGCTGCAGCAGAGGCTGTGCCTGCCTCCCCAGAGCACATTACTCATGCCAGGCCAGCTCTTCATTTTCCTCCATCCACTGGATGCTCTCTGATAGAGCATCCTGTAAATCATATTTAAAAATACATTAGTGTAATGTTTCTGGAGTTGATATTAAGTGAGCTTTGGGGACCCTGCTGGCTCCAAATTCCCCTGTCTCAGACTAATTTACAGTATATTTCACCAGGACAGGCATTTCCATACCCAAGGACCCGCCCCGACCCTTTTCTCTCTCCCTTTCTCTTTTGTGTTCCATTATTCAGCTGTTTTTAGGGGATGATTGATGTCTTCTGAAGTCAAAGCGAGATTGCTCTTGTGTTTTCCCACCTACCACTGTAAAAATAGAGGGACAAAATGAAAGAGAGATGCATTGCATGGGGCAGGCAGAGGCACCAGCTGATCCCAGCCCTGCAGTGGCTCCTCTGGCCTTTGCTGGGATGTGCTGCTCAGGGCAGGGGCACAAAGCCCTTGGCAGGTGGAGTGTTGGGTGTGAGGGCTCCAAGCTTTTGTTTTCCATGTGGGATGAAACGCTGCATTAGCAGGAGCTGCTCCCCTGCTCTGTTCCCAGCTCTGGGAGGGGGTGAGGGGCAGCAGAGGGGCTCCAGGCTGCCTGGAGCAGCAGGGGCATTGTTGGGCAGTTCCTACAGCCACAGAAAAGTTGATGATTCAGGAAAGAAAATTAAAGCAATTTTATAAACGAGAAAAGATTTCTCTCTTTGCCATGGGCACGTGGGATGTGGAGAGTCCCCCAGTCTGGGGGAAAGTAGAATCACAGAATAATTCAGCTTGGAAGGGACCTTAAAGACCATCTAGTTCCAATCTCCTTGCAATGAACAGGTACATCTTCAAGCAGACCAGGTTGTTCAGTCCATCCAACCTGGTCTTCAATGTTTCCAGGCATCCACAACCTCTCTGGGCAACATGAGCCAGAAATACAACAACAATGCTTTGCATTTCTGTAAAACTTTGATAGGATGGTTTCAAAACACTTTGCAGATAATATGGACCTGAGCCCTGCAATTCCCCTGGGAGACAGGCTGGAATTCTGTCAGGACACAGGGCTGCCAAGGGCACTCTGCAGCAGGAAGGGGATGGGGCTTCTTCCATAGGTGTGCTTTGATCTCTGGTGAGGGCAGGAGCAGCTCAGTTTTTAAATGAATGATAATTTTTCAAGATTTTAAGTGGCTGATAATAAAAACACTGATGGGTCCATCAGATGCTTGGACTGTGAATGTGAGCAGTGCAATCCAGTCAAACCTGTTCTACAGAAGAGATCCTTTTAAAGCAATTAATATCTTGGTGGACAGTCCTAAGGGGAAATCTTGTGTTTGCAAAATGTATTTGTGAGCCTTACTGAGTGCACAGATTTAAGGCATACCAGTGGTTCCTGTCTTTTATCCCTTTATCTTTCTTAACTGTTAGGTAATTTTTAAGGGTATTTTTTTTTTTTTTTTTAGTACAGGTGAAAATCCTGGACAATTGGGCTGTTGGATTTCTTCACCACTGATCCTCTGGGGTGAAGGATAAACTGAGCATACCTTGTGTCTTGCTGGTTTTTAAATAAGAGAGTGCACCAGAGCAGCCCTGTGAACCGTGGTCCTGGTGTCCCAGAGCATCTTTGGGCAGAGATGTGTCTCAAAGTGAAACAACAGCTTGTTCCATGTCTGGGCAGTCAGACCTTCACAGAGCCCTCTCACACCTCTGGTCCCGCCCTCACCTCGCTTTTGCTGCTTTGTTGAATTTGAAGTTGCTCCAAAATATGTCCAGGAATTGGGAGAGCAGTGCTGTTTCTAATCTGGTTCTCAGGGCTGGCAGTAGGAGCCCTGACATCCAAGGAGGCTCCCTGGAGAAGGAAAGCTGATAACAGCAAGGCTCCCTCCTGGAAGCCTGAGGGACCCAAAGGCCTCTGCTTTTGCTTGCTCTCTGCTGAAGGTGATTGACTTTGAGTGAGCAATTGAGGCAGACTCTGCAACCTGATCCTGCAGTTTATGTTCTGTGTGAGTAACCTTGAGATAGGGATAACTCATAACCTCTACCTGACCCTGCCTGCGCATCTCAAGTGAACAGGAGCTCTTTGTTTGAGGTTTTTGGGGGCCATGGGAGGTATATTTAGCTTGTAGTCATGAACTGACACCGAACACATGTGCCCAGAAAGCTGCTCCTTCGTTTCATCTCTGAGTAAGTATTGATTAATGGAAGAATACATTTGTACATGGAGTGAGTTGTTCTGTGGAATTGGTACCAAACCATCACTGGGCTGGGTATTTTTTAATAAAATGAAAGGCTTGTTTTGAGGGAAAGGCTTTGTATATTGATAGTTGAGTGATGTAGTGAAGAAAACAAGTCTGCATGCTGTAGTGCTTGGTGGGTTGTGCTCATTGCTGAGAACATGCTCTACTGTGGATGGCAGGGCCATCCAGCCCCTGGTGTCCTGCAGGACAGCTCTGCTCCACACCTAGAGCTTCTGGAAGTGTGTGAGAATCCTGCCTAGTGTGTGGCAAACCATCAGTTAACCCCAGGCTGGCTCTGATCAAGCATTCACATTAAACATTTGGCTCTCAACAACATAGTTTATTTCTAATCTGCCACGTCTGTGATTCACCACTCACACCTCTCTGCTGGGCAGAAATGGGACAGTGTCAAAAAACTCATGACCTCACAGGGATTTTGTACCCCAGAAGAAGCTGAAGCCTTTACAACCCTGGCTTTTAAGCCTTCTTTATTTATTTTTTTTTTCATTTTAAGAGAATCTCTGGGAGATGGCCACTGCAAAACCTGCAGCAGTGGGGTGGCTGTGCCTTGTCCCCTTTTTGCCTCTTGTGGATGGCACAGCACCAGTGTCTGCTGGCACCTGTGGATCCCGGGGGCTGTGGGGTGGAGGGAGCAGCTCTGCAGGGCTGGGGCAGCTGGAGGTGACAGTGCAGCTCGACCACCAGGGGTTTTCCTTTTCCAGGAAGAAGTTTGCACAGAAAATGACCTCCTGTTGAGGCTCCTGGGGCAGGTTGGTGCTGCAAGGAGCTGTGCAGGGTGAGGTGGGTAAGGGAGCCCGTGGGCTGTGTCCCTGCTCAGCTGCTGGGAGCTGCACAGACCCACAGCCTGGATCTGAGTGCAGAGATGCCCCAGAGGACACAGGCTGGCTTTGTGTGGTCCACACTGGACTGTTTACACACCCCCCTGCCCCAAACCAGCTGGCTGGGAAAGAAGCCAATACTGATGTTCCAAATACCAATCCCGTATCAATCAGAGAATAAAACGTAGAAGTTGAGTCCTTTTTTGGGGTATTTCATCTTGCAATCAGCTCAGGTTGCAGGGTACCTATTGATTTTAGTCTCAGAGCTCTCAGATTAAGACCTGGTGGTTTGCAAGTTGAGTATAAATGGATTATTGAGGGTTTGTCTGTACTATTTCTACATGCTGATACTTTTAATCCTTTGCATCAGCGACCTGAATAAAAAAAGGGTGAAGGAAAACAATTTATGTGAGCAAATACTAGAACTGTATTCTATGCTGGCCTATTATTTTTAAATGTCTCTGGGGAATATAATGTTTTCTGTAAAAAAAAACGCTGCCTGGCTTCCTAAACCCTGCTAAATTACCACCTCACCACAGCTTCCAGCAGCTGTCCTAGTTCCCCAATTCATTTTTAGCATTTGAGAATTAAAAAGAATACAAAGCACACACCTTGAAAGCAAAGCTGCCAGTGGGTCCCATGCTGTGGGGAGGGGGCAACTTCTTCTGACTCCTGAAAGCTGCTGTTAGCCAGCCTTGCCAAGGAACAATGGGATCAGAGAACAGGGGGATTTGTTAAATCAGCTTGAACTCCTGGAACTCGTGTTTATGTGCACTTGCTGCTAGTGGAAAACAGTGGTGACACTACTGGAAGGAAAACCAGCTTTAAAAACNGGGGGGGGCATTAATGGAGAAGAAGGGAAGTGGTCCTGCAATTCTGCCAGCAATATTCAGCATTTCCCCTCAGCACAACTGAGGGGGGTTTTGGGACAGAAGCTTATCCTGATCTACAAGGGGAAACATAATGATGGGAAAGCATCAGGAGGCTTGAAAGTGTGTTCTTTTGGTTTAACACATCATAAACCTGGCTCACATCATCATCCTGGCTGAAAGACAGAAGAGGTGAAGGAGATGTGCAAATGTCTTCAGTTCCTTTTCAACAAACTCCAAAATGAAGCCTTTAAATAAATTCCTCTTGTCTGCATGGCAGTGTGAATTCATTTGGGAAGTTTAGGATCACTGATGAGCTTCAGCTCCAGTGTTTGCCTCCACCACTCCTTCCCTGCTGCTGCTGCCTGTTGGAGTTTGCCTTTAGTTGTTGGAAGTTGCCATTTTGTTTCTCCTTGTAATTCTGCTTTTAACTGTGTTTTGTTTGTGGATGTCACTCATCTGCCCCTCTGCTGTCTCAGGGAGACTTCAACCCTGGCTAATGTTGTTGGTTGCCTTTATTCGAGTGTGAAAGTTCCTCAGATTGAATACAAAGATGAACTGGTAGTGAAAAACATGACTGATTATCCAAGAGGTCGGTGAACTTTATCTCTTTTGCATTTTAAAGTGTCAGTTCAACCTTCATATAAAAGCCAGTACTGTGCACAGCCCGTATTTGGGCTTCTCTGCTGCTTCCTGGCTTGCTCATCATCAGCTGTATGATTACTTTGAGAAGCTTAAACACTCCCTGTATGATCACTTGTCTGTAGTCTTTCTATTTGCTCTATCAGATTTAGCACTAACAACATAGTTTTCCACCAAATCACTGCTGTTGGAACAACACATCCTTTCCTGAAGGGAAGCTCCAGTGGCTGGCTGTGAGCAGTAATTGACTGCAGTGGGGCTTTGAAGCTCCTAAGTATTTAGCCCCTCACGCTGTGCTGCTTGAATCAATAACCTCCTCTGGTCTGTAACCTAATGGAATTGCTCAGAGGATAAAATGTTGCTTGTGTTTCATCCACTTAGCCCATTTCACTCTTGTGATAGATTTGCTCCATGAGGAGAGCTACTGAAAAGCATCACGAACTCGTCCTACGCCGACCACCACGAGCACCGTCACATTTTCCCACACGGAGTCCAGGACACTGAGAGTTTGCATCCTTTGGAAAGGATTGGGATGGATATGTCCCCTGCATAAATCAGAGCTGGGTGGAAATCAGAAGCAGGGCAGGACACAGGAAAGCTACTGGGTAAATTATTATCTGCACAGAACCTGCAGTCCCATCACTCAGAGGGCTTGAAGAGACAGGACATCGTGTCCAATCTGGGCAAGACACCTGGTGGTTCTCGGGTAGCAGGTGTGTAGGAGCAGAGCCCAAAAGCTCCACGTGGGATTGAGCTTGTGGAACAGTGGCAATGCCCATGGGCAAGACACTCTAGGGATAGGGTAGAAGTGAAAGGAAGCTAAATTTGGAGGAAATGAGAAAAACAGCAGGGTTTGGGCCTTGGCTCCTTGATGAAAAGGAGCCCAAGGATTCCATTCTGCTGATGTGGATGTTGGATACCTTGCTGCAAGAGTGGATATTTGGGCATGAAGAGGTTAAGCTGTCTACGCTCCTTTGTTTTGCCCTGCCTCTCCCTTCAGAAGAAGATTTGCCTATAAAGTTATTTTTAGATGCCTTGTGAGCAAGTTTTGTGGGAAGACAGGCAGCCAGCAGCCCCCGGCGAGCTGCAAAGCCCACCCCTCTCAGCTTACAGCATGTAATTAGCAGATAATCATGCCAAAATCACAGACTCCAACAGACTAATTTTATCGCTTGTGCTGACATCGGTGAGCTTGTCAAAAGTAACTCGTGGGTTGTTGGCTCAATGTGTTTCCTAACTTGTTTATGAGCTTGAGTTCCCACTTTTGCTGTGTAGAGATCAAATGCAGGTTTGTTGTGTAGCAGCTGCTGGTGTTTTGGTTGGGTGTGATAACACAGGGTATTTCCCACTGTTAAAATTGCCTTTTACTGGGACGTGGTGGCTGCTGATGGTGTTTCCAACGCCGCCGTCGCGTTTTGCTGCAGGGTTGGTGTGGAGGGTGTTGGGGCTTTGATTCAGCAACACATCCCAGCACGTGCTTTGAGGTGCCCTTATTCTGCTAACCTGTAATTATATATCTATAAATGTATGTATAAAAACCTGTAGGTGCCTGCTGGGATTGAGCTGTAATTTCCTATGATCTAAATGGAAATTAAGCCTGTATTTTTAAGCTACATTTATACTTAGGAGTTTTGCTAATTTAGGGCCTTAGTAACTCCTGCCCTTTTCTTTAGCAGAGAAAAATATGAAGTGTCAGATGGTTGGGCTGAACAGCCTTCAGGACCTGCATACCTCTCTCACTGATAGGATAAAATAAAGATACTTCTTAATAGAAAACACAGCCCAGAGTCACCCATCTGGGTACAATAAATCTGAGGCAGGTAGCTACAATAAAAACTATCACTATTTCCTCCTGATAGTAGAAAGATTAAGTTGGCCAAGGTTATAGGGTTGAAGACAGGCTCAGTAAGAGGAATCTTGGGGAAAGATGACCTGAAGAATGTGGGAAATGAGCCTGCCTGATTTCTGGCCCGTGGGCTTGGAAAATCTGGCTTTGGGAGAGGTACCAGGGTGCAGCAGGCAAAGGTGGCTCAGCCAGGGAAGGGAAGCATTTGGGTTCCCTTGGTTCACGGACCTGCCTTTTGTAGGGAGGGTTTCCCTGCTGTGGTCATGTTTGGTGGCCAGAGGAAAGGCAGGGGAACCTGTGAGGACTTTTCCATTTACAGGTGCCTGGTTTTGCAGCAGGACTCTTCATGAATTACCATCCTCCAAAATGCCTCTCAGGTCCTGCCTGTCTTCCCTGCAGCAGTTTGGATCTGGCTTTACAGGAGCAGATGTCAGGGGTGGGAATCAGCCTCCCTCAGGTGAGCATTTAGTGTTTGAGAGAAGAGCATAGACCTTTGTAGCCTGTTTTCATTTTCTGAACACTTCTTGTGACAAAAAGTGTCTGTAGCTGAATGGAACAGACCTTGAGGATTTGCTGCAATATTTATCCAAGCCTGTACAGCTGTAAGGTCTTGCATAAAGTCTCACCTGAGAGTTCTGTGCTTTGTGATCCTATCTTGTGCTTTCAGGCTAAATAAGAAAAGCAATGGGGAGAGTAATAGTTCAAGCTGAAGCAATAAAACCCCCTCTGCTGACAGGCCAGTAAATAAATATTTGTCTAGCATATAAACTTGGTTCCTTTTCCCCCTGATCACAACAGAAGCTGCTTGCATGGGGTGAAAGAGAGCCAAAATCAGGGGGCTCTGGGTGTGTTGGAGTTCCTCTGCCTGCCTGTCACTTGGCAGATTGATGCAGGGGCAGAACAAGGCACCGTTGCCTCCAGAAGGCGCGTGCCATCCTGCAGGAAGCGGGGTCACCCCGACCTTTGGAGGAGCAACGGAGTAACAGCTCATGTGCAGGAGGGGTGGCAGCAGCTCCAGAAATGAGATTGCAAGGCTGGTCCCACCAGAAGTCCCCATCCTCCCAGCCATCCATCCAAGGTGCACCCGGCAGCAGGCACTGACCATCCTGACTCGGGTAGGCTGAATGCAGGAGACCTGGCTGGCTCTCCTTCCCCTGACTTCTCCTTCCCCTGGATTCTCCTTCCCCTGGATTCTCCTTCCAACTCCTTTAGGTTGACTAAAAGTTGTTTGTTGCAGTTTAGAGAGAGGAAAAAGTCCCGTGAGTGAAAATATCACGGTGTCTGTGTTTGGTAGGGGATGGCAGCCAAGGAGGGTGTCTGTCCCATGGCACTGGGGATGATGTCACTCCATACTTCTTTGAACATTTAGATTATTTTTGCCAGTTGCTTGTCAGAAACTGGATTTTCCCCACAGGAAGGAGGGAGGGAGGTGGGAGGAGCAAAACCCTGCAACCCGCCTGTTTGGCTTTTTGGGGGTTAATATCCAGACCTGTCTGGGATGAGGAAGAAAGTTTTTACTTGGGTAGATGGTGATAGGACAAGGGGGAATGGTTTTAAACTACAAGAGGAGAGATTTAGGTTAGAAGGTAGGAAGAAATTCTTTACTCAGAGGGTGGGCAGGTCCTGGCACAGGCTGCCCAGAGAAACTGTGGCTGCCCCATCCCTGGAAGTGTCCAAGGCCAGCTTGGACAGGGCTTGGAGCAACCTGGGCTGGTGGAAGGTGTCCCTGGGAGTGGGATGAGATGAACTTTAAGGTCCCTTCCGAGGCAAGGCATTGTGTGATTCTGTGTGCTCACATTCACTTCCCCTGCAGTCACAGCAGGGATGGTTGTTGCAGTTGCAGGTTCCTTTTGCCTTTACCCTGTGCTGTCACAGCCACACGACAAGTCCTTTGGGCTCCAGGACACCCTCAGCTCACAGGGTTCAACAAAGCCCTCCCAGCCATCCTTTGAAACTGAGTTCTCCCAGTAAAACATATTATTGGAGAAAAGGGTAAGTTCTAAACCAAGATTTGTTAGAATTTTTCTAATCAGATCTATTTATTTCTCAGCTCTCTCAAGGATCATTAATTATTAAAAATTAATTGCATTCACCATTTTTACTTGGTTTCCAAGTCAGCTCTGAAGGCAGACAGAAAAGTTACTGCTGGTAGTTCAGATCCTGCCAAAAACCTCATGAGAATCAGCTACTGAGGTTTCTGTGTTTAAGCACTGACAGATGGAAATGGTATCTGATGCTTTAGCATTCTTTAATTGAGTTCTCAAAGGCATGACAAGGTCCAATGGCTGGAAACTGAAGCCAGAAAAATTCGAATTGGAAACAAGGTACAAATTTTTAACAGTGAGAGTAATTAAACTCTGGAACAGTTTACCAGGGCATGTGATGGATTCTCCATGGTTTGATGTCCTCAAATCAAGAATGCGTGTCTTCCTCAGAAATGCTCCACAGCTCCAAGAGAGCTGAAGGGGCTCAATACAGATTGGTTTAAATGCAGTTGCATGACCTGGATGATGCAGGAGGTCAGGCTGTCATATCTGAAGAGATGAGAGTCTGTGAATCTGAACCCAAACACAGTCCCTTGATTCCAAGCCCTGCATTTAAACTTCATTTGGACCTAAATTCCCCCCGCTTCTTTCTGTCTATTCAGAGAAGTAGGAGGGCTTTTCTAAGGCAGTAGTTTGGAGAGTTTAATGCAGTCTTTACATCTATGGCGATTTTGGCAGAGATGCTGAAGAGCTTGAACCTTCTCTTTGGGCTCTTTGTCATCCCAGATCACAGGGAGTTGTTAAAGCTCCGATTTGATGTGGTTAACCAGAGCTGGCCCCGTGGTCAGAGGAGCTGCTGAGCAGTTGCACCTTGAGGAGCCAGGTATTCTCTCCCATTTCCCTGTGGCTCCGAAACACCTTTCTCTCCTGCTTGTAATTTCGGGGATTTTGCTCATCTTTAGAGTTAAATTTGTGTCAGTGCCACGCAGCTCTTAAACTCTCCACAGCTAATTAGTGGCGCCGTGAAAGCTGAATCATGAAGTGCATCATTAAGAGGGGTGCACAGGTTAGAAAAAAGTCAGGCCAGAGGTGTTTCAGGCACCTCCTTCTTCCCGAGATTCCACTCACTGTTTCCCCAGTTTTCCTTTTTAATGGCACATTGTAAGGACTGGTGTCTCAGCCACGGGGACTGGATGAATTGCCAAGAAAAACTGGCAAAACAGAAGGTGGAAGAGGTCCATTAATTGACTCCAAGTACCAGTTTCTCTAGAGGGGTTTTTCTTACCAGAGAGAAACTGTTCAACACTGCAGGAGCAGCTCATACCTGCAGAGCAAATGGCTTTCCTGAGCTTGAAGACATCTACAGACCATGGTAATAATACAGCAGAAATATCAGAGGTTGATTTTAAGGGACACCTGAGAATGCAAAGGAATTGCTCTTTATTAAAAAGACCAGCCCAGAGTCTGTCTCCGTGCTATCGAACACAGGAACACGGATTCTTTCACAGGGATCCTTTGCTGGAGAGTGGAGGAGTGAGGAGACAGGGAAGGAATTTAACCCTTAAGGACCTTCCTTGGCAACCTTGTTTGGTGAAGTCTTTGCTGTGGGAGCATCTCCTCCCCTGTGAGTGTCCTGCTGTGTCACAGAGAGCAGCTGATGTGCTTGTGGGAGAGCTGGTTGTGTCTTTTCCTGTTCCACTGTGTTAAAGCAGATCACCTTGTGTGTCCTGGGCTGGAGGGAGAGCACACAGGGAAGTCTTTGCATGACCTCTCTGGGCTCAGTCATGCAAACCTGAGCAGCCTGTGTTGTGGTGCATCATCTGCTCAGCGCAGTGTTCAGAAGCACCCTCAGCTTTGGGGCAGCATCTGACAGAAGATTAACAAAGCATTTGGGTTGGCTTCATGTAGGTCGGGGAATTGTTTAGGTTGGAAAAGACCAACACTGGGTCAATGGATCCTTATTTTTTTTTTTTGTTGAATGGTACCAGTGTAGGACAAGAATTCAGGGATTGGTTAAACCAGTGCCATGAGCAGGACAGAAGAGCCTGCAGAGCAGCAGCAGTAGTGGGACAACCTGCCCCAGACAGTTTTCTCCTGACCTCACTAGCTGGGAGCTGGCTCAGGCCCGACATGTGAGGCTGGGAGACACTTTCTGAGTGCAGACATGCACTTCTGTGTTTTGTGTTGGACCTTGGAACATTGTGGATCTCTCCAGGACTGTTCACTGACTCTTGGCATTTGTAAGTGCCTTTATTCTCAAAGAGGCCTTTGCTGCTTCCCTGCAACACACCATCCTCTGCACTGAGATCTCAGAGTCATCGTGTGCTTTGGTATTTATGGATGGGGAAACCTCTACACTTGCATTTGGGGAGGCTTTGGAGTATTCACATGCTGCCTGCTGTGGTGTTTGCTGCCTGGAATGCCTGTTTTGGGAATGGCCCTGCCTGCTCTCTGTGCTCTTGTTCTGAAGCCTTGGACCAGCACTTTGGCAATTGTTCTTGGACCTTTGCTTTTCTGGAGGTGGGCTGGGTGGACAAACAGCACAGCACAGTGATGGTGTAATGAGCTGTGTGTCCTTCCCCAGAACTGGTGCAGCCATAGGTCCAGGGGGAGCTGGATAGACCTGAAGGCAGCAATGGGGTTTTTGAACTCTAAAAGATGCCTTGAGGTCTTTGGGTGAAATCTTACCCCAGTGTCCTGCTGCTGATGATAGAGAGGCAGCCAGTGTGTGCCACAGCCACCACCAGTGGCCTGTCTGGAAGAACATCCTGATGGATCCTTCTCTTCTGCCTCTGTTTCTGGTCCTGCTCCTGCCAGGCTGTCACCTCCTCCATGCCAATGGAGCCCAGCAGAGTGACCAGCTGAGGGTTAAACCCCATCTGGGGCAACTTGCCACTCCTTTGGTGTTTTTAGGCAGTGTCTGTGTCTCAGGCAGGGGTGACTCCAGTGTGGGAGAAGTTTGCTGGGGCTGCCTGATGCAGCAACAGCAGAAGGTTCCACTTGTGTTGCCTGTTGCAGCTTTTACTGCTCTGACTCTCTGACCTGCACACAGGAGATAAAACCTTCATTTCCTCTTTTGGCCCCAGTATCTTCATTTTCCTTCCATCTGTGGATGACATCCCTTATCAATTTTGTGGAATTCCTTCCTGCTGACTCACATTCATTGCCATTACTGTTTTCTGTTTTCCATGGAGAAGGATTTCCCATTTATTTACTACTTTATGATTTGGCTTTTGCTTGTCCCCCAAGCCAGAGCAGCTTTTAGCCAGCTCAGCCTTTTTGCTTTTCCATGGGATTGTGGTTCCTCTGTGTAGGGAGGAAAATGGTCTTGAACAGTTCCCAATTATCATTCACAGATTCCTGCTGAAATTCTTTCTTCCAATTGTTTTGCTTTGTAATTATTTTCAGCTTTGTTAAGCTGGCATTGGAAATCATCAAGTAGATACATTACTCGTTTGGACTTTATTCTATTTGCACATAACAAATGTAATCAAATCAGTCTCTTGTACCTAAGCTGCTCCTATATTTTTACATTCTGTCATCAGTTCCCCTTGATCTGTAAAAATGAGGTCTAATATAGAATTTCTTCTATGTTAGATGTGATTGTTTTTGTGTCTGGATATTTTCAAGTATAATTTTAGGAATTCCAAGCACATTTTTAGTATTTGCAGCACCAGGCTCCAACATATGGCTTTCAAAATGAAATCCCCATAGAAATGCTGCTCTCTTTCTTGAGTGATATAATTATGTTTACAATAGCTCGGTACTACATGAAAATGATAGTGTTGTTGGTAATATTGAACAGAATTTTGAAGAGTTCAGTAAATATTTCTGTTTCTTACAGGGGGAAAAGGGAGATTGTGTGATCATGTCCTTTAACAATAAAACACCTTTTATATTGAATGAGTATTGTATAGCAGCTCTTAATTAGACATAATAAATACCAGGGAGTTACAGCTATGTGGAAGAATTTTAGCTTTGTGCCATTATTTTTTAAGGGATAAATAAGGTGGCTCACATAACTACGGATTTTTCTCTCTGACATTAATCCTAGACAAAATAATGGAATTGCTGATAGGGCATGTAATTAGTAAAGAATTAAAGGGATTAATGTAAGTAGTGTCAATCAACACGGGCTTATAGAATATGGGTCTTGTCTAATTAGATTTTTTTTTTTTCAGGAAGATTGCAAGTTGTGTTGATAAATGTAATAGTACTGATGTGATAAACTTCTGGAAAGGCCTGAGGACCCTGGTCTGATCTCATGGCTGACCCTGCTTTGAGGAGCAGGTTGGACTAGATGACCTCCCAAGGCCCCTTCCAAGCTGGAACACCCCGTGGTCTTGTGCCAGGATTGCCTTTGGCTATGAATAACCTCTTACACAGGACTGAGATGAGAGAAAACCAATTAGGCACCACTGCAATGGATAAAAACTGCTGTAGTCTCCAGTTTTAAATGGGAATTCATCAGTGAGTAGACATGCTTCTAAGGGAGTCCTGGGGTTATCACAGATCTATCTTAGTGCTGGGGCCAAAAGAAGAAGAGAGAACTGAAACAAAAGACTGATCACCAGGGCAGAATGATTCAGATCCCATTAGTAACCGGGATGAAAACAAGCAATGTGTTTTTAATAAGACTCATGGAGATCTGGGCAGTGTCCTGGGAACTGCTGGCACCAAAAAAGCTGTGTGGAGCTGTGGGGACCATCAGCCAAGCACAGCCCCCTGTGTGGGAGAGTGACAGAGAAGGGGAATGGCACTTCTGGGGGGATAAAAAGAGGAATATTTGAGAGAGGCAGGAAGGTGTGCTCCTCCTGCAGTTTCCAGTTGTGCCTTTGGTAGCTCGAGGAAGATGTTGTCATCAACAGCTGGAGAGAATTGAGGAAAAGGACTTGTTAAATGATTGGAAAGGACATCCACCCGCTGGAGACCGTTTATGTTCCCTGACAAAGAGGAAGGTGAAGGGGAGGTTTGATCACTCTGATGGACAGAAACATGAACACAATAAAAAATCTGACTTCATTCCAGCAAACAAACACTGTGAAACCCAGTAGAGAGATGCTGAAGGTAAAGGAACTCAGACTAGACATAAACCACATTTCAGCAGTGAGAGCAATTAACCACTCACAACAGCAGAGAAATACGAAGCTTTCTGTTTCATTGGAAATTTTTACATGTTTTTCTTTTCCTAAAATATCTGCTCTAGTTTTGGAAGGAAGCAGTTCTGGGAAGTCTTATGGCTTAGGTTATCCAGGAGGTCAGAAGGGAAAAATCACAGTGGTCTTGTCTGGTTTTGTCATCGATTGCTCCAAGCACCTCTGACACGCTGTGAGCTCCCAGCTCAGCTGCCTGTGTGTCACAAGACAAGGGATCACAAAAATCTAGCAGTGAACTACAGTTTTATTTATTTTTCACCAGCCTAGATGATGACTTCAGGAAAAAAACAATGAACCAGGGACTGAATTTTCTGAAAGACTTGTTACTCATTAAAGCATTGCAAGTACAGGTTAATTCACTCAACTTCTTATTGATTCCTCCCCCTACCTGGAGAGCAGAGGCACATCCTCTCAGAGAAGCGGCTCGACAGGCTCCTCTCATGGCTGTGTCTCCTGGGATGGGGACATCATTCAGGGGATATTTCTGGGCTGTTTGTGCAGCCTTTTAACTCAGTGTAGAAACATGAAGTGGGAAATCAGCACAAATCCCCCCGCTGTGGACATTGAAAAATCAAGTTACATGCCTTAAATGACTTCAGGCTTTACCCTGTGGTGCTCCTGCCCGTCAGTGCAGGGCACTGGGAGCAGGAGGGATCCCACACCACATCCCAGCCTGGAGCTCATGCCACTCTCTGCAGCACACTGTCACTGTCCCCAGGAGGGGTTGGTGCTTCCCACTGTCAAAGGACACACCTGAGGCTAAAGGGGATGTTCAGGAGGTGAAGTCAGGAGAGACAAACCCCTCCTGAGATGTGTGCCAGCCTGTCCCCACCGCTCCCTTTTCCTACCATTGTTCTCTTTCCACCCCATGAGGCTGTTAATTCATGTTCTAATTCTGCTTTGAAAGTCCTAAAATGGTTTTAAACTCCCTAATAGTTTCAAGAATTCACCTAGACACTTTGAAACAGTAGGGAAAAAGAACAAGAGCTTGTGAATGAATGTGATTAACTGGTCATGGCCATTCCCAGATCCTTCTCTTAAATATAATTACTTCATTACAACACATCCACGGTACAGAACTTCTATAAACAAGGGTTGATGTATGTCTACTTGGACTCTTTAAAGTCCAGATCTTGGAGAGGGGGAAAAAAAAAAAAAAAGTGGAATGGAGAAAAATAGCAATTAGAGTTAAATGGCAAAATGGAGAGTTAATGTGTGGTGAGCGAAACTCCTTTTAGTGGAAAATGTTTTTTATGTTAACTTTTGTAAGAAAACAGTTTTCCATACTTGTCAGGCTTGACAGTTAAAGTTAATGGTGTTAAAAAACAGAGTACTGAAAAATGTTCCCTTCGGTGTGAAAGATTTATTCAATGAGAGTTTGCTTGAAAAGTTATTTTGGCTGAAGGTGCTGGCTTTTGCCTTATGCTTGGAACAAAGGTCCTTGCTGTGTTACCAGGATGGAGGCAGCCCCAGATTCATGATTTCCCAATTAAGATGACATGACCTATTTTCTTTTATTGTTGACCTATTGTTGACCCCCTGTTTAAAAGAATGCCACCCTTTAAATGCCTTTTTTTTTTTTTTTACCCCCCTTTTCCCTCCTGGAAAGGCCCATAGAGCAAATATTGATCTCCCTCTGCCTGGAGTACAGCTTGGGACACGCTGGGATGCTCAGAGACAGAATCTGTGAGCTATTCTGCACTGAAAGGGGACTGAAAAGTGAGTTGAACTATTTCTCCCCATCACATGCTATTTAACAAGGTAGCTATGGCTTGGACCTTCTCATGTCATATTGGTATGGCCAGGAAAGGCTGCCCAGGAGCAGGGCTGGCTCTCCCTGGACTGTGGTGGTTTGTAAAGGAGGTGAGTGACAGCAGGAGCATGGCTGGGTGCTCTGGGGCTCTTTAGTGCTTGAACTGACTGCCTGGAAACATGCTGGGGAGGCATGTTTCACAACTGCCCACCTCACTTACAGGCATGAAACTGCTTGAACTGGCAACCTGTTTGCTCCCTACTCACCCCAGGACTTCTAAAAATTGATGCCTGTGATCCACAGGGGGTGGAAGTGGAGGGCAGTTTCCCTCTTAGCATCAAAGGGGTTTGTCTCTTGAAGCATTTGCTGGATTTTCATCTCCTTACGACAGTGATAAAGAAGGTATCACTTCCCTCTCTGGTTTCCTGGACTCAGGCTGTGGGGCCATAAGTGTGGGGTTTGTTCTGATTGTGGCCCATGTTCTTCTGAAGCAAAAGCTCATGAATGGACTCTTGAAATCTGCTTGCCTTTTTCAGTCTCCTTTTCAGCTTCCTAATTTAGTGTTACTTTTTATAATCTGGACCTCTCAAAATACCTGAATTCCACCGATCAAAAATCCCTGTAAAGATGGATTGGCAGAGCTCCACTGGCCTCCATGAAAAGCTTGTTGGCACCATTTGGGAACCTATTCTGGTGCTTAGAATAAATTCATCAAGACTTAGTCCAGAGAGGCAGAGATTAAAGTCCACAGTGTTAAAGCTCTGACTTGTAGCCCACTCATGTCTGAAACTACATCCTCCTGAGCTCATATCTGCAAGACTGCATTGCGGGGCTTTTTCAGAAGAGAGCCAAAATCCTCCTGAGACTTCCATGCTCCCCAAGCACGCCTATGCAGAGGGGAAGTGTTTAATACACAATTTTGAAACTGCTGCTCCTTCCAGCCCTCCCATTTGCTTTATCCTGTTTGGATCCTGCAGGGTCCAGATGCAAACGTAAAACCAACCTTGGAGTCCTTTCCAGACATCTGAGGATGAACATGTGCTTGGTTTAAGGGTTTCCCAGTGATGTTCTCCCTCCTTCAGTAAATCAAAGCCTGAGTGATACCTTCGTGACCCTGGTGATGTGGGGGCTGAGGGGAAGGACTACCTGGAAGCTTTTGGACACATGGAGTTTCCCTGTGGGTGTTTTCCTCTGTGGTGAGAGGTTTGTAGGACAGAGCTGGAGTCTCTCACCCTCCTGCAGCTACACCTCTTTGGACACACTGCGATGATGTTACTCGGATGGATTCTGGGATCAGCACCAGTGCAGCAGCAGATTAGACCTAGGGAAGAACGTTGGTTATGTCCCCCTTCACATCTGTCCAGGAGAGGCTTTGTTAATGTTACAACTGAGTCAGATTTCCCTGACCTTAGAGGTGGATGTGTTTATCCTGGAGAAAATTCCACATTCCTCACTTTGTGAGTTCGGAGAACCGGTATTTACCAGTGCTGGGGAGAGCAAGGAGGTGGCGAGATCCACGTGGATAAAGCCATTAAATTACTACTTTGACATGTGTTTCTGGAAGAGTGGTGGAAGATTTTCAGAAGGACAAGGATTCGAGCAAAGACGTTCACCACGTGGTTCCCAGAATGGTTCCTAAATCCAGCTTGAGGTCCTGTATTAGAAGAAGCCTGATTTCTGCTGGCACTGAAGAGCTGCATCTTTGGATTGCATGTGCTGCTGGTGCAGAGAGCCTGAATGCCCTGAGATGGAGTCAGAGCCCAACTTTGGGCTCTTGCAGTTCAAACCCAGCCCCAGATGACTGTTTGCTGCAAACTACTATGTGTGTTTTCACTGGGATGAAATCCTTCTATGGAGATGGATTTCAAGTTCTCCTCCTACTCATCCTCTGTGCCAGTAGCCCTTAGGACAAATAAAACTAACCCCAAAATGAACTGACTTCCTTGCCCATACAGAGCTTTCTGTTTAGTCCAATTTATGAGTTTGGGTTTGGACTGATCATGGTTGTGCCTGACTGGGTTCAGAGCTGTTTGCCTTGTGTCAGGATTCCATGTGCTGCCTCTTCAGCCTGACTTCAGGTGGTCATTCTGGCAGGGGAAGGGCAGGTTCTCAGTTACATGGTAGTAACAAATGGATTTTTAAATGGAAGGAGATGATATTCTTATGTGTTTGGAAGCAATGCTGCAGTACTCTGTGTGGAAATCAAAAAGGTGCCCAGTGTGTTTGGCTTTATTATTATTATAAACCATCATCTTCTGTTGAAAGTAGAGGTGGCCTTCAAAAGAGTCCAAGCTGCAGGGAATTTAGCTTCCCCCCCACCCCCGAAATAAGTTGGCTTTTAATGACATTTTCATCTATAAAAGCTAAAAATAACATACCTCATTAAGTTCAAAGCACTCTGGGACACAGTTTGCACTTTCTGGCTGAAAAGTCAAAATTTTCCCCAGAGAGGATCACATTTTCTGTTGGGTTTGGTGTTTTGTCTGCCTGCCTGCTGCAGTTTTGCATGGCTGTGGGAAATGGAGGAGACCTGTGAAGCACCATTCACAAATGTGGGACTTTGGAGGAGCTGATGTCTCATTCCTGAATGGAGAGAAGTTCTTGCTGTCTCCTTCTTTTGCCAGGAGGAGAGTGAATGATGCCAGTACAGCTGATATGAGTATTCAGGCCAGCCCTGCTGATGTGTACATATTCTTTTCAGACTTTTGGTTTCATCTGAAGATGTTTCTAGTTTAGCCCAGCAGACATTGTACAGCTAAAGGCAGTGAGAATCCCCCTGGAATGGCTGAAACTACAACCACTTCAAATGCCTGTAACACTTCAATTACAGTGGTGCCATTTGGTCCTTAGTACAGGCAAAAAGTGTCATTTCCTCTCTCCATGATCTCATCTAGATTGTTCCTAGAATTATATCTGAGGAGGAAAAGAGATACAGTGCAGCCCTAGATGTTCCAGCTTAGTAAATGCCACTGCTTAACAAATGGTGTGGGATGTGTGTGGTGCAGGGAAGTCAGGATGTGAGCACAAGGTTGGGCTGGAAACAGCCCAGGAGTGACGTGGGAGACGGAGGATGTTCAAGTGCTGGGCAGGAGATGGAGTGGAAAACTGGAGGCTCGGGGAAAAGATGATTAATGGAGCCTGTGTGGCTCCTACTGAGAGCAGCAAAGGCTGAGCTGAGCTGCACAAAGGGCTCGGGTTGCAGAGCTGGAGAGTGGTGGGGACTCTGTGAGTGTGGAGGTGAGTTTTTGTGTTCACAAGGGATGAGAAGGTCAATAACAAGGAAAGAGCTGGACCACACTGACCTGCTGTCACCTCCTACCTTGGGAAGGGCTGAAAGCTTGTAAAGAGCCAAGACACCTGGGAATGGAATCTCAGGAAACACTTGTAATGAGTTCTGCTCTGGCATCACCCATGTGACGTTTCCAAGCAGGAGAGACCCATCGTGCTTCATACTCTACAGGGAGGTTGTAGAGAGATACCACCTGTCCTGAGAAGTTAACAGGTTAAATACACCTTCAATCATAGAATCACAAAATGGTTTGGGTTGGAAAGGCCTTTTTAGATCATCTCATTCTCTGCCATGGGCAGGGACACCTTCCACTAGACTGGGCTGTTCAAGGCCCCATCCAACCTGCCCTTTACCACTCCATGGTGTTCCAGGTGTGTTACCCTTGGCATCTCAGCTCAGCTGGTGCAGTGCAGCTCTGCTCTGGGGGCTGATGTGTTTTGTGCTGAGGTGTGACTGTGGCACTGCACAGGTTTGTGTGCCTGTAGCATCACTGACACATCTTCCAGACAACCTTCAGTTTAAATCCTCACCTTAGTTTCTACTCAGAGCTTTGTCACGTTCACCTGGGCTCAGGTTGGACTGGATCAGATTCTTTCTCCCAGGCACTGAGATGCATTTGAATTGTCTTAATTTTCAAGTCTCTTACTGGTTGGTTTAAGGCAGTCACAGGTGTAGTTCAGTGCAGGTTACCTGTCTTATGAAGAGCAGCAAAAGGAGTTGGAATATTATATACAGCCCTTCCCCTTTTATTGTAATAACTGGATGTGTTTTTAGAATGTTAAGAAGTATCTTACATAATTTCAAGTCAAAAATTAGTCATAGTGGGGTGATTTTGGTATTGATGAACTCTTCAGTATTTTCTCCATTCCCCTGCTGAGTTCCTGCCCCAATGAGCAGGAGAGTCTTTCTCAGTGTTGCTCCACAGCAGTGAGTTTTTCACATGCTGGTCTGTTTTATGCTGCATATGGTGATTAGACAGAGAAAAAAATACAAAATTCAGCAGCAAGAGTGATTTGTGAGGGGCACCCACAACATGACAGTTAGCTGCTGATGGCACTGCAGGACATCTTTGCCTCCATAATCAGGCACTTGTTTGCCCAGGGAGCCCAGTGCCCCTTTCCTCAGTTTCTGAAAGATTGTGTAGGGGTTTGAAATGTTTTTGCAGCTGATCCAGCTGAAATCCCATCAGGTTAAAGGAAGAGGAAAGCCACGTTTGTTGGATTATGGTTTCCAGATCCTTCAACTTCTGGAGTGGGCAGGGAGGGGATTGGAGAGGGAATCACGACTGGAGCAATTAATCTCACTGCAGTTTGGACAACCCTCGTCACAGGCTGACAGTGATTTATGGACAAGGCTTTCACAATGCTTCTACTCTGCCTTGTGCAGGAGCAAAGCTGGGCCTGCCCCAATGTAAGCTGGTGTCGTTCCATGGGAGTTGATGGTCTACCAGCTTTTCTGAAGGCAGCTCGTTGTCTCCCATCGCTCAGAGACGTGAGTAACGATGCTGGTCCTCTGTCCTGCCCGCAGTGGGGATGTTTAATTTGAGGTGTGCAGCAAAACCTGGAGCTGTCCTCACCACTGCCTGCCCATGAGCCAGTGGCTGTGCTGAAGCTGGTGAGGTTCCTCTGGTGGGCTCGTGGTTCAGCTGCAGATCAAAGCAGGTGGAGCCGCACAAAGCGGCGGCTGTTCCTGGTGACGTGGGGCCCTCCCCAGCCCGCTCTGCCTGGCACTGGATGACTTCCACAGCCTTTTGCCAGATGGAAGGAGCTGAGGAAGGAAACCCCCCCTTGCAGATTGCTTCCTCCCACCTGCACTTTTGCCATAGCTCAGCTCTGTAAATCAAAATATTTGCCGTACGTGTGGCGTGTAACTCATGTTATCTTCAGCCAACAGGCTGCTGGTGAGCCAAGCACGAGGCTGGAGAAGCTTGGAGGTGGTGTTGGTGCCCATCAGCGCCATACTGGATGATCTTAAGGGTGTTTTCTAACCTGAGTGATGCTATGGTTCTGTAGAGAGGAGCTGCCAGAAATCCCCAAACCAGCCTGTGGACACCAGGTCTCTGGGTGTCTGGTGCCAGGAAAGGGATCAGTTAAGTAAATGAGGCCTCCTTTGCATATAATTTGCATGTATGCAGTGGTTTTTTTAAGGGAAAAGACTCGCATCTCCTTTTTCACCCCGTTCAGAGTGAATTTTACTCAGTTGTTCAGTTTGGACAGGAACATGTTCATGATGCTGAGGGTGAAACTGAGGAGTAGAGCTGGGTCTCCTTCTCCATCCACCTCTAAATTCAGGTGCTTTAGAGCTTTCACCAGTTTAGACCATCACAGCTGCTGCTGCGACACTGCCTGGTCTGATTTCACCTTTCTCAGCCACTTTGAAACTCAAGATTGCTGAAGTTTTCTGCTGAAATGCAAACAGTGTCTTTGCCTCTAATCTCCTCCCTTCCCTGAAGCTGCCCCTGTCTCCATCTTTCATCCAAATCCAGACAGAGGCTTCCAGCAGGTCTTAAGCAGCCTTAGAACATTTCCCCAGATGATTTTCCTTTCCGCTTGCCCTGCCCTTCTCCAGCTTGGAGATGAGGTTTCCAAATACCTCGAGGAAAGGCTCTTCTTGTGGTTTCCCTACCAGCTTCAGGGAAAGTCATACAGAACATTTCTCAAGAACCAGATTTGGGGGATTTTCAGTTTTATTTTGCAGATCTTGCAGCTTTGCACAAGTTATCAAAATGCAGAGGCCGAGCTGAACTTCTTGAAGATTTCCTATCACTAATAATATATTTGGGCATCAAACTTGGGGTTAATAGGTTGCTTTATGGGTCAAAACCCCCTTGTGTCAGCTCTGGTGCAGGGCAATGTCCTGCTGAAGCCAAAGGACAGATGTCATTCAGAGGAGAAAAGTCAGTCCTGGCCACACTCAGAAATCCTAACCACAGCTAAGCCTGTTGTAGCTTTTCTGCCAAAACTTCTCTTTCATTAAAATAAAATAATAATAAAAAAGCAAAGTATTTTAATTAAATGCAAATTTCTGTGGAATATATCTGCTGCTTTCTAAAAGCATCCACGTTTTATCGGTAACTCAAAGCCAGAACATCATGGCTCAACAGAACTATTTACATTTGAAAGCTTTGCAGCTGAAAATGTGTATGTTTTGGAATTGAAAATCTTTTTTTATGGCTTTCATTTTTATGGGAACACTGGAAAATTTCTGCTTTGGGGAAGGACTACTCTGACTCAAGTAAGATTTTTATTCTCAGAACCAAGCACTGTTTTCTCAAAGAGACATTTCTACCTGTATTTTCTCATCTCTTTTTCTCCCCTCTTGCCCCTCAGACCATTTCCTTCAACTTGCTTAACTCTTCTTGAAAACAAATAGAAGAAATGGGGCTTTGTGTTTACTGGCTCCCTCTTTTGGGCAGCCAAACAACCGTACTGGAGAGCTCTCTGGCCTGACAGCAACCACAAAAAATGCAGATTTTGCAGTGGAAGTCATTTGAAAGGTTATTTTCAGGCCTGGGATGTGCACCAGCACTTTCTCCACCTGAGCCTGGCCTCTGCTGAATGATCGGGTGCCATGGGCAGGGCAAGCGTGAGGAGTTTTATCTAAAGGGGCATGACAAGACAAGAGGCCAAACTGTGAGTGGATTTAATCATCTGACAAGTGCAATGATGTGCTGGCTTAGAGTTAAACTGGCAGGAGAAATGAATCCAAGTCAGAATGGGACTGCAAGTCAGAATAGCAATTTAATAAAAAAGATCACAAAATACTCTGATACAAAAGGAAAATCCACAAAAACAGCTGTACAGCCCAGCCCAGCGGGGCAGGAGCAGGATGGAGCTCACCAACCCCTGTGCTGAGCACCACGTGGGGCACCTGAGTTCAGAGTAAGAAGAAAGGAAGAAACCTGCTGGTGACAATGATGGTTGCAGTCTGGGGGCAGTCTCAGTGTGGTCGAGGCTCTGCTCCTCCTCTGGATCTGAAGAGAGATCCCAGTCCCCAAACCCCAAGCTTATCTCTGCTTGGGCTCAGATGGGAACGCCCAGTCCCTCCCCCAGGGTGGGGAGTTTCCCAAGGGGTGATTTACTCTGTGAGGTCAATCCTGGCATATTTTTGGCATCCCTGATGGCCCCTGAGCAGACATGAGCCCTCAGGTGTGTGTGAAGGTGCTGGTGGCTCCTGGAGGGGAGTTCTCACACCTGAGTCATGGGTGTGAAGATGGGAGAACTTCCTTATCTCCCTGAAGTTCCCAAACACCCCTCTGTGCCCTGAGGGGTGGGGTGTGCCCTGGGCAGCTGCTGCCAATGGGCCATGGTGAGCAGTTCATGAGAAAAATGACCCAGAGGGTTTAGAATCCACCCCCACCCAGTGACAGACTGATCCTGGCTCCTCTAACCAGGACAAATGATTAACCTTAAATATTTTGTAGTCAGTCCCAGAGTGGAATTTCTGCACAGAAATAAGGCCACAAGCCACGGGCATTTCTTTGCTGGCAGCAGTGCCTTGCTCAGCCAGGGGTGAGGTTCTGGTTGTGTGCAGAGCTGTGAGCAGTGACAGACATGGAGTTGTTCAATAACTGCATAACTCCTCAGGCATGGGAAGATGCTTCCAGCCTGGAGCATGGCTCTCCCTTCCCTGGAGAGCCACAGGGATGGACACTTGGGATCCCCAGAAATGCTGTGATTCTGGGCTGCCAAGTGCTGCTGCCTTTGCTCTCTGCAGGCTGGGCGGCTTTCCCTGCTGCTCCAGGCCCTTTAGGGTGCTGCTTATGGGGCCTTTTTAGGGGCAGAAACTCGGGCTGGTACCTTGTGCACTGGGAGAAAAGCTGAAGGGGAGGTGGTAGAACTGGACCCTGTGCCTTTTGGGAGACCTTCTCCTCTTGGAGTTGACCTCTTGTGTTTCTCACCCAGTGGTTCAGTTTCCAGCCCAGATCCGGGTCAGAGCAGGGAGTGAAACTAAATTTCCAGTAGCCTCACATAATTCCATCTTCCAGCCTGACCCTGGACAAAACTGGAGTGTGTCCAGGGAAGGGAAGGTAGCTGGGAAGGGGCTGGAGCAGCAGGAGGGGCTGAGGGAGCTGGGGGGGCTCAGCCTGGAGAAAAGGAGGTTCAGGGGGAACGTTCTGGCTCTGAAAGTCCCTGCCAGGAGGGGGGAGCTGGGGTGGGTCGGGCTCTGCTCCAGGGAACAGGCACAGGAGGAGAGGGAATTGCCTCAAGTTGAACCGGGGTGGGTTTAGATTACACATTAGGGAAAATTTCTTCACTCAAAGGGTGGTCAAGCACTGGAACAGGCTGTCCAGGGCAGTGGTGGAATCACCATCCTTGGAATTGTCCAAACAAATGTGTAGATATAGTGCTTAAAGACACAGTATAGTGGTGGACTGGGCAGTGCTGGGTTAATGGTTGATTTTGATGATCTTAGAGGTGTTTTCCCACCTCAATGACTTTATGATTATAAAGTGGCAGGTCTCTGGTTGTGCTGAAAGGTGGGTCTGGATCAGACCCATCCCCTTCTGAATGGACCTGATGATCTTCGAGGTGTTTCCCACCCATTTAGGTGTGATTCTCTGAGTGGCTTTGCAGTTTGAGCAGGGAGATCTGATCTCCCCATGCTCTCCTGCATGTCAGCACCCACTGTCTGTCTGTGGAGAGCCAGCAGTCCCTGAAGGAGGACTTGTTGTAGATAGACTGGTCTGCATGGAAAGGGGCTTGTTCTGAGGAGCTTGCCGTGGGGTTTGTGGGTGACAGCTCCTGGCTTGGATCTCTTTGCCATCACTGTGTTCCAGTTGTATGCACTAAATCTGCTGCAAGTGCAGAGACATGACCTTAAATTTTTACCAAACATGCTCTTTTGATGTTTTTGACAATGCAGATCTTGCTCCCCTTGTACCAAGGAATCCAGCAGTGATCCTGGAAGGGGTGGGGCACTTGTGGGAATGGGCTGCTGGAGAGCAGGGAACAGCTCCCAGGCTGTGTTAAACTTTTAGGGTCATGTAGGCAGCAATTGGCAGCAGATGTGGCAGGAAAAATAGTATGTGATAAAATGTTGAGGTAGCCTGGCCATTTCCTTACCTTTGAATGGTGGTTGTTTTGAGTTTAGTAACTGCATTCTAATGGATGTTTTATGTGAAGGAAATACATCTTTTGTTTATTGCACCTCACAGCTAAAATTCAGTATGGGAAAGGTATTGCCTCTCTCAACCTCTGGATGTTTAGCTGTTTGAGAAATGTATTTAGCATTAAAAATTTGTAACATTTTATATTTACCAACAGGACATTTCCCCTTTTGCCTGCATCACACCCCATAGTGCAGCATCAGTGATGTCAGAAAGTGAGAGCCTGGCTTGAACCAAATGTTACCCTTCCCCACAGGCCTTCAGCTGGTTTCCTCTGTGTGGATGCAGCAAAAAATGATACAAACCCAGAAAGAAGAGAAGAGAGAACAGAGAGAGGTCGTTGGGACTGGCAGTGGTGCTGGACACAGAGCCCTTGGAGAGCTGTCCTTGGAGTGCTCACAAACACCCATCAAGAAATGCTGGGGCTCAGAGTTCAGCAGACAATGTGGGGAAAGCTTGACAAATGTGATTTGTTAGAACAGACACTGCAGAAAGTCAGGGCCATGAAAAATATAAGCCCAATACTGATTATTTATGGTGTGCTGGGATTTCCTGATGGGGTGTTTAAGAGGGCTGGGTGAGCTGGCTTGGGTAAAGACCTTTCTGAAGCAGTGTGAGGAGCTCCTCTGAATCCTGAGGAGGGTAGAGAAATCTGAAGTCATTGATGCTGCCTCTGAAGTTGGACTTGCAGCCACTGGATTTGGGATGGTATTCCAACCCAGAACAGGTGGAAGAAAGTTTACCAGTGCAAGTGCTCATCGAGCCACAGGGCAGTGGGGCAGAAGGGTGAAAATGGGTCTATTTAAAGGATAAAACATACTGTACAAATCCTACGTGCTCCCAAACCTGTATTGACTGTGGCAACCTGGTTGCAGCCATCCTACATTAATTTAATCAAATACCTCTCGCTCATGGCTGGACTTTCAGACCCCCCACCTTTAAGGAACAATGCAGTGTGATCCCCTGGACTCTTCCTGCTTGATAATATCAGGCAGGCTCCCCCCCATCTCCCTGAGAAGCAGCCCTCGCTGCCTCTACATGACAGGAGAAAAGTATGTTTTAAAGAGCAATATTAATAATAATGGCAACATTAAAGTGTGGGGAAGGATTACAAAGGTAATTCCAAGATCCTTCTCAGTAATGCAGGCTATTAACAAAAGATAATCACCTTTAAGTCAGTCACCTTTAGCCCTGGAGTAAAATGGAGGCACAATTATTCAATGCAGTACAAAAGTAATTTAAATAGAGATGGATGAAGCGTCTACTCTCTCAGTTCTTGCTTGGGAAACCAGCCAGGGCCAAGTCCTAAAGGGAGGAAAATACAATAAAAAGAGGGCAGCAGTAAGTAAGTAATTCCTGGTGTCCTCCTCTCTGTTTTTCCACTGGAACTTAAAAGGGGAAAAATAGGAGAACCATGTTGAAAAGCAGTTCTTCATGTTCCTTTTATGAGTAGCACTCGGAGGGTCTTTTAGTCCAAACTGCCATAAACAGTCTCCATCCATTCTCTGTGTCAGAGCACAGGGTTTTGTCACCAGAAACCACACAGACCATGAGGCATCATCTTTTCTGTCACAGCAGGTCTATGGCTGAGCCTGAGGGACAAGGTGGGATGAGCTTCCTATGGAAGTGCCATGTCTACTGGAAGAGAGCTTAGGAGCCACAGCAATTGTTATCAGCAGACCAAAAAGATGTGGCCACAGCGTTCATTTCGGTGCTTACCAACCCTTTCTGTGTTGGAAACAGAAGTTCTTCTTTGCAGCAACAGCTGTATGATCCCTTCCATTGTGCCCATAGCCTGCCTTCTTCCCAGGAAGTGGCCTGGGGTTGATGGAGGGCCAGGGCTTGGCAGGTTTTGTGGGGTTGCTTCCGAGTGCCACCTTGCTGATTTTGCAATTTAAAAGGGTTATTGAAGTTTTTTGCAGGGAAGGAGAAATGTGTGGACTCTGCAAATAGTCATGAGATTGCAAAAGTGACTTTGAAAGGTCTTTCAAGCTGCAGAGATGAGCAGCTGGGGCCCTTGGAAGTGCCCAAGGCAGGGCTATAGCCACATGCAAGTCCTCTGGCCAAGCTGGCACTGACTCACCATCTGAGCTGGCATTCAAGCAACTAAAATTCCCACTCTTCACATTCCCACTTGTGCTGGTTTAGAGTTAAACCGGCAGGAGAAATGAATCCAACTCAGAATGGGATTGCAAGTCAGAATCACAATTTAATAAAGGATCACAAAATACACTGAGACAGAAGAAAAATCTGTTTGACCCACAAAAACAGCTGTACAGCCCAGCCCAGTGGGGCACGAGCAGGATGGAGCTCCCCAACCCCTGTGCTGAGCACCACATGGGGCACCTGAGTTCAGAGTAAGAAGAAAGGAAGAAACCTGCTGGTGACAATGATGGTTGCAGTCTGGTGGCAGTCCCACTCCTGTTGAGGCTCTGCTCCTCCTCTGGATCTGATGAGAGATCCCAGTCCCAAAACCCCAAGTGTATCGCTGCTTGTGCTCAGATGGGAACGCCCAGTCCCTCCCCCAGGGTGGGGAGTTTCCCAAGGGGTGATTTACTCTGGGAGGTCAATCCTGGCATATTTTTGGCATCCCTGATGGCCCCTGAGCAGACATGAGCCCTCAGGTGTGTGTGAAGGTGCTGGTGGCTCCTGGAGGGGAGTTCTCACACCTGAGTCATTGGTGTGACAACAGGAACACTTCCTTATCCCACAGAAGTTCCCAAACACCCCCCTGTGCCCTGAGGGGTGGGGTGTGCCCTGGGCAGCTGCTGCCAATGGTCCATGGTGAGCAGTTCATGAGAAAAATGGCACAGAGGGTTTAGAATCCACCCCCACCCAGTGACAGACTGGTCCTGGCTACTCTAACCAGGACACCACTGATTTTCCTTCCCATGGGAAGCAGCACTGGAGCTGAGTCCCCAAAGCCCTCCCTTGTGCTTGTGTTGCCTTCCTGGGCAGCAGCAGCAGCAGCAGGATGAGGGGCAGCAGCAGCAGGATGAGGGGCAGCAGCAGCAGGTGAGGGAAGTCTCCCCAGCCTGGCCACTCATGGCTCAGCCCAACCCTTGCTCTGAGGCAGCCAAGGATGTCGGGGAGACATTGGCAGGTCTGAGAAATGACAGACAGGATTGAGTTCTTGGAAACAAAGCTGAGAGACTCTGTGAGAGGCACTCTGAGTGGCTGCTAATCCAGCGACCAGAGGGAGTAGAAGCTCCAGCCCAGCCCGGGAGAGAGTGGGATAAATTCTGTGTTTCTGTTTTATGTCCTGCCTGTGCAAATGAGAGGCCTCGTGTGCTCATTCCTGGACCCCCCCACCCCGAGGGGCTGTGCCTGCACTGCTGCCTGCCTTGGCTTTATAAACATCGTGGTAGGAGCTCAGGGTGTGATTATTCTCAGAGATATTATCATCGTGAGCTCACCTCACTCCTCCTCCACGTGCAGGCTCCTCACCAGAGGCTCCCGAGCTGCTGCCCTGCCTGGTCTCACGTGTGTGATGGGGCAGCTCCAAAGCCCTGCTTTGTGATGTTGCTGCTGGGTGGAAGCCTCTGTGTGCCCGAGTATGGGCTCGAATGAGAGCAGAGCTGCAGAGGGCTCCTTTGGAGGAGTTTGAAGGACATGGGAGAGCCTGGGAAGGTCCACCAAGGGAGCCCTCGTCTTGCAGTGTCTGAGCACAGCCAGGATCAGTGTGGAGCTGCACAGAACACACCTTGCCCTGCAATGGCAAGTGGAGTGTGGGAGGAGACAGGGTAAAGTAAAATAAAAATAAAAATAAAAAAATATAAATATAAAAGCTCNCAGTTACATCATTATATCAAATGATTGGACAGCCTGGTACTGTCTATTCTCAGGCCACCTAGATTTTGTCGACCATTGGTCTTATGTTAATTAGTCCTCCTGAGGTCCACCTCCTTGATCTCATCCAGAGGAATTCAGGGAGTATCAACAGATGTTCTTCTTATAGGTAAGTTCTTACTCCAAGGCTGAGAACTGCTCTCTTGAAATCTGTAAGCACAGGCCTATTTTTCCTGGGAACTGCACAATGAATTGTTCACAGAATATTCACAGAATATCCAATTTTCTGCATTCTGCAACAACAGGGAATTGGGTTCAGCTCTCGGAACTGGAGACCTCTGATGGCAGAGCTGTCAGTGTGGGTTTTGTCTCTGAGTTTGGGTGACACATAGACTTTTGGGAGGCTGGTGAGGGGTAACGCTTTGAACAGAGGTCAGTCCCTGCCTGTTGCACAGCTCAGTGAGTCAGAGGAGGGCTGCCCTGTGCCAGGATTCCAGCACTGCCTGCGAATTCTCTGTAGGTCCATCAGCACCTGCACTGTTTGGTAGTCTGAACCCTGAGCTTCCAACCAGAGTGGCAAACATTTAAGACTCAACACAGGATGACAATAACCACGACAGAAAACTTTCCAGCACATACCAGGTCAAACCTGGTTTAAGCATTTCAACCCAGAATTTCTCTCCCAGGTTTTTGGGTGGTGGTGTTTGTTTGGAACCCTTCACCCTATAAAACCTTGCTTATGCATTTCATCTTTGTCTAGGCCCTACTCCAGGCTCACGTTCAAGACCCTGGTGGAGAATATCTCAAAAGAGCAGACAAATGAGCTGTGTGAAAACTGGGGTGTATTGATAGTGCATTTATTGTGCCCTGATGTTAACCCTTGGGGTGCTGTACCCGGGGCAAGCTCTGAGCTGAACACTCCTTGTGCTGTGGGGGTTTCTGAGTGCCCTCAGCACTGGTGAGGTGGGTACTGATGACTGTTCTGGCCCACGTGGGCTCCTGGAGATGTGGTTTGCTGCCTTCTTGCTGCAGCACCGTGTTGTAGTAACCTCGTGTAATAGGTGGCATTGAGTTTGTATTGGGTGTTGTGTAGGAGGCACTTGTTCCTGGAGGGCATGAAAGCTGGATCAAACCCCAGATGGTTGTTTTCATCTCTCCCTGTTGTGTGAAAATGAGGGGCACAGAGGTCTGGCCAGGAGCTCGTGGGTGCTTAGAGGCTGTGTAGGCACCACCTCCCTGTTGAGAGCAGTGTGGGTTTGAGGAAAGAAGAAAAGGAAGCAGCTGAATATCAAATCCTTCGTGTATTTTGTTCGTCTGAAGCCCTAAGCAATTTGTGAGTTCGCTTTCAATATCTGTCTATTAAAGCAGACCTTTTTTCCATAGAAATTGCTCTCAGGTTCTTGATCAGCTTGAATAAGCACAATGCTTTCCCTTGTCAGAGAGGCCCACTCCAGCTGTAAATCTGCTGCTGAGAAATGAGATTTCTCTGCTGCTCCCGAGCTGTCACCACCAGAGTCAGACGACAGTGATCCGTGGGGAGAGCTGAGCGTGGCAGTGCTGGCTCATGCCTGCCTGAGCAGGGCTTCCCTGGCTCACCAGGAAGGCAGGTTGGCCCTTCAAATCCTCCTTTGGTTCGTGGTGGTGAAGCTGAAAGGGCTGTGGACTGAGCCCAGGAACTGGGGGTCATTTAACTGCTGCATCTGGCTAAGCCAAAGGAGATAATCCCCTCAGCTGGTGCTACCCAGGTTGTGGTGGAGGAAAACCTGCTTTCCTCTTTCAAAAGCCCTGGTAGAGGTGGGGTGGTGTCTCCTCTGTGCAAGGTGGTGATAACATGTCCCAGTCACTGACTGACCCTTCGTGTCCAGGGCCAGAACTGCTTTTAAAACTACTGAGGGACAGCTCCCATTGTCCCCTGCTCGCTGTGACAGGTGAGCACCACCAACTGCTGGTGGCCAGGATACCATGAAACAGCTCCTCAGCTCCACAGACAGCTGAGAAGAAAAAGTTCTAAAAAAATAAAAACACTAATATTGAACTCTTTGTTCTGCTTCTGATGGCCTTCACTATTCATGTTTTGGAGCTTTTCTCTGCAGCCGTAAAATTTAGACGAGCATTTAAAAAAAAAAAAAAAAAGAAGAAAAGCTGAGATTTTCCTAAAATCACATGTTTCCAGACACAGGGGACTTGAGAGTAAAGCTCCAGATATAATCCTGAGATTTGGCAGTGCTCTTTGTATCATATTAAGTGATGGTCTACAGCACTCGTTAATTGCTGCGGGCTGGAAGCCGATTCTGGCTCCCGACAGAGGTCCTCTGCTCATTCTCAGCACAGAAGTTTCTCCAGTTCTTCTGGGTAAGAGGGAAATACCACTTTCTAAAGAGCATAGGTACAAAATTATGCAGCAATATAACCTTACTCAGCTTGAATAGTATTTGCAACTGTTTTATTCAAAACAAAAATTAAATATAGGCAATTAGAATGATCTAGAAATCTGTTCCTGAATAATCATGTGGGCTATTTTGCCTTTATAAGCCTCCAAAATCTGTTAAAGACCAGCAGAAGTGAGCAGGCTGCTGGCTAAAACAGACCAGAGTCAGTGATCTGGATTTGATGGACACATCCAGGATCAATCCACATTTCTCCTCTGTGAACTGGACTTCCTGCAGGTGCCCAGGAGAGGCAGTGTTACCTGGCAGGTACAGCACCAATCTGGAAATAATTCTGTTTTTAATGTTCATTAAAATGGGTCTATTTTTGTACCCAGGATCAGGAAGTCCTCTGCAGTGCTGTTCCTGCCTACACCCTTTGAGTTAGGCACAAAAGCCTTTGGGGCAGCAGCTCCTGTCCCGGATCTGGCACAGGGGGGACTCTGCTCCAAGCCAAAGCAAGGTTAGTGACTGGGCTGGGCTCCCCCAGTCTCCACCAGGATGGATTTATGGCAGCTGGACGTCTTGTCCTTGGCCACAAGGGAGACAACGTGCAGGTGCCACTGGGGAGCCTGTCCTGTGGTCCCCACAGGTGTGCTGGGAGGGGCAGGACCTCCTGGACAAGAAAGGTGCTTTGCTGTCAAACACAGTCCCTAGGATACAGGAGAGGGAATCTGGCCTTTTGTCCTCTCCAGCCAGCCAGCTCCCAGCCAAATCCCCATTATTTTTACAAGCATCCTCCACCTGCTCCTGGGTCTCACTGTGCCATTGCCAAGGCTCTGCTCTGCCTGGCCATGCTCGCTGAGCAATTCTGCCTGTCTAGAGGTGCTGCCTTTTGCTTTTTGGCACTGTGCAGGTGACCAGGGAGCTCCCAGCAAGGGCAGGGAACCTTTCCACAGCGCTGCCCCGGGGCTGCTGCCATGGGGAAGTCCCCTCTCCTTACCCACGGAGCTTTTCACAGCGGCAATGCTGCAGCAACTCGCTGTGGCAGGGTGGGGACTGGAGCAAAAAGGCAACTTATCTGGGGTGGGGTTGGAAAGGAAAGCACTGACCTGTTGTGCTGTGCCCCTTTTCCCATCCCTGCCCTGGCTCCAGTGCCCACATCCCCGTGCCTGGCAGCGCCGGCTGCGGCTTTGTCTCCGAGCGAGGGCTGGCACGTTCCAGCAAACTGCCACACAAACACAAACATCAAAGGGCTGGCACGGGTGTCTTCTGAAGCAGCTTTCTGGGTTTTACTGGGCTGTAAAATACAGCGAGGAGGGTATAAAAACAAAGCTGTGATGGACTTAGCAGAGAGCCAAAGCAAGCGAGGAGAGAAATGATGAAAATGAGAGAAGGGGTTATGAGCGAGGAATGATGTATCAGCTCCGTGTCAGGAGGAACAGATTTTGGAATAACTGTGGAGAGCATTAAACTGGTTTAGTCATTAAGGAGGAGAAAAAAAAAAAAAAGAAAAAGAAAGAAAAGGAGCAAAAAAGCCTGATAAAAATGAATAAAGGAGGGAACTTCAAAGCATAAATTTCTCGACGGCGTGACACTGATGTTTTGAACAGTTGTTCTGTGTGAGATAGCAGCAGTGATTTTAATGAACTTTAAAGAGCAGTATAAATAGGAGCAAACAAAGGAAGACGATCGCATTAGCTCAGAGCGAGGCACGGAGCTAATTGCCTGAGCAGGATTTAAATGGCAGGTTATTATTTTTTTATTTATGTGCACAAACCTATTTTTCTGTTTGGGCTTAAGAAAATAGAATAAAATAAACTCGAGCATCTCAATTTGGATTTTCCAAGGGAATCAAATGCATGCTTGATTTCCATGAAGAACGTGAGCTGCCGAGCCAAAGGGCAGTGAAATGGTGCAGCAGAGAAAGCAGGAGCCTTTTGTTGGCCTGGGAGGGGGCTGGGTGGGTAGAAGAATTCATTTGAGTCTGATGCACAAACTCCCTCTGATGTTTCAAATGGATTTCACAGTGCAGCTGCACGGGGGACTCAGAGGATCAGAACCATCAGAAATGGGGAAAAAACAGGTCACCTTGTTCTTGGAGTGGGTCACCTTATTCTCATCCTAGGCTGGAGATTTTCTTAGGCTTTGGATTTTCAGCTTAGGGCATTGTTTTTGCTCAGGCTGCTTCTTGCTTTCACACCTCCTGTAGCTGAGGGCTCGGTGACCCCACTGCTGTTGGCAGCAGATGTGCAGAAGTGGCTGCTGGTGGAGGCCAGGGTGGTCTGTGGATGGCACCCACTTCTGGGCTTGGCTACTGTGGGGTATCACTAATGTCTGCTTTCCTGGATTTATAAACTCAGTAAAAAAGTGGTTTTATTGATAAAACATACCTTACTGATTTTTTACTGATGGTTCAAGAAAAAGTAGATTATTTCTCCCCAAACCTGCTGTGAGTGAGCAGAGAACTCAGTGAAGGAAACTGTGTGGAGCAAATTAGAAAGAAAGTCAGCTCATGTCTGAAAGTTATAAAATCACCCACCAGATTCCCTTGTGGGTCTGAAATTTCTCAATGTCAAGTATCTCTCACCTGTTGTGCATTTGGTGGACACTGTGGAGCCAGGCAAAGGGAGCCAGCCCTGCACATTTGCAGTGTTGAAAGCATCCTGGACTGTGGAACAAGTGGGTTGTCTCATTAGAGAAATTTGTGGTCCTTCAAGAACTGCTAAGGAAGTTAATTAAAAATTACAATCTCTAATTGGGTGCATGACTGGAAAGCCAAAGTCCTGTGCACCTGAGGTGCAGAGCAGTGCAAATTCAGATTGCAATCACTGCTTTCCAATTCCCATCCTGACTTGTCCTGTGAAGATTTCAAAATTTGACCCACTTCAAGCATTAACAAGCTTATCAGCTCTCCCCAAGGCCCTTTGTCACTCTGCTGCTTGTGAAACTGGTTTCTTCTGCCCTGGGGAGGAGTTCACCCCCCACAGCCCCTGCTCTCGCTGTCACCTCTTGGCCTGCCTTTTTCTGTGCCATTCCTCCTTGGAAGAGGCAATTGCTGTGCAGCACATTTCTCTGCTGACCACCCATGGTCCTTGGATATTTTGCCAAAGCCCAGCACCTGGAGGAGGGAATCATCTCTCTGATTTGTTAACCACTGTTCTGGTTGTGGCTCAGAACAGTAGAGCCTGGAGAACATCCAGCCCATCTCCATCAGGTTTCCAAACTGTCGCCCCCCATCATCATTTTCCTTCTTTGATTAAAGAACAACGTGGGCTCAGAAAGCCCCAACGAAAGCCAGCCTTCAGTGGAAATGTGATTAATCCAGACTTGACTCCATATTTGTTTTAAATTAAGATTCTGGGGGAGTCCATGTGCTTTTCATATTCATTCTCCCTCACCACGTGAGGGACTGGCCCAAGATGGACATTTTGGAGCTGCTCAGATGGAGAGGTATTAGAGCGATTACAATTATCAGCCCAGAGATTAAGGGATTTGGGTTGAGAAGAGAGGAAATTGGGGAAGGAAAAAGTAGAAGGAAGGCAGAGGAAGAAAGCAAAAATGCTTCAGTGCCTTTGCATGCAACTTGGAAACAGCTTGTGTTTGCAGCCCATCAGCTCCTCTTGCCTGCTCTATTTTTAGTGGCCATAGTCTCAGATACCATGAGAGGTCCTTTAAAGTGTGTCACAGCTGGAGGGAATAAGCCAGCTCAAGGCAGAAAGGAGGCCCCACAATTTTGCCAGCTTCCAGAATCCAGCCTGAATCAAATGCTTGCTGAAGGTGTCTGAAGGTTCAGGGAACATAAAGGCTCTTGCAGAGCTGTTTGCAGAAGATTTAATGGGTCAGTCTGTTCTTTTTGGCTGCGCTGAGCTGCGTTTCCGAGCCAGAGCTCTGACTTCTTAGTGCCAAATTCCTGGGACAGGCAGTGGGACTGTCCTTTGGGAGCTGCCTGGCCTTACCTGGCTTGGAGCTGTTGGTACCCCTCTGAGGAATTCGGGTGGGTCACTCAGAACAGGGACAGCACAGCTCAGAACAGGGTCATCTCAGCTCAGAACAGGGACATTTCAGCTCAGAACAGGGACATCTCAGCTCAGTTTTGCACACCTGGACCTGGACATGCTGTGCCTGGGTCCTTCAGGCTGCCGAACCTGGAAGGTCCATGCTGTGGGTCCTCGTTCCAGTTCAATGGGAATCATGTCCTGGATTTTCTCATTAGCATCACCAAGGAGGATCTGTTTGATATGGGTTTGCTCATGAGGACGTTTCCTCCACACGTCCAAGTGGTGATGTGCAGCACAGACTTTGCCCTTGCCTGATCTTGGTGCCCTTCAGAGTAGGACTGATCCACCAAAGCCATTGTGTTAGTGGGGTGCAAAGAGTTTTTTTAAGCTCTGCTGAGGGACATCGAGTTAGGACAGAATGGTTCCTAACAGGAGAACCCATCCACTCTCCTCAGCCCCCTGACCTGGTCTGGACTGCAGCAGTCACAGCTGGGAATGGGCCAACTCCATCCCTGTGCTCCAGGCTGGAACATGCCCTGGATGGGTTGAGGCTTCTGCAAGTGTAGGTTTTTCTGAGCTTATGCAAACTCTGGCTTTACAAAAGTTTGTAAAATTGCCCACATTTTTCCAAGGATAACCACAGGGGCATCCCCAGTAAAATGCCTGCTCCAAAGTGGGAAAGGCGAGAGGAATTTTTAGGGAAAAAGTTGCTCAAACTGTTTAACTTAGCTAAAGAATGTTGGTTTTGCTTCTCTCCTCATCCCAGAAAGGGGCAGGTCATTTTAGATATAAATTAAAGAGCAAATATTGCTGGAGGCAGATTGTTCACCTGTAAAATCTCATCTCAAATCATTAAAGTTTGGCAAAGCTGTGTAAACATGCGAGGCTGAGAAACATTCAGCAGCTTTAAAACTTGATCCTGTATTGCAGATATTCATTGGCCATTACATCACATCAATATAACGACTTTGAACTAATATTAAGAGAATTTATGATCAGAATAGGCCAGAATTTAAGTTGCTGCCTGGTGTAAATGTAGATATGATTGCCTTTCATTTCATGGTCACCCACTATTTTTTTTAGATACGCTATCAGGATCTTGTCAAGCATTCAGTGGGAAGAGGTGAATGGCCTGGGTAAAGGATGTGCTATGGGATGTTTGTGCTGCTCCCGGGGAACACCCCATAGCTCACTGACAGTGCTATCTGGGGACTCTTTATCAGGAATGCAAGAAGCCAGAGATATGGTAAAATTCAAAACGTATTTGGTTTGGACCTCTGGGATCTGGAGCTCTGCAATTCACTGCCAGAGAAAAGCTGTCCCAAAATTGACCTGAAGAAACTTCTTGCCCATTTTGGTGAAGTCCTGGAGGTTCAGAATAGTGGAGGTGAGAGGCAGCTTTCATCTGCTAAACACTCTGTGCTCTTTTTAAAATAAACAAACAGTGTAATTAACATTGGGCCTGATGAATTCCTAAATCCTTCATTGTTTCCTACTCCTTTTTGCAGTCATGACAATCCTTTTGCCCCATGAAAACTGGGTCTGTTCCACTGGTCAAAACAAAGCAATTCTCTTATATTCTCTCACCAAAACCACAACAATGGAGTGAACTGAAATCAGATTTTCTTCAGTGGATTACTGAGAGGCAAATTGAAATGGTATTACAAATAATACCTCATAATTACAATGGGAATGATGAGCAGCCATAATCACACCTCACAGCTATGCTTGGTAATAAGAAAGCAAAGCAGAAAAGTATTGTGACATTTTTCCTATTATTTTTACTGTAGTCTACAGTTTTCAGGCCAGAATTTGAAGATGGAGCAAACAGCTCTCACTGCCTCCAACACAAACAGTGCAATGCACTGCCCCAGCCTCTGACCGTGTTTTGGTTTAACAAAGCAAAGACCCTCCCCACCCCAAAGTCCTGCAGGAGGGAAGGGGAGCGGATCTGTGGGACTCTGCTTCATTTCAGTGGGAACTCTGGGCATTAATCATCGCTCTGATGCACTAAATGTTTCTAATTAACATCCAGCTTCAAACCACATGTGCTCCAGCCCGATGTTGAGACGCTGGAGCAGCGCAGGTAACCTCAGCAAAACCATGAACAGATGGCAGGACACGGCCGAGCCGAAAATCAGGAGAGACCTCTGGACACGTGAAGCAAAGCAGAAACCAGAGCAGCAGTTGTGGCTGAAGGCTCTGAGTGAGCTCTGCCCCTCTGCCTTGGGTTGGCATCATCCTGGGAAGGGCAGGATCGTGTCCCACTGGAGCGTGTGCCATCGCACACCTCTCGCTGCCCTGGGGTCCTGCCCTGGGGGTGGAAGGTGCTCGTGGCCAACGTGGCTTGGAGTGGTCAGCACTGATTTCTCTGGGAATGGGGAGAGGCATTAAAGTGGTCAGTAAGTGGGGAACCTCAGAGAGGTGGTGGCTGCCCCATCCCTGGGAACATTCAAGGTCAGGTTGGATGGGCTTGGAGCATTCTGGTCTGGTGGAAGGTGTGTACGTTATCTTTGAGGTCCTTTCCAACCCAAGCCATTCTGTGATTCTACGATGGTGGCATCAGCAAGGGTGGGTTTGCTGAAATCTTGTGAGTGCTGCTGCATCTTGTCCTCTCTCAGCTCACAAAGGTAAGGTTTGCTGCAGCCAGGCTGCTCCAGAGTGAGCTCTGCCTTAGACCCTCTTAGTGCTTTTAGTGCCATTCCTGGAACTATGGTGTCTGGGGAAAAGCATTTGAAAATTGCACAGCATTAGTGTGCTGAGGAGGAGGTAATGCATGTAGAGCATTTGACCTCCTTCAGCCTCCTGTGGCTGGGACAAATTCTGATCTCATTTGCAGCCACGCAAATCCAGAGTATCTACATTAAGCACATTAAGTTTAGTGGAGTTACTCTGAGTTTATATTGCTGCACCTGGTAAATGGGAGATGTCACCAGCAGCCTTTCCGTGACCCAAGGGGAGGGAATAATGAAGGCAACCTGCAAATGGAAGGAGCAAAACAGTTCCCGACAACAGGACTTTTGCAGGGGTGTGAAATTTATTGGGAGTTGCTGCAGGCTCAGCTTTGTTTAAAACCAGCTCACGCTTTTGGTGCTGGAAGTCTGGAATTAGGAACCTGGCTACAGGCACTGAGTGTTTGAAACATGGCAAGGGCTACCTGGGGCCTGCCTGCAGAAATGGTTCATCAGAGCACTCTGGAAAATGTTAAATGTGAAAGGCTGAGCTTTTGCTTTTTCATTTTTCCTCCTTTTTCCAAAAAAGAAGTGAAGATGGGGAAGACTCAAAAGAAACCGAAACCAAAGAGAAAAGAAGGAGGGAATGAAAACTTACACGAGTTTAATGAAAAATTATCTAGAGGAATGAAATAATAACAATTGCCACATATTTTGATTCTCTCTCTCATGTGTAAAACACCATGGAAGATCCACCACACAAGTTTTGGCTCCCCACCCTCCCAAACTCCAAATCCAACACCACTAACTAGTCTCAATATTAAAGAGTCTTCTTTTTTTTTTTTTTTCCTTTCCCCCAGTTATACAGAAAATTCAAAACATCTGGAAGCTAAAGACTTCTCTGTGTGCAGCATTCCAGTCTGAGTCCCCAGAATCCCAGAGAACCTGTGTTTTCCTGGAGGTGTCTCTGGTGATGAAGGCCATGGAGGAGCCTGGCTCAGGTGTGGGATGCACTGTGGATGGAGATGTGTCTCTCCATCATTTTTTCATGGGACACAGCCCAACTTCCTCAGGAAAAACACAGCTGATCTGCTGCCCACACGTGTCAGATGTTAATATAGAGATGATTGATTGTGAAACTATTTAAAGGTCCAGTGAGAGCCTTTATTCATCCCAGTGGAGAGGCAAAAAGGGACTTTAAGCTCCATGGACCATCCCACTGGATTGCTGTGTCCCCGTGGCTGGGAGCAGGGAAGTGAAGCTGCATGGAGTGAGACAGCTCCTCTCCCTCTGTGAATCCCTCTGGTTTGGGTCCCAACAGCCACACACACAGAGACCCTTCTCCTCATCACTGGGCAGGTGTGGACTGGCAGAAGAAACTGCCTTTTAATCTGAAATGGGGAATCCTGCTGGGAAAGGAAATGTGGAGAGTGGAGTAGGAGTTACCAGCTGAGGTCTGGAAGGATCTTCTCTCGTTCACTGGGGCCAGACTCTTCTGCCTACATGTAGATGCCATCAGGTGAATGAAAGGGTCCCACTGCCCTGAGGACAGAGACTGGCGCTCCATGTGGTTCCTCACCTCAAAAGGCACCTGCCTGAGGCAAGAAAAAAGCCCCAAAAGTGTCTGTTTTTCTCTGTTCCATGTCTCCTTTTCCCCTCCTGGCTGTGTCCGTGGCCAGTTCCTCCATGTGTTGATTTTCTCCTCCACACCTCGTGCTGTGAGGTTTGATTTTGGGGCAGGCTGAGTCCTTGGCTGCTCTCTGCACGCTGCTCACATCTCATTCCAGAGGTGCTTAAAGGCTCTCATTTGTCATTATTGGACTTAATTTGGACAAAAATGCCACAGATTAGATCTTTCTTACAGGATTTGGTTGTCAAATAGTTTTAATTCACAAAACAAATTGTCACTTTACTTCTGATTCTTAGAAAATCCACCCTGGGCCTTAGAACTTGGTAAGTCTGGGGACCACGCAGTGGGATTTTCGCATTACTTTCTGTGCAAGAGGAAACCCAGAGCTGGTGAAAATCTGAGCCTGTTAGAGAGTTCTGGAGCTCTTTCTGCATTTCCTTGCTGCTCCCAGGTAAGAAGTATCCAGCAGGTGTTCAGGGAGAAAAGGGCTGTGATAGAAGATATTTCCCAAGAGCAACAGTAGGAGCAGTCCATGCTAAAGCAGCAGGATCCCATTATCCCTTGGTGTGCTGGTTTAGAGTTAAACTGGTAGGAGAAATGAATCCAACTCAGAATGGGATTGCAAGTCAGAATAACAATTTAATAAAAGATCACAAAATACACTGAGACAGAAGGAAAATTCATTTGACCCACAAAAACACCAGATGTGCAGCCCAGCACAGCGGGGCACGAGCAGGATGGAGCTCACCAACCCCTGTGCTGAGCACCACGTGGGCCCCCTCCCAAGTTTAAAGTAAAAAGAAAACAAGAAACCTGCTGGTGACAATGATGGTTGCAGTCTGGGGGCAGTCTCAGCCCAGTTGAGGCTCTGCTCCTCCTCTGGATCTGATGAGAGCTCCCATTCCCAAAACCTCAAGCTTATCTCTGCTTGGGCTCAGATGGGAACGCCCAGTCCCTGCCCCAGGGTGGGGAGTTTCCCAAGGGGTGATTTGCTCTGTGAGGTCAATCCTGGCATATTTTTGGCCTCCCTGATGGCCCCTGAGCAGACATGACGCCTAAGGTGGGTGTGGAAGCAGGAAAACTTCCTTATCCTACAGAAGTTCCCAAACACCCCCCTGTCCCCTGAGGGGTGGGGTGTGCCCTGGGTAGCTGCTGCCAATGGTCCATGGTGAGCAGTTCCTGAGAAAAATGACCCAGAGGGTTTAGAATCCACCCCCACCCAGTGACAAACTGATCCTGGCTACTAAAATCAGGACACTTGGGATGTCTTGCCATGTACTGGCGAAACACTCCCCAGTGGGAGCAGCAGTGGGAGGAGGAGAGAAGCAACATTAGCTTGCAATAGTGGAGTGTATGATAATGAGGAGATGTTCACTGTCCAAGCACTGTTGGACTGGGTTTCCTCTAAAAGTGAATTTGACAAGGCTGGAGGATGGTGTTACCCACAGGAGCTCCTGTGTGCTCCCTCTGCAGCAATTTGCAGCAGCTGCCAAGGAGCCAGCGAGCTGTGGGCAGGGGTAAATGTCTTCCATGTGCTGATTTGTCAGGTCTTGTAGTGCAGAACATGTTAGAGATTGGCAAGTGCCCCTCTGCGAGAGGGGTTGGTGGCTCCTGTGCAGCAGAGGGCTTTTGACGTAGCTCTCAGAGAGGAGGTGTGTCTGGGCTCCCCAGGCCCTCAGAAGTTTTTGCCAGGTTGATATAATACCCCTCCCTCTCCCTAACTCATTGATACTGTTGTGTTTCTTTGCAAATAAAATAAAATAGCTGCACAGAATAAATGACAATTTACCAATGAACTTCCAGTGGTGAGCTGGGGGGGTTAGAGCAGCACCCCAACCCTGAGCCAGTGTGTTCTTCAGAGGGGATTCTTCAACAGAAAACACTATTAGTTTCTGTCTTTGCTCCATGATTCCTGACCTGACTTCCTTAACAAGTACCTGGTGGGGATGAACAGGGATCAGCTGTTGGATCAGACACAGTCCAGGCTGTATCGCTGCCCTTGTAATTCTGAGAACTGAAGTTTTAGCCAGATGCTTTAATGCTAAGTGTGTCAGGAACAACCAAGCCTGAGATCTTACTGTGCTTCTGCCAGGAGGTCCCACAGAGCTCTGGAGTTGGTTTAAGGACTCAGTTTAACCAGTTGTCTCAAGGAAATCATTGGCTCTGTCCTGACTGTCTGGCCCAAACCCAAAAGCACAGACCATACTTAAGAAGTGGGTGACAGTGACCACGAGTATTCTCTTTCCTTTTCTCTCCACCTTGTGGGTTGGACAAAGCAGCATGAGGGTCTGAGCCCCTCGGGGGTGGGGGCTGAGGCATTGTTAGAAGGGGCTCCAGCGCTGACTGGCAGCAGCCTGAAGAGGCTGAGCTTCAGCTGGTACCCAATTAGCTGATTATCCCAAAGGGAATTGAAAATGAAGGTTATCTTTCAACTTGTGATGAGCTTCCAAATAAATATTCAACATGCATTTAATAAGACAGTTTTATGCATTATTTAAGTATCAATTGATGGGTAGGAGACGAAAGACTACACTGCTGATGCTGAGGGCTGAAAGGCAAGGGCAGAAATCTGGTGAATGAGGCACTAAGAGAGATTTGTATCACTCATTTTATTGGAGCATTATTTACACAGCAATCATGGGAAGAATTTTATTCGGAATTCATTTCTACTTGTGGTTGTTTGGGGATCTTTTGTTTTTAAAACATAAACGGCAAGGGTACAAGATAAATGAGGTTAAGGAAGAGGGGTTGTCAAGGCAAAGGTGCTCCAACCTCCTCCTTGGGGCCTGATCAGCTCTCCTGGGGCTGGATGTGACTTTGTCTGTTGGAGTTTCGTGCCTGTGTCAGAGAGAAGGGCTGGTTCATGTCAGGAGTTAAATCCTTTCCCTTGAACTTGGAGGGTTTGATTATCCTCTTGCTTTTGGCATATTTCAGGATGGACTTTGCTGGAGGCAGAACTCCTCTCTGAGGGGTGACTCTGCTGCGGAAGGACAGTCCAGCTCCGCAGGTATAGTGGGAATTTTTGGTGTTGTAGTGGGAAGTCTGGACTTGTTGCCTCTTTTGGAGTTGCTGGATTGATCATGCAGAGTGCAGAGCTAGAATGCCCAGGTCACATGGAGGAATGGTGTGTGGGTGGAGGTCCAAGGACTGATCCAGTGTCAGGGATATCTGACATATCTGACAATGACACCCTGTATTTTTCCCTCCCTAATATCTGTGCTCCTCCAAAACTATTACCTAGAACCTTGATGATATAATTTGCCTCGGTCCCATCCTGCCAGGAACCCAGGACCTGGACCAACATCCCCTGGTTTTGACACCATGGAATGTCAGTGCAGCTCTTCTGCTGTAGGATAACCAAGAGCAGGATGAGTCTCAAAGTCCTGGGAGATGCCACTTGGGTAATTAAATAAACCAGTGACCTCTGAGGTGGGTCAAAACAAGAGCTAAAGGAGGAGAGTGGGTTTTCTTCCCCCTGCCTCTACAGTGCTTCATTCTCCAGCTGCCCAGTGGGGCTCAGCTCCCATGGAATTCCAAATATTATTTTATGCCTTTTATTTTTTTTTTTCTTTTCAAGAAAAGGTGCTAAAAGAAAAGGTACTAAAACAGAAACAAAGGGGCTGTCCTGATTTGTGGGACTTCCTTTTCCAGCTCTCTTGGTTAAGAAATTTATTAGTCTAGTTGGGATTATTTGTCTTTGCTCTTACAAAATGTTTTTCCCTCCAAAGGACAAACTGCCAATGTGTTATTAAAGGGAGGTCACATCCCAGTGCCCTTTTCCTTGTTGATTCAGTGTTCACAGGGAAAACTTAAAGGGTGGGTTTTGTTAAAGGACATTGTTGAGGAATAAGAACTTGAGCTCAATTTTCCTTTTGCCTTCAATTTTCCACTTTCCCCTCCCTCTTTTGCTCAGTGCAACATGACCTATTTTCTGTTTAGATGCTGTTTCCCAGCCTAATTTATCTAATACTGAGTATTTGCATTTTCATTACTTTTAAGAAAGATTGCATCTCCATTTTAATTGAAAAAATCACCTGTTTTATTTGAAATATAAATAATTGTTGAATGTTTCCACTGATGTTTATGGAGATTTGTTTTCGAGCCTTTATTTTGCATCTGATATTTTGATGTTGCCTTTAATTTGGTGCACGTGGCCATATTTCTTAATATCTTTAAATGATCTCAAGCATATCAAAAAGGCAGATTTTTCAAAACAACTCAGAACTACAACTCTGAATAATTGATTTTTTACTTTTGGTTGTTAAGCTAAAAAAATGTTTCTTAATTTCTTTCTGATAACACTAAGAGGAAGATTATTCAGCAGAATAAATAGGAGACCTGAAATGTTTGGTTTGATTCATTTTGCTTCAGCTGCAAGCTCTGAAACCATTTAAATCTCTTCTTAAAAATTAAATGCTGCTGATTTTTTTTTTAAAAGTGCACTTAGGAAGGAAAAATTTAAACATTTTGAAACATCTTCAAAATGATAAGTAGAAACATTTTTTCCCCCCCAAATATGCTTGTTTTTCTTCCTTTAAAGAAGTTATGGTCTCTTCCTTACCATGTAGAGTGGTTCCTATTCCCAGTTACTGCAGGCTCCCTAAACTGAGCAAAGGAAATGATGCTTCTGCAAGGTGATTCAGCCCTTTTCCTTTTCTCTAATAACTCTGGGGATGACTCTCCTAAGTGATATTATCTCCCATATGTGAGGTTAGAGGAGACGACCCTGGGCCTGGAGCTGTGCTGGGTTAACCTCACCTACACTGGGCAGTGTTTAAAGTGGGTCACCTGCTGTGCTGGTTGAGGGTTAAACTGGCAGGAGAAATGAATCCAACTCAGAATGGGATTGCAAGTCGGAATAACAATTTAATAAAAAAGATCACAAAATACACTGATATAAAGGGAAAATCCATTTGACCCTGTGCTGAGCACCAAGTGGGTCCCCTGAGTTCAAAGTAAAAAGAAAGGAAGAAACCTGCTGGTGACAATGATGGTTGCAGTCTGGGGGCAGTCTCAGTCCAGTTGAGGGTCTGCTCCTCCTCTGAATCTGATGAGAGATCCCAGTCCCCAGACCCCAAGCTTATCTCTGCTTGGGCTCAGATGGGAACGCCCAGTCCCTCCCCAGGGTGGGGAGTTTCCCAAGGGGTGATTTACTCTGGGAGGTCAATCCTGGCATATTTTTGGCATCCCTGATGGCCCCTGAGCAGACATGACCCCTCAGGTGGGTGTGAAGGTGCTGGTGGCTCCTGGAGGGGAGTTCTCACCCCTGAGTCATGGATGTGAAGACAGAAAAAATTCCTTATCTCCCAGAAGTTCCCAAACACCCAGTTTGTCCCCTGAGGGGTGGGGTGTGCCCTGGGCAGCTGCTGCCAATGGTCCATGGTGAGCAGTTCATGAGAAAAATGACCCAGAGGGTTTAGAATCCACACCCACCCAGTGACAAACTGCTCCTGGCTACTCTAACCAGGACACCTGCACACTGAGGGTGTAAATGTGTCGTGCTGTGGGGCAGAGGCAGCAGGAGATGGTGGGGTTCAGAAGGGAAAGGCTCTGACACCACGAGCAATATGCAGATGAGTCGATATGAACAGCCACACTCATTTAGAGGAAGTTGATGAACCAGCAGAGGAGGCTCCTAAAAGGAGTGAGGATCACACAGCGACCTTGGCTGGGAGCAGGAGAGGTCATGCTGTGAAATATGGTCATGCTGTTAAGGGCTTTTGATGCTTTTAAGGTGCTCCAGGTTTGTGTCAACACCAAAGCATCATCAAATCCTAACATGGATCTTCCATCTTCTTAACAAGAACTATTTTGCTATTTCTGCTGGACACCTAAAATACCACATGGTGTTTTGGCTGCTGCTGGCAGTCCAGGAGTGGGTGAACTGATTCCCAAGGGAAATATTTAGACATTCAGATAGCCTAAGGTGTGGTGGAAAATATTTAAACCCAAGGTGCTGTATTTTTATCCAGGAGCTTTGTGTGTCTGTCAGATGTGAGTTTGCTGCTTATTTTGGAGGAAGGACTAACAGTGTTTTCATCAGCTCTGAGCACACTGAGCTGACTCAGTGCAATGTAATTAATGAGACCATCTTCCATTAGAGGACAGTGGGAAGAGCTCTTGGCAATCACTTCACAGGCACCAGGAAGTGTTGCTGGAACAGGAGCTCTGGGTGTGGGGGGATGTTGACTCTTCACCAGGCACAAGCTTCAGCCTCAGCTGGAGCTGCAGGAGCACAGGGCGAGCTCAGATGGAGCTGCTGCTGCCTGCCCAGAGTGTGGCCCCCAAGGGCTTTGTTGGCTCAAGGAACAGGTATTTACTCACACCAACATAAGCCCTCTCCACTGCCAATGGTCCTTTGGTCATGCTGGGACCTCTGAGGATCATCTGAGGACAGCCTGGGCTCAAGCCTCTGCTCCTGAGTGAGGCCGTGCTCGGTGGACAGTTTTGATCTTTGCAGTGACATGGGTGCATTCCAGAAAGTGCTGGAATGTCATACAGGGTGTTGAGTATAGAGATCAGTGCTGGCTTCCCTCACTGTCGACCACTGGAGGAAAGTCCTGCTGTTTTTATCAAGTTGCCTCAATTTCCCCATAATTGAACTTACAAATAAAGACACTCTTTATTATTCCCTCATCCATTTATTTAGAGACATGGACATATGAGTGTTGGGAATATCTCAAGCTTTATCTAGCCTGACCTGCTGAATAGCAGACTATAAAGTTGTGTCCATTAACCTCAGCACTGAGCCCACTAATTCATTTCTGGCTGAAACATTTCTTCCATCCTTGGTCTGAAGAGACCATGTAGTGAACAACCCACCACTACCCTTTACAGCTTGTTTCAGTGTCCAGCCTGTGTCTCCAGTCAAAGCAGGGATCATCCCTGCTGCTCCTGTCCTGTCTGCTCTGTGGTTCACTGCAGACTGCAGTGACTCAGCTGGAAGGGCAGGAGGGAGATGGTTTGGGGTGAGGCTCAGGTCTCAGAAGTCTGACCATATTTTGAGCATGGTCAAATGCTTAGAGCAGGGGTTTTATTGGTGGCTCAGGGAGGGCTCAGTGCTGCTATCCCAGGGGATTGGAGGGGTGTCAGCAGAGTGGGATGGGGTCCTGGGGGATCACTGGAGCTCTGCAGAGGATGGCACTCACTGCTCAGGCTGTGCACAGCGTCAGGACTGGTTCCTCTTGGGTTTCCTTGGTCAAACCACAGGAGAAAGTGCACTGTTCTCCCATGCCTGGCTGCAGTGCTGGTCTTTGTTATCACAAGCCCTAAATTCACTTACAAAATCATTCAGCTTCTTGTTTTTCTGCTTCCTGGGGCTCCATAATTAAAGCTGCTGCTGAGACAGCAAAGCCTGGTTTGGGAGACCACCAGCACAGCCCGTGGGGGGACACTGAGGCTCCTGCACACCAGGATGAGCTTCCTGCAGAGTGACTGTGGGAGTCAAGGGGTGGATTTGCCTTTCTCTGGCCTGAACAAACACAGTGAGGCTCAGTCTGTTCCACATCCCTGCAGTGGTGCCTGAGCAAAGGGGCAGCAGCCAGCTGGGTTCAGTGGGGGGATCCATATTTCACTGGGAAAAACTGTGGGTGAATATTGTGACAGGGAGCCTGGCAGCTGGAGGTGGCCTCCTGAGCAGCTTTGGATTGACCACTCTGCTTGCAGAATGCGTTTTTTTGGAGCTTGTCATTTTTAAGGGGATTGATTTTAATGTGTTTTCCTTGGCTGGTGATTCGACGCCGAGGGAATTGGCTCCAGGAAAGAATGGCATTCCTTGGACTTTCACCTCAGCATGCCCTGACTGGAAGCTCTGGCTGTCAGTGGTACCCAGAGAGAACTTTGTTGATGAAAACCGGTTCCCTGAATCCCTCCCAGCCAAGTGCTGAAATAATGAGCCATTTGTTTGGAGAACTGTGGCCTTCCCCATGGACAGGTGAGTGAAACCATCCCAGGCAGCACCCACAGGTGTTGTACAGCACCACGGCAAAGAACAGGCCCTGGTGTTCCCTAAGGGGGAGGAGATTCCAGATACTCATGAGCTGATGGCTAATTGACATCAGGAAATCTTTGCAACTGGCTGCTCATGAAAGGCTTGGAAGGGTTCTGAAGGCTGAGTTTTCCCTCATGCAATCATTGAGTCTTTAAGCCTGGAAAAGCCCTCTAAGATCATCGAGTCCAACTATTAACCTACGCTGCCAGATCTGCCACTAAATCACGTTTCTTAGCACCACATCTACACATCTGAACACTTCCAGGAGCAGTGATTCCACCACTCTTCTGGGCAGCCCATTCCAAGGGCTTGCTTTTCACACCCAAAATTTCTAGCAGGTTGATGTCTGCATCTGGGGCAGTTTCAGTGGGTAATGCTTGTTGGCAAAGCACAGAATTTATGACCCTACAAACAGCACGATGGCTTTTGTTCTCTTCTTGGTTACATGTTGGAGGATGACTCAGTTGTAATGGGAGAAGCAAAGCCTGGAGTGAGACACAGGCTTAAAGAGCTCAGGCTGTTTGGCTTGCTGAGAAGAAAGTTTGGGGCCATGTGGTTGTGGCAGATAATTCCCTGCACCAGGACATGTGTAACAGATAGAAGATCATCTAGTGGAGGGACGCTGAAGTTAGGTTGGAAATAAGACAACTGTGGAGCAACACAGTAATTACCCAGTGGAGCAGCTGACCAGGGCAAGAGGGAAATCAATTCTAGCTTGGCTACTTCACCTGGAACCTGGATATCTTCCTGGAAGGGATGCTCTGGGTCAGCCGTGTGTGAGCTGGATAACGTTACACACCGGGGGGAAAAACAAACTGCAAAATGCTGTCCTGGATCTTTTCACACACTGGGCAGCTTTCCCTCGTGGTACTGACCTCACCACAAAACCAGTTATTTCACCTTTGAAAGTAGCTGCTCCGGGCTCTGCACCTTTTAAAAGTCACTTTAATGGCAATGTGGAGGGCTGGGTCTACACTCCTCTGATGGGGAGAGCTGATTACATGTTACAAGGGGTTTTCCTGGAAAACAAAAAAAACTCCTGGAACTACTGAATTGTTTCATTTTAGCCCAATATTGTGCTTGATTTTTGGGGTTATTTCTGGCTGGTACGTTTGATCATTTTTCTTTAAAACACGATTTGCTTTTAAACAAAGAAATGAGAATGTAATTTTGAAAGGAAACAATGAAAAGCCTGGTTTTGAAAACTGGCAAAATGAGGGTTGCCAGGCCTGTGCCAGGTGCCACCTTCTCTCTCCCCCCCTGCTTGGTGTTGGGGGCAGCTGCTGAAGCCCTGAGTGGGTCCAGGGCAGGGATGCTCTTGGGGAATCAGCGCCACGGTTTAAGTTGCAAGCTGTTCCAGGCTGTGGTGAAACTCGGGGGGTGTGGGCAGCTCTGTGTGGCTGTGCAGGTGCCACCAGCGCCTCCAGAAGTTGCAGGTGGGACTCTCCAGGTGGGATCAAGCACTGGGTTCACCTGGCAGGGCTGTCTGCAGCCCCTGTTGCAGTTGTGTGAGGCTGCAGAGCTGCACCCCCAGAGTCAACAGCCATTTCTGGGCATCGTGTTCTGCTCCTGAAAGGCTTCACGATGACAAGGCAGGGTGGAACGGGGCATAAATCACAAGCAAATAGCTATGGTGTGGTGCTGTGCTTCCCCTCTCCCTCTTTGTGGTATTCTCTCAGTTCATCAGCTTTATAGCTGGGCCTTGGAAGGGCTCTGTGCCTGATCCTGGCTAAAAGTTGCAGGGATCAGTTAACGTGGGGCAGCTGCTGTGCCTGTCGTAGCAGTTCTGAGCTGCAGGTCCCTGGGAAGGGATTTGGATAGCGCAGTTCCATCTGAAGGGCTGTCTTGTTAATGCTGCTTTATTGGATGACTCCTGGAAGCAGTTTTCCTGAGCTATCACAAGGCTTTGTAATAAATCTTAATGAGGCACCCCTGCTATGATTAATCATTTGTTTCTCTACCAGGATCATGGCTTATAGTCCCCGGGGAAAAGGAGAGGAACCTCAAATTCTGTGTCAGGGCAGTGTCAGTGGTTACCTGGCTGTTTGCTATCCAGCTAGAAAATGTTGCTGCAGCCACCCCAAGTCCCCAGGACATGTCTGCTGTTTGTAAAAGTCAGCATTTGCCTCCCAAGGCAAACAACTCTCTTGAAAGAGCTGCTTTGTTTTAACCCAAGGGATTCTTTCCCTGCGTCTCGTGTTATGAAGGACCCAGGAGGGATTTACAGCCAAGTGAAGAGGAAAGGTGGCAGAACCAGAGGTAAAGCCCACCTGAGCAAAGGCTTCTGTGGCTGCTTTCACTGTGCAGCTCTGCCTGAGCACTGGGACCACTGAGGGAGGCTTGGAAAACACAGTGAAGGCAGAAGCTTTATGGATCTCAAAACAGGAACTAAAGCTGAAGACCAGAGCTGACCAGTTTCCCAGAGGGGTGTGACACATTAAGCCAGTCCTGTACTTTCACCCCTGTCCCCTTCCTTTCCATGTTACACCTTCTCTGTAGTTTCTAACACCATTTTTGCTGTCAGCAGTTAGCAGAGACATCCAAATGTTGGGAGGTTTCCATCTGAGAAGGCAAAGGAATCACAACAAGCTTGGAGAGATCTCAAGAGCTGCAAGAAGTGTAAATTAACCTCATTGCCGTTCTCTCAGCAGAGATGGCAAAATTCATGTGTGTCAGTCTGGCCTGATTGAAGACAGATCCTGTCAGAAACACATCCATGTGGTCTGGCTGGCCAAGACACAGGGGTCTTAATTCATTAGTGCAGGATGTCTTGATTACAGCTCTGACATGGTTTGTAACTAAGAGGGGTCCTAAAGGAGCAGCTCTAAACCCTGTGGAACTGTTCCTAAGTCTTTAATTGACTGCAGTAGGCTCTGAATCAAACCTTGAAATAACTGTTAATTTGGAACTCCTCAAAGAGGCAGTGTTAGGACTATGTTGGTAAAATACAGGCTGGACAGGCAGATAAATCTCCAAGGAGAAGACCTTCAATTGCAGCGATCTCCATTGCTTTGTTAAGGGGATTCAAGCCAGCAGAATGATCTTAATCCAGGCAATATCATGTAATCCTCTAAGTGGGTTAAACTTGTGAGATGGCAAAGATTCATCCCATTAAACCAGAGGACTTAGCTATGGCATCTGAGGTAGTGTCACTGCCCTCAGCAATAGAGGGAGAAAGGAATGACCAGAGGATGATCTGGATTTCTGTGGTCTCACTGCTTTGGTAGCTGCCTTTCCTCTCTCTCTGGATGAAGGGAGAGCTGAGGGAGGTGCCTGCGGTTTGGTGGAGACACTCTGGATCCACAGCTTTGAGGCCTGGAGTTTAGAAAGACCCTGAGAAATACTGTGGACAACCTTGTCAGTGAGAATTGGAGGGGCTTGCTGTGGTTAAAAGGGCTGAGGTACCCTTGGGGATTGTTTTAAGATGAGATCTGATAAATTTATGGAAGGGGTTTTATGACAAAGCAGTAGAACTCTGAGGACTCGAAAAGCCTGCCTAATCTGGTGGCATCTCCAAGGGGTTTGAAAAGAGATCAGATGACTCTCTATTTGTACCACATTTAAATACATTCAGTGAACAGTGGATGCATCTGCTCACCTTTGAAGGAATAGTTTTCTCCCCTAATGTGAAATTTTGGGTTCTGGTAGTTTGAGAAAGCTCTTCCAGTCGCTGTAGCCCTGGAGCCTGCAGGGTGGCATGGTTGGTTCAGACCTTCTGGTGGCATCACATTCTCTTCCATCCCCAGCAGTTGCCTTCAGTCTTGAAAAACAGATCAGGAGGGAATTTTCCACCCAGATTCATCTGGTAAGGGCTCCAGGGGATTGCTTGGTAGATGTGGCAATTATTTTTCTTTCTTATTCTTTTTCAGTTTCCTTTGCCCACCTAAATAACAGGATCTGCTTCCCACGCCCCCCTGAGAGCTGTGTTTGAATTCCCTCCATGTGTTTGCTCGCCCTGAGAAGGAGCCCTGGAGGGAGAGAGCCTCTGCCACATCATTTCTGCCAGACTTCACGTGAGAGATAGGAAGGGAGACTTAAGGGTGTGATGGTAAATAAGGGCTGATTTGGAGGGGAAATGGAGTGCAGGCCTTGGGAGAGGCAGACACAGCTCATACTGCTGGAATGCAGCTGCTGATGGACCAGTTACATTGAAAAGGCAACAGTCTAAGCCCAGATGTTGAAGAACTTCATCATGGCTTAAAACTGGCAGAGCAATAAAGGGCTCTTGTTTGAAAACAGTTTCTTTGAGGTTTGAGAGGAGGCTTTAACATGAGCTGCACCGTCTGGCGTTGAAATCCTGGGTCCTGGGCATGGAGAGGCAGCAGGGATGGAATGCTGCCCTCCTTCATGAGTGACAGATCTCCCTCACCCTGCCACTGTCCCCATCCAGCATCCAGAGGGATGCAAGTCCTCGTGGCTGGTTGAACACAGCCCTGCTGCTGTGGCTGGAGCACAGCACCTCGGGTGGTGCAGAAGGTGGCAAAGGGGTGACAACAGTCCCCATGGGGAGGGGAAGGGATTGTAGTTAATGGAGAGAGTGGAATGCACTGTGTTTGCCAAAAGGACTGGCACCCTGAACTCCAGGCAACCAGGGGATAGACGTGAAGTATAGGAGAGCCTGTAGCCACCCCATTTATGTCCCTTGCCAGTCATTTGGCCCAAAGCAGACCTAATGATCTGAAATTCTTAATATGGGAGGCTGAAAGCATTAAAAATTGCAGGGAGCTGCCAGCTGAGAGCTGGGGCTTCTTTTAGGGGCCATTAGATGAAAATGTCCTTACAGTCCTGGGAACCTGGTATTACCTTGTGCTGCTGTTTCACATCCATTTGAGTTCTTGAGGTGAGCAAGCCTCACCAGTTGCAGGTACACACTAAAGGGAACAGACAAACACTGCTATTTCCTATGGAGTAACCCTTCAGAAACATCTCCTGGATGCCAGGCAAGGAGTTCCTTTGGTGAGAGTGCAGCACAGCTGTAAGCCAGGCTCAGGAATTCGGGAGCAGACAAATGAGAGCTCGGCAGAAGAGGCAAAGCATGTCAGGCTTAAGTCAGCTCTTAGTCTGCCTTGGTGTAGCAGAGCTGCTGCTTGGCCACCAGGCTCCAGCCAGGACCTGCAGCCTCCCTGGTGTGAGTGGCAGTTCCCAATGGCCTTTTGGGGACAGCACTTTGCCCCCACGCTTTCTAATGTGCAGCTGGATCTTGCCCAGGGATCCCATTAAGGCTCTTCAGGGAACTGCGGGGAAATTACGTTAAGAAGATAATTATAGGGGAGCCTGGATAAAAAGACAGGTCAAGAACAATTTGAAGAGTTGGGGAATGACTTCAGTCAGCTGAAGAGGCGTCCTGAGGTCTCTGTTCTCTCCAAGAGGTTTTCTCACTGCCTTGGATGAAACTTCAGCTGCAGCTTCTTAGATGCTCCTCTGTTTTTCAGTACTTCCCTGGCCCAGAAACCTCCCCTTGCTGTCTGTATACCAGGTACTGGCAGAGCTGGTTAGCTGAGAACAGTTGGATTATAGGATTTAGAGACAGATGGGACCTTTTCCATTCTATTATTTTATGATTAGCTCACAACATAACATGTGAGGCAGTCACGTATTTCATATTCACACAACAAATTATGCATCTCCTATGAAATAGCTCTCGTTCCCTTCTCTGAAATCGAGTAGGAATTTCCATCTGGAATACATAATGTGGTTTCCACATGTACAAACAGAGACTTGCTGCAAGTATCAAAGCAGAGAGGATGTTTTGGATGACAAGGTGCTGTGGAAGTGTCTGCCCAGTGAAGGCGTGAGAGGTGTCATTTGATTCACAAGTGCTGTGTCAGAGACTGAGCTCAGGGGTGGGGTTTGAGCCCAGAGGGTCTCTGATCTTCTGGGCAAGGATACTGAATTTAAGACATCCAGTGCTGGAGTGGGGTGCAATATATGAAGTCCAGTCTGCCCAGGCCTGACTCACAAGAGCTCAAACCTGCTCCTCAATCTGAAAAACACTCGAGTCTGGTTTTCCAAAGCTCAGCTTAGGTGGGTGCTGAGCACCTGCTGTGACCTGGAGAGTGGGCTCAGGTTGGTGCTCTCAGTGTGACCCTCCTGTGTGGTGCCTCATCCCCATCCTGGGCCAGCCCTCCACCAGTGCCTGCAGCACACAGCTGTGGATTGGTGGGGTAGGACTGTCCTGGGCACATCTCCTGGTGGTGGGTTGACAGCTCTGATGTTTGGTGTGGTGGTGGGGTGACCCTGGCTGGACACCAGTTGCCCACCAAAGCTGTTCCATCACTCCCCCTCTCAGCTGGGCAGGGGAGAGAAAATATAAGAAAAAGCTTGTGGCTGGGATTAAGGGCAGGGAGAGATCCCTCAGCAGCTGCTGTCATGGGCAAGATGGACTTGACTTAGAGGAAATTAATGTAATTTTTTTACCAGTTAAATAAGAGTAGGATAATGAGAAATAAACCCAAATCTAAAACTCCCTTACTCAAATCCCTCCCATCTTCCTGGTCTCAATGTCAGTCCTGAATTCTCTCATTCCTCTGGTGCCAGAAGCACAGGAAGGTGGGGAATGGGGGCTTCAGTCCTTCAGTCAGTCCCTCACATGTTGGCTCTGCTGCCCCTCCCTCCTCAGGCGGAGGACTCTTCACACTCTTCCCCGGCTCCAGGGTGGGGTCCCTCCCACAGGAGACAGTTCTCCATGAACAGCTCCAGTGTGAGTCCCTCCCCTGGCATGGAGTTCTCCATGAGCTGCTCCAGTGTGAGTCCATCCCATGGCATGGAGTTCTCCATGAGCTGCTCCAGTGTGAGTCCATCCCATGGCATGGAGTTCTCCATGAGCTGCTCCAGTGTGAGTCCTTCCCATGGCATGGAGTTCTCCATGAGCTGCTCCAGCATGGTTCCTTCCATGGGGTGCAGTCCCTCAGGAACAGGCTACTCCAGGTTGGGTCCCCTACAGGATCACAAGTCCTGCCAGCAAACTTGCTCCAACATGGGCATCCCACAGGGACATAGACCTCTGGGCATGGACCTGCTCTGGTGTGGGGTCCTCCCCAAGCTGCAGGGGGATGTCTGCTCCCCAGTGATCCCCATGGGCTGCAGGGGCACAGCTGCCTCACCAGGGGCTGCACCATGGGCTTCAGAGGGACCCCAACCCTGACTCCTTGGAGAAATCAACTGTTTGAGATCATTAGGTGGTTTTAGGTCTGGTTTGGGGGCAAGGAACATAAATGGGATGGCTACAGGCTCTCCTGTACTTCATGTCTATCCCGTGGTTGCCTGGAGTTGAGGGTGCCAGTCCTTTTGACTAACACAGTGGATTCCTCTCTCTCCATTAACTACATCCACTAACTATGGGGACAGTTGTCACCCCTTTGTCACCTCCTGCACCACCCGAGGTGCTGTGCTCCAGCCGCACCTCCTGCCCCTCCCTCAGCACCGACCTGGGTGTCTGGAGGGCTGTTTCTCTCAGATATTTCCACTCCAGCTGCAATTCTGCAGGAATTTTGCCCCTCCATAAATCTCTTATCTCAGAAGTGTCTTATCCCCATCACTGCCACTGAAGGGCTCAGCCTGGGCCAGCAGCAGGTCTGTCCTGGAGCTGGCTGGCACTGGCTCCTCTGGACACAGGAGAAGCTTCTGGCAGGTCCTCCTGAACCCACCTCTGTGGCTCCCCCACTACCAACTCCCTTCCAGGCAAACCCAGCACAGGTACCTCAGTGTGAGGGCATCAGTGCTGTGGCTGTGGGGAGGTTCTGCTGCCCCAAACCAGACAGACAGTCTGGCCCTGCTGCAAGCCAGAGGTGCCGCACTGCTAATTTAACATCATAGTTTCTGCTTAGTTTCCATTACACATAGAACATGTCACAGTTTTCACTGCTTTTTTAATTTTTTTTTAAACTTATCATATCCTCAAAGCCTGTTTCTGAAGGGTGAACGGATTATTTATTGCACAGTGCAGTTTTGTGAGGATCTGTGGAAATGGCATCTGGTCTCCAAATGGAGACCACCTCCCCCCTCCAGGTCCTTAAGAGAACATGACAGTAATTGAGCAATAATAAAATGTTTCAGGAGGAGTGTCGGAAAGTTCAGAGTGGTGTGGGGGAGTTATAAATCTGGGCTGAATTTGGCTTGAGGAAGAAACCCCATTAGAAACTTATTAGCTGCTGACACTGTGCTTCTCTCCCCTTGCCCAAGATGTAACGCTCACCTCAACACCGTCACGCCGCCTTTCACTTGCACCTGCCTCGAGGTGCTGCTGGCCCAGGCACTGCTCTGCCTCCTGGCAGATCAGTAGCAGAGATCAAACATGCTCTGCTGCATGTCAGGGGCTCTGCCCAGACCTCTTGTGTGTTGTTCCCACAGGGACAAACCTTCTTCCCACTCAACTGGGGTTTGGGCTGTTCATTCCTGCAACATGAACCTTGGCCAAACCTTTAGAGGTGCAATCTGTACATCTCCATTTTGGAGTAATTTGTCTCAACAAAATATTGAAGGCTTGGCCTCCGTTTTCTTCAAGTTCACCTTTGAGTACCTAAATGGAGACTTTTATCCATCTTCAGAGTCCTCTGTTCATTATTTGTATTGTTTCTAATTTGTGACTCTCAGAAAATATTGTCCTTTTCCTGTCCTCCTCTGAATGATTGATGGGTTTAGAAATAAATCCAGACTTTCAAATTCCAAGCTGGGAATCTTTTAGCACAGGAAAGCTGTTTGTGACATGTTAAATTCTACCCTTGGATTGCAATAAGTTGCCTCCAGCTTTCAACTTAAAATCTTATGACTTGTCTAAGGCAATTCCATAGGCTGTTACTACAAACAGAGGTGGGAAATGGGCTTTTTCATATGGTGATTGATCTCACCTGTTTTACATTTCTCCTCTGGGCATGGATGAAGGTGCATTTCCATGGCTGGCAGAGGTGTCTGGGTGGTGACTTTGTGTTGGACACCACACTCTGAGACCTTGAGTTGATACCCTTGCTTAAAAATTGCTTCTGACATGATCTGGGATCATCATCATCCAAGGGTTTTGTCTTCAGTGGTTTTTGTCATCTATTGTGCAGTCATTTCTGGATCCAGGTGCTGAACAGCTTGTGGTGGCCCCTGATCAGAGTCCTTTTCTTAGGCTGTAAAATGGCTGCTGACATTTTGCAATCTGTCAAACCCATGGTCCCCTCAAGGAATGAAAAGGGACCTTCTTGTCAAGAGAAGGAGGATGATGCGGTGCATCACTTCCAAACTGCTGCTTGGGCATCCTGCATGCTGCCAAAATACCTCCAAAACATCTAAGGAGTCTAAAAATACTGGTCTGACTGAAAAATCTTTTCTTCATCTGGCAATGTGAATCTTGTGAACTCTTGTTTCTCCAATCAGTGGTTACAAAATACAACTCCGTGTCTTTTGGAGAGAGTTGTGGAGGGATCACACATTTAATTAGTAGTGGTTGCATAAGTCTAAATAAATTCCTACTTTTTAGTGACATTTTTTAAGGAGATCTCATGATAAAATTGCTCTGGAGGCAAAGTTAGGGTTTCCCAGTACCACATTTAATTAACTTAGTCTGACTTTTATAGGGCTTTGTGTTATACATTTCGTTCTTCAGTAAACAAATGGAAGAAAATTAAAGCAGAGCAACTGCCAATGAAGAGTAAATTTAATTGAAAAATAATGAGTTGCCATGGGGTGCCGTAGGGTTCTGCAAAGATAACCTTATTTATCTTGGAGAAGTTCCACTTGCATTTGTCACCACGTGATGTATGTATTAGGGGAACAAAAGGAAGAAATACAACACGAGGTAGGGAAGGGCTAAGGCTGGATTCCTCGTCCTCTATTTGGGGCTGGGGTTTGGTGGAGTGAAAAACTGATTTCCTGCTCAGCACAATTTCCAGCCGAGGCATCGCTGAGTGAGATGTGGTGTCAGGAAGAGAAGTGACTGGAATTTGTAAGGTCCAGATGAGCAGGAAGGAAGATGAGCATCAATATCACAGGAGGGGAGAAACATGTGAAAGGATCTGGGTTCCCATGGTGAAACAAAAGGCTGGGTGTGAACAATCCCTCTGCTTTTCACGTCTCCTTCGAGGGAAACTGAGTGTCTGCAAAACAGCAGAGCCTGCAGAAAGGGACTGAATTAAGGCAGCAGTGAGATGTCTTAATCTGGGGTTAAAGAGACACATTTGTATCCCCAGGTTTGTTCCTCTTTGTGACGCGCTTGAAATTCAGCCTGATTGAACGACTGGGCTGTGAGCAGCAGGAGCAGTTGGAAGTGGATCACTGGCGCTGTCTGTCCCACTGGCAGAGTGAGTGGAGTTACTCTGGATTTTCAGTGCAGAAGCAGATTCTGAGCCCAGGGTACCTGTGGGCGAAGATGATGCCCTGGGCATCCCAGCCCTCCCACTGAGCTGTGCCCTTTGTCTCCCTGCACACCTTTCTTGGATTGCACACTTATGAAATGTGATGTGTAGCAGCTCCTTTTTTTGCAACATCTGGTTTCCAAGCTCATCATTTCCCAGCAGCTCCCACTGTGCTGCAAAACTCACCTTATTTACAGCCCTCACATTTGGAGGGCTCACCAGAGCCCAAATTTGGCTGACATTTGCAGGTTCCTGCTTTTCATTTCTACCCATTCTTGCTTTATTTTTAGCTGTTATAAAATGACACATGTTTCCTTCTTTTAGGTAATGAGATGCTTTCCACTTAATTCAATCACTAGTTAATTTGATCCTCTATTTAATTTGTTCCAAACGTCTGGAAGCAAAGTTCTGTATCTTAAGTATATGTATATATTACATACATGGCTTCCACCCTTTGCTCTGATCATTCTCCTTGCTCTAAACAAGCCCTATAATTCAATCTTAGGCTATTGAAACTTGCCATTTAATTAATAAGAAAAGCCCAAATTAAAGCAAGATAGAAAGAAAAGAAAAGGTTTAAGGAATGAGTCCTGGTCATAAAAGATGACTGTGACTGAACGTTGCCTCATGGAGTACCTGCTGTTGGCTAATAACTCTTCTATGGGCTATCAAATCCATGAGGGTGAATGGATGGGAATAAAATCTTTAGGAAAATGTTAGGAATAAATGTGAACAGCTCCTTGGTGGAGCAAGATTCGAGGCTTGCTGTGATATAATGCAACATAAACCCAAAAAATGTGGTGTAGCAAAGTTTCATCTGTCACCCCAAGGCCTTTGGAGCTTGGAAATCAGATGGTGAGGGAATAACACTGCTACAGCCTCTGCCAAATCCATGCTGTCTCCAGCGCTGTCAGGAGCACCCACCAGCACTCCATAAAGCTTTCACTTCCATCCCCAACAGATCCCTGGAAAACCCTCACCCACCCGGTGTCATCAAACACTCACCTCGGTGCTCAGCCTCGGAGCTGACCTCTCTGGCTTTAGGATCAACAGATCAGCCCGTCTGAGTGTCACATCCCGCTGGGATTTGGGACTGGATCCGTTTCCAGCTGGCACTGCTGTGGGGTGTGTGCAGGAGGAATGCACAGCCCGGCTGCTTGGCCACGAGATGAGCAGATTTAGATCACACTGCCCAGGATGCTGCCCCTGGGCAAGGGCAGAGGGAGCAGGCACGATGGGAACCTGGGACTTTCCAGCCCTTGGGTCAGATGGGTTGGTGCCATAGGGTGGGCTCTCACACCTCCCAGTTGGAGCAGGCTCAGAGCAGGGCTGAAGGAATCCTGTCTGTGGATCCTTGTGTTATTCTGATGGGAAGTTTCCAAACCCCCTGTCATGCAACTCCCTTCTTTGCAGTGTGTGCCTGGATGTGAGCTCAGAGCGTTTCCCAGTCTGAGCAGCCACGAGTGCTGGGATGCCCCTGGGAGATGCCAGCTCACAGAGTGGCAGGGATGGAGGAGGCAGTGCCCCTGAGACACACCCTGCCTCTGCAGGGAACCCAGCTGTCAGTTATTTGGGGGGTGAAGGCAATGGAAAGCCAAGGCAGCCAGTGGCTCCTCAAGAACCACGAGCTGTGCTGCTTCCCCAGCACGTGTCCTCTCCCTGTCTCTGCTGCAAGACCACGAGTGGGCTCTTCCCTGGAAGGGCTGTGTGTGATCTGCTGGGGTTTTCAAGGCTGGAGGAGACATGTGGCCATGGCTGTAGCAGGGCTCCTCAGCCAGGTGCTGCTGCTGCTGGCAAAAGTGTTTTCCCACCGCAGTTTTGGGTGGGCTCCTCTGCCCTGGGTCTTGCCCTGCCGTGGGTGGCTGTTCCCACAGCACAGGAGCACCTGCAGTGGGGCAGGAAGGTGTGGGATGTTCAGGGATGATTGCAATGCCAGGGCAGGGGGAACTGGAGGTTGCCAGCAACTGAGAGAAGTCCCCCAAAGGCTGAGGGAAGAGGTGGGTGGGTAACAAAGCCACGAGCTGCTCAGTGAGCAGTGAGGTGGTGCTGGCCGGGATTCAGTTCCCCCACGAGATGGAGACAACGCTGCTGGTTTCAGTTGCTTTCCAACTGAGGTGCAGGAACAATTTGTCTTAATAAATTGCCAGGAATAATGCAACAGGACAGAGCTCTTGAGAGAGCGTGAGGGTTTTTATGGGAACCATGGGATGAATGTTAACAAACAGATCGTGTTGTTATTGCTTACTGTTGGTTCATGACCTGAGCTCCACAGCCCTTTGTGGCCTGTGTGTCACAAACTCTGAGCTCATGTCCTCTGATCTCCATGGACCAGTTTGTTTTATGGTGTCTCTGGTTTATGTGATGGGGATCTGTTGCTGTGCCACCACGTGGAGAGGAGCTGAGCCCTCCCTGTCACCCAGGGAGCAGAGGGTGCATGAGCAGAGGGAAGAGGCTTTTTAAGTCCTTCAGAGAAATAAAATAATCATTCATGCTCCTTTCAACTCTCTTGCTGCTTTTCTGAAGCAAAATGCTTCAACATTCCTCCTGTGCCACTTTCCCCATGGATGTGATGTTAACTTCAGGACAGCTCAGGATGTCCTTGGGAGGACAACCTCAGGAGTGCAGACCACGGTGATGGGAGAAGAGGGAATGGCTTCAAACTGAAAGAGAGTAGATTTTGAACAGATGTTAGGAAGAAATCCTTCTCTGTGAGGCCCTGGCACAGGTTGGGCAGAGAAGCTGTGGCTGCCCCATCCCTGAAAGCGTCCAAGGCCAGGTGGGGTGGGGCTTGGAGCCACCTGGGCTGGTGGAAGGTGTCCCTGCCCATGGCAGGGGATTGGAACTAGAAGATCTTTAAGATCCTTTCCAACCCATTCTATGGTAACTCCTGCCTCTGCCACTGCTCTCCTCTCTGGTCTTGGTGACATCACTTCACCAGTGTGATGTGGGGCTGTGTTTTGGTGTGCCATGCACAGCCAAGCCCAGGGAGGATTTCTGTGGATATTGTGAAGCAGCTGGCAGGAGACTGGGCTTTGCTGGGTGCTTTGCATGATGCACCTCAATATAAAGAGTGAGTGGAGAAACATAAGAGGATCAGTGTCAAAGACTGCCAACAGTGAAGGGGAATGTGCTGAGAGACACATGGGGATGGCAGCACTTTGGGGCCTCTATTTACTGCAGTGTCTGATCACAGGACTGACCATTTCACTCTCCTTCTGGCCTGTCTTTATCTCAGTAATTTTTGTTTTTATTTTTGCAAACATATGCTGTGTTCCCAAGCAGCACAAAGGAGGTGCCACCCTGCTGAGCTGCTCCTGTGGTGCCAAGTCCCTCGGGAGACTGGACAGCCCACTGTGGTCCAGGACTGATCCTGCATCCTCATCACCCCGTGGGGCTCTCCACTGTAAATGCAGTAGGTGCAGGGAGTGACCTGCCACACCCCCAGAGAACTTCTGCTCGTCTCTCCTGTCTTCCAGGCCTCTTTCATCTCCTTTCACTTGCATCTAAATCTCCCTCCTCTTCCCACCCCGATGGAAAGCAAACCTAATAGAAAAAGCAGTGCTAATGATCACGAGCCCTCTACTATTTTATTTCCAATTGGCAGCTCATGCAAGCAGCCCTATTTTCTCTTCTAATAGGAAACTTTATGATGTACCAAATTGCCCTGTAATAGCCTGTGCTGAGTTGCCTCCTGAAAGGTAAACGAGTTTGAATTTTTATGATCAGTTATTATTACTTTTTTGCCTATTCCATAAAAAAAAAGAGGTGGGGAGTGGGGGGGTTGCATTAAAGGGACCCTAAGGTCGCCAACTGGAGCTGCTGGGAGCCAGGTGGTGTCTTCAGAGGGGTGTGGGGCAGTGCTGCTCACAGCCGTGTGACCATGGCTGGTGGCCCTGTCCCCTCCTCGGGCTGGCTGTCACCTCCCGAGGAACAGACCTGCTCCACCTGAGGACTCACCTGGATGCTGAAGGGTGGAAGAAACAGCCTGGCAGGTGCAAAAGGGCAGGATTTTGGGGGTGTTGAAGCCCAGGTGTTACTCTGCACGCTATGGAGTGCCATCTCCTGGCTTGAGAGGAATTAACGGGGACTCCCTCCCTCGGTGCCATCCACGGGGAGGTCGGGCAGATGCTCCTGCTGCCTTCAGGCCGGTGTCCAGGGCAGGAGATGATCCAGGGAGGTTGACAACAATGGGATAAGGGAGCGCCTCACCCAGAGCTGCTCTCCCGTGCTGGGAGGGGACGGTTCATTTCCCATTAATGGCTTTGTGTTAATTGGAGTCACTGAGCCCTCACACAACCCGGGCTGGAAGAGACAGGACTCTTGGAAGTCCTCTTAGCATTGTCCACCCGGTTTTGTAGTGGAGCAGCAGCAAGAAGGCAGGGCATGTGATCCAGGGAGGGGTTAGGAGGGAAATATTCCTTGGACATCAGGACATCTACTTCATTTTAATTGAAATTTGGTGTCTAAATATCTGTCTGGTTCTGCATGAGGGTGACTGCAAAGAACATACTTTAATCATCTCAGTGTCTGCTGGTGTTTGTGAAAATATGTGATTTGGGGTTTTTGGGAGCTGGACCTGGCTAGTGAGCCGAAGACTCAGAAGAACTGGAGCAGGAAAGGTCAAGTCCTTCCTAGTAGCAGTTTGTCCTGTCCCCTGGTTATGGTAAAAGCTGATCCTCACTGAGGAGATGCTCTCCCGTGTTGGTCTGTACCTCAGGTACTTTTAATCACTGCCTGTAGCCATCACATTTCCATCAGTTGATGGTAACTGCTAAACCTGACAGCAAACAGGGGACCATTTATGTAAAAAAAAAGATTTAGACTCGGTTGAGCGAATGCACTTTTCAATTTGTTCATTATGCATATTTTGTCAGTAGCTAAAAATTGTTTGAAAAATCTGCAGGATCTCTCACTAAGTATTTCAACCAAAAAAGGAGATCTATAATGGTGAGAAAAAAAAGCAATGATTTTGTGAAAAAAATGATCATACACTTTCCACGGAAGTGCTTGGTAAAATCCTGTGACTAAAAATACTGTACAGAATTTTGCAGTAGCATTTTGTCTTTGGTTGAACAAATGACATTTAAATATATCTAATATCAAAATCTGTACGTAGAATGTTGACCATCAGTGCCATTTACTGTAGCTGTGTGAATGTGAATGTGATTTTGATGATGATGATGATTGTTTTGCCTGGTAACACAGTTCCAGGGCTGGGCAGCCCTCATGGACCTTCTACTCTGCTCACTCCCTCTCTTGATGTGCATCCATGGGAGCAGTGAGCTCCAAGACAACCCTTCAGTTGAATGAAGGGGAGGTTGGTGGAGTTGTAGATGTATTTATAGAAACTTGTGTTGCTTGCCTGTCTCACTAGGTTGTCACTGCTGCCTAACAGCAAACCAGACACCTGGTTGTGGCACAGGTGCCAGACAAGCTGGGTGCCTGTTTTTCACTGGGCGTTGGTTTTGGTGGCCCTGGCTGCTGGGATAGTCCCTGGGCTGAGCTCTGTTGGGGATGATTTGGGTGCAGATTAGGTTGGATTTTGGAGCCTGTGTGTTATTGAGAGGATCACCAAGAGGTGACTAAGAGCAGCCAGTTCTGGTTCCCAAGGATCCCACCTCTGCTCAGAAAGCTTTTGGGGTGAACAGGTGGAAGGTGACAAGCTCCTTCTGCCCATCCATGTGCCTGACTACTCCCAAAAATAGCTCATGGAAACCAGCTGTCCCTGGAGAAGCTGACTATCCATTTCAGTATGTCTGGTCTGAAAATTCCTGCCCTGACTGAGGCCAGCAGCCCACATCTGCCTGACTCCCCTCCATGCTTTTGGGAGACATGGGCACCCTCCTTTACCTCCTCCAGAGAGAGCCTTCCATGGAGCCAAGGGGTTCTTTCCTCCTCCAGGGAGACCAGAGGAACTTCACAGCAAAAAGAAATAAAAAGCAGATCCTCAAACTTTTAAAATTTCGTGCTGGGAGTGATGAAAAAAGGGCAATCAATTCTCTTGGATTCACTTACTCTCCAGCTTTCGGAGACGAGATTACTCACTCTTTCCCTGCGGAGAGGGCAGAAATGAACATCAGCTGCTCTGACATGATTTAGGCAATTACCCACCCCAGCCTGGCTGTGTAACACCAGTGAACATCCCTCTGCAGTGATAGTTATGCAGTTCCTAAGACAGATCTCCTGGCAGAGAGCCGGAGTGGCCCGAAGAAGATGAGGCTGAGTGGAGCCCTCTGTGCCCAGTGATGACTTTGCCCACCCTTAACTCATCCCTTCCCTTAGTCCTTCGCACCTCCCAACACCCCGCTTCAGTTTCTTTCACAGCTGTCTGTTTATTATATGTGGGTGAAATCTGCTCATGCTGTACTGTTTATTAGTCCAAAACTGAGGTCAGGCAGGTTGGATTTCTTTCCCGAGTGCTTTTATAATATTTGTGTTAGCTGGGCAGCTAAGTGCTGTCAGATGGAGCGGCAATGGAGCTTGCTGCTGTTGAAATTTTTATGGTTTCATGCATTTTACAGCATCACCTGTCAGACTCCAGCAATCATGATGTCACCTGTAGTGGAATATATAAATTTGAACAGAGAAGACGGGAGCTGAGGGAGTTCTTCAGTAATCTGGGCTCCTTTCTCCCCTCCTCCTCTGGAGGGAAGGCTGGGAGGTCTTCAGACATGGTGAAAGAGAAGGAGCAGACCTGTGTTCCCCTGGGCTTTGCCCCTGCTGTTCTGCACAGCCTGGGCAACATCTCTGCCTTCACTCTGGCTGTGGTTTCCATACTGCCTCTTTGTTCTGCTGGCTGTGTCTCCAGGGAAATGGTCCTGTGTTCATCCTGAGGCGTGGGAAAGGCTGGCTCGGCACTGGGCAGTCTCCAGTGGCTGTGCTGTAGGCTGGTACCCCGTGTGTGGGGTGGAGGAGCAGGTGCCATGGGCTGGCAGGGAAGGATGGAAGGAAAGGTGGGTTTACCAGGTGAGTTTTTAAGCATTTAGGAAGGGAGTGATGGGATGGGATTTGTTCTGGATGAGTAAGCACCTTAGGGTAATCTCTGCCTGGTGCACTCATGGTCTCACTATGCCCAGCTTTCTCCTCCTGGGCAGTTTGGTCTCGGCCCAATTTTAGTGTCACTGCAGCTTGGATTTACAATTTACAACAACAGCACTCAGAGAGAGTCAGCAAAGAGCTTAAAGAGCATGAGGTCTTGTTGGGTGTGAGCTGTCAAAGCCCGGGGGAGGTGTGAGCTGTGTGGTGGAGGGTGGCAGGGCACGCTCTGCTCGCTGGGCACTGGGATGGGCATGTCTCGGTGTGTTGTGTGGTTGTATCCTCAGATCATCCAAGGCTCACACTCTCCACTGACAGACTGGTTCAGAGATGGACTCAGCCACAGGTGAAGCAGCAGCTCTGCTCTGTGTTTTTAGAAGCAGGAGCACAGTTGTGTTTTATCCTGGTTCTCCTTGCTCGGTGTAGTCTTGTCCCTGCAAACACTCCCTTAATTAAGTATCAAACGCTCATTAAGAGGGTATTCCACGTGTCTCAGTGACCCTAAATGTAGACCTGGGGTCCTGTTGCTGAGCTGTAAACCTTCAGTAAAAATGGCTTAAGAGCATAGTGACCAGGTTTTAGGAGCTCTGGGACTGATATGCATCTTATGGGATCGTGAGGCCTCAATAAATCTGTTCCTAATATTCACTATTTACTGAGGTTTCGCAGCCATGCCAGGGTACGTATCTGTTACCTTGTGGTCCAGCCTCAATAAATGTGTTTTTAATAATCAATTGGTACTGCAATAATAAACAATAATTGCTTTATTAAATATGAATTTGAACATGTCTTGCATTTCAGTCATACTGAAATCACTGTCTATTTTTATTTTCTTTTTACTCTTTTTACCAGCTCTTGGTACTAGTGTGCACCAAGCATGACTGTTCCTTGTAGGAGTTTGCTGACTTTGCCTGATTTATAACTCATGACAGCATTTCAGTGCTTTGTTTCTACCTCAACCTAAGCAGTCTATCAGTTGCTTCCAAGCAATCTTCCTAGGAGGAATGCTGCACTCTCTCTTATGGATCATTAACTGGAAATGAACTTGGGGCCTTCGGATGTGAACACACTGCCATACAAGCTAGCAGGCCAACATTTTTAGTTGACAGTACAAGTTATAGTGGCCCAGGACTCTAATCTTTTACAGAAAAACCAATAATTGAAGAGGAAAGTTGATTTCTTGCAGTGCCATTGAAGAAGCTTTAGTGTTTTCAGGGCTTGAGTCTCAGCTTAGGTCTTCAGAGTCAGATGCTCCCATGGCCAGGACATCCCAGCTCAGCTGCCCTTCCTGCAGCAGGCACTGCCATGGGAGTGCTCCACGGGTCCAGACAGGGATGTCCTGTGCCTCTCTGGTCAAACCACACTGCTTCCCAAACTGCAGTGCTCTGTGCAGAAGGCCTTGGAAATATGAGGAGGTTTGTCTTCTCCCCATCGGCGTCAAAAGCAAGTTTTCTTTGCAGAACTGGTTCAGGATTCTGCAGAACATGATTGAGTGTGGTGAAATATTCAATAGGTCAGTCCTGGACAGCAGATGAGGAACACAAGTAATATCCATGATTCACATCACTCTATTCAAACACCAGTTGGTTCATCTTGCACCTTAAATCTTCTCTAATTTCTGTATGTTGCAACCTTTTGTAGCATCATGCTTGGAAATATTCTGCACTCCCAAGGCACAGCACCTGGTTGTTTCTGTACCTGCACAGGAGAGAAACAGAACTGCTTCTTCTGCACCTTTCACTTTGATTTCCCTTGAGGAAAACTTTGAATCCCAGTACCACCCCCACCTTCTCAAACAATCTCTCAGTGTTGGGTCAGAACACGCTCCTTTCCCCAGAATGGGACTTTCTGCAGTTGTTGGTGGCTCTGGGGTGGGATGAGTGTTTGTCCCCAACTTTGCCATCCCCCACAGCTCACCCCAGCAGGGAGAGAGAGGGAGAGAGGGAGGGAGGGCGGGAGGGAGGGAGCTGCTGGGGCAGCCCCGTGGCTGCCGGAGCCCTTTGAGCAGCGAGTGCCGTGTGTGCACTCCTCGCCCATGCCCAATGTCACATCTCATTAGGGCACATCAAGCCATAACGGGTGCAGAGTAGAGGCCTTTAATTAGTCCAGGCAAAGGCAGGAATTCCCTTGTGCTGGGTGAGTCTGCTCCCATGACAAGAAGATTATTGGCCTCAGCTTGTGATCATCGAGCTCGGCGTTTTCCAATCCCACTTTAAGTCATTTGCAATTTTCTGTTCCCCACGTTGGTAGTTTGGAGGGGTTGGTTTCCTTCCAGGAGGGCAGAGGGGTCAAAGCATTTTGGTGAATGGCAGCGAACCCTGTCCCCAGTACCTCTTTGGGCAGGTCTGCTCACTCCTGGAGTACCTCTGGACCAGGTATTTGTGTGTCTGTCTGGACCTAACAGGGAGCCCAGGAGTGAACCAGGACCTTTCTGGGGAATGCTGGTGGTGTCTGGCAGACATCAGCTGGCTCCTGGTGTTGAGAAATGAAGTATTGAGCACACAGAGGAATAGAAATCATTGAATCGTAGAATGGTTGGGAATTAGAGGGACCTTAAAGATCATCTTGTTCCAACCTTCTGGCATGGGCAGGGGCACCTTCCACTAGCCCAGGTAGCTCCCAGCCCCATCCAGCCAGTTTTGAACCTGTGAAGAGACACGTCATTGTTGTTCAGGTGCTTCAGGAGGGTTTCTTACTAGCAAACCACTGGTAGGTCACTGTGTTTGAGCAGTCCCATGCTGCTGTTTGTCTCTGCTCCTGACTGATCCTGTCCAACCACCTCTCCGTCCTCAGGGTCATAAACACCCGTGGGCAGAGCTAAGCCCCAGCACTGTGGGAAGCCCTGTTGGGCTCCTGTTGCCTGGCAGTGTGGACAAAGCCTTGTGTGCCTGTGCTGTGGTCTGAAAGGGCTAAAAGGCCCATTTCTAGGATGTAATTGAAAATTCCCACCTTACGTGTCTTTCAACTTCATTTTTTCTTGTGAACGTTAAGATTTCTTATGCCATTATATATCACCCCATTACTGAAGATAAGGTGATAGAGGGGAAAGAGCTTAATTCCATATTTTGTCTCCTTTTTCTCTCCTTTTGGCTTAAGCTAAGCTCTACAGGAGCTTGAGTGTCTTGTTCCTTTGTCAGAGGTGTAGAAAGGCTTTTGTGTCTGACTGCTTGTCCATTTTACCAGCTGAGTACAATATTCCTCCCTTGACTCTTTGATATCCTGAGATTTTCTCTTGCCACAGCAAAACGACTAAACTTTTGGCTTAAATGGATCCTTATTTTGATAACTTGATGCTGCCTTCTCTAAACAACAAGTCCTAGACTTGAAAGCAACTCCAGAATATCTCATGAGTCCACATGGATGTGGATCAAAGGTCTGGTGAGCAAAGTGTGCTCCTGACATCTGTAAATAAGTTGTTTGGGAGTGCACTGAGTACTGTGGAAGCAAGTGAGACATAGAGATGCTTGGGGTATTGTTGGATTAACTGCAGCAAACTTGAAATTTTTGTCAGAGATAAAATGACCACTTGACAGACCAGAAGTCTTAACATTCAATTTTGGTTTTGAGTTCTGGGACCTGGATCTCAGCTGATAGAAGCACAGATCACTGAGATGAATAAGATCTTTACAGAACCATGCAGGTGAGATAAACACACAGGCTGCAGCTTTAAGTGAAGTCCCAGGAAGCGAAATGCTGGGCTGGTTGTGTGCTCAGAGCTGATTGACATGATGGGTCAATGTTTCTGAAGACCCTCATTGTGGTTGTTTTGGGGCAGTTCATAACCCAACCCCCAAACTGAGTTCCTCACGTGCCCCTGGGTGCCCATGTGGACATGGCCTTGACTGATGCTTCCTGTCTGCAATAGTCAGCATCCAAGATTGAGGTCAGGCAGGATGAATAATTTCCAGAGCCTGGCAGGTTTCCAAGTCACCCCTATGGTGGATATTACCCCTCAGAAAGACCACTGTGGTGTGTGGGTCCTTGGGTTGGAACACTTTTCCCAGCAAATGACTCTGTGGTGCACCTGGGATGCAGTGATGGATGAGGAGGAGAAATGCTGAATAAATGTAGGGAATCAAACNGTTAAAGTCAGCTTGGGGAGGAGAGGAGTGGAGAGGAGAGGAGAGGAGAGGAGAGGAGAGGGAGGCAGTGAAACCCTGCTGAAACCATCCAGCCATCACTGTGTTTGGTCAGGTGCAGCCCAGCTCGTGTGCACAACCCTCCTGTTATCTTACCTTAAATAAAACTTCAGTGGGACGTGTCAGAAAGAAAGGTCCTGACTCAGACACCATGAAAGGGAAGTTTATTTAAGTAATTACCAATGAGGCAGTGGGTGCTTCCTGAGAATTAATGACTGCTGGACCTGATGGCCTCTGCGCAGTCATCAGGAAATGTCCCAAGCTGACGGTCTGGTGGAGTGCAGGGAGGTGCAAGTGCAGTAGGGTGTGATGGGTGGGTGGCACGGGTGGTGGTGGCTCTTGGGAGGGTGGCTCAGCAGAACAGAGCAGAGATTCTTGCACAGCCTTGGGGGAATTGCTTGGCTCTTTTAATTGCAGTGACTGTAAGCTGACTTCCCCAAGGGTCTTTGGAAAGCTCAACTTTAATATCCTCTGTCCTGGTCAGAGGGAGGTAACCTCAGTTCTCCCCCAGGCCCTGAACTCCAGGGAACCAGCACTGGTGTCCCGAATCAGATTTGGCTTGGAGGTTCTGAGGCTGATCTTGTTTGGTTTCCACAGCTTGTTATGCTTCTCTTGCAGTCTCATAGACTTGGTTTTTTCCTTTTCCTTTGGCAGTCCTGTCTGAAAAACCACTGAGCTTTCTAGTACTGTAATAGCCATCATTAATAATGATACCTTTAAATTTTAGTCAGCCTTTCTAAAGTGTTTTCCTGACTATCTTCTTTTTTTGCTAATTGCCTTTCTCCAGTGTCCTGAGGAAACTTACATTTTCTAGAAGTTCTGCCAAGGAAGGATGGAAGACTTGGCTCTGATATTTATGTATTTTTCCTGAGCAGCTGCTGTCAGCTGGTGGAGCAGAAATACAGTTTTGATGGGCCTCCTTGTGCCCAGAATGTGGAGATAAAGGCCCCAGAACAGCAGTAACCAAGCCAGGAAACAACTAGCCTGAGATGGGAGGTTGGAGCCAGCTCCTGCAAAGGGGCTGTGGGTCAGTCCCTGCCTCACATCTGCTCTTCAAGAAAGGAGCCAAGTGGAGCAGCAGGAATGGAGGATTCCCCACATATCTGCACTTTGCTGTGCTCCCACAGTGCGGGAGGATCTTGGAGCCCAAACTGACCAGGATGGGGCATTTCTCAGGCAAGTGAGAGGGAAGGGACCTGCTGGGGGCTTGGGAAGGGTGGCCCTGCAGGTGTGGAGAGAGGGACTCTGCTGGGTGCAGGGCAGGGGAGTGGGAGCATGGGAATGGTGAGATGTGCCCTGGTCTTCAATCTTAACTGAGATGGAGCAGGAGAATTTGGAAAAGTTCTTTGCTGTCATCCCCAGAGCTGTGTGAGTCCCCATTCATCTCTCCACATATACAGTGGTTGTTCCAGCTGCTTGTCTAACAGCTTTTCAACCCCAGACAGAAATTTAGAAACCCCTCACTCCTGTGTCCTCAAATCTGTGCCAGTCACAAAAAGTAGCAAATTTTCCTGGGATTTTCAAACCATCAAAAACGTGTCTGCTGTTCCTTCCCTTTCCCATGCTGCTTGAGCTGTGCCCTGCCACCAGCTGGGTCAGGTGGTGATGATGGTGGTGTCAAGAAGTGGCTGGCATGGGGTGTCCATAGCCATGAACTGGGGGCGAGGAAGGTTACACTTGGTTTAAGGTCTGTCCCAACCTCATGCCGTCAGCAGTGCTACTCCAGGACACCAGCACTATTGGGAAGGCAGTTCCAGAGCAGTTTCCCTGGTTTCTAGAACACCCAGGGTGCCAGACTAGGATCCCTGAAGTGGGGTGGCACACAGAGAGGTAGGTGGGACACACTGCAGGAGGCAGATCTGGGAAAGGCTTGCTGGTAGAGCCCAACTTATGTTTCACTTGCAGGTGTTTGAAACCAAGGCATTTCTGTGACATTTTAAGCGAAAAATGATCATTTTTCTGATGAACTATAATGAAAATTTCCAGCTGACTCTAAACCCAGGCTTTGCTTTCATGCAGACCCTTTCTTCTCAGTGTGTCTGCCCCCTTGGCTGTGCCCAGCCAGCAGCCTGCAGGGTGCTGAGTGTTGGAGCTGAGGAATTGTTAGTGATCAGGGCGCCCTCAATGCCAGGAGCAGATGCAATAAAGGACTGTTCCTTTCCACTTGAAATGCCTGTTGCGTTTGCCAGGCAGCCAACACTGTAAATTCATTCTGACTATTTAAAAAGACCTTTTAAAGCTTTTGAATGGTTTCTGGCTCATTCTGTAGCAATAAAACCACAGTGCCTGAGAGTCAGACGTTCAGGACCTTACCAAGTAACTAAATACAAGATACTTGGAAGCATTGTGGAGTGCTTAGGAACTAGATAATTATACTGGCCCTTACCCCGTTGTTTGCATGCTCATAGTCACTGTCCTGGGCTCTGTCTAGTGGCATTTGGGGTTACTATGGAACAAAGAAATAGGGCAGGGATTTGCAAAATGTGGATCCCACCTGCTGTGGGGTGGTGGAACAATCGTGTCAGCAAAACAGGCAAAGAGGCGAGCGAGGTGGTGAATGTTCCTTCTCATCCTGCTCACAGTGCCAGGAAATCAAACATTGCTTGTCTTGTCTGCTTCTCTAAGGGCAGATTTCACCTTGTCCCTTCAGATGACTCTTCAGAACAAGACAACATTTCCTATTCTCTCCTGTCATGGTTGGGGTGGGAGCAGGGCTTGCTTCCTGCTTTGCCTGCAACTGGTATTGAGCTCCAAAGGCATCGATCTTCTCTGTTAGGGAATCCAGCTCTTTGGAAGAGGAAGTGCCATGTGTGCTACTCTGATGCTGCCCCTGGGCATCTGCTCCTTGTTGGGTTGGAGTCAGGATGCTGAGCTACCTTGGTCACTTGGTGGGGCAGTTTGGTCACCCTAAACTTGGGTTGAGTGGACGTGGAGGGTGTTGGTTTTCACCCTGGGACAGGACAAGATACAGAGCTCTCGATGTTTTCTGACTGGAACCTGTGGCAGTCCATCTTCACCACCGAGGTGAGTTGTTGCAGGTCCCACCAGATCCACAGGGTTGCTTGGAACCAGAGCCCTCTGCCTGGGAGGGAGATCAGCCCAGGCCACCACAAAACTTCCCAATGCTCATTTTCCTACCTTGGAGATCACTCTTGGTCTCCACATCACCCTTGCACACAGGAATCCATCCTGGGTCTCCAGACCTGGGAGTGGTGCTCACTCCCTGAGGAGTCCAACCACGAGAGCCTGAGGAAAGGGGAGCTCAGCAGCTTTAGTGGGAGACTGCAAAGCTCAGTTTAGGCTCCACAACACACTCTTCTCTGACACTCTGTCATGGGAGCCCTGGGGACAGGCTGGTGCTCACAGAGGCCACCAAAATGTCTTGTTGGGCTGTGATTTCCCTCCAGGTGACTGAGCCCACAGTGTGCCCAGGGACCCAGTTTGCCAGATGGCTCCCTGGCATTGGATCAGGGCTTTTCCATGCAGCAGGGAAGAACGTACTTGTGAAGGCTGATAAATGGTCTGTGAAGATTTGCCTGGTACCGTTTTGGTCTTCTGGGAACGAGGACCTCATTGCGGATCAAATGTCTGGTCTTTAAACCAGCATAAATCAGCATAACTCTACCAAAGTTAATGGAATTGTGCTGATTTACACCAGCTGAATTTATACTATCAAAAGTCATTCATTTGCTCTGTCTCTTCTCCATTTCCCCCCCTCTCCTTGGATTAGAAATGAAGTCTATAAAGCTAATATGGTCCCTGCAGCAGCGTAACTTCCATGGAGTGTTTGCTTGAAGAGGTTAAAAACCCTATAAACTGCTTTACATTCTCTAATAATAGAATGCAGATGCAAAGGGGAAGGATTTGATGGTCAATTAATGCAGAAACTATCCAGTGCTTTGCATAGATCCTACTGCCTGGCTTTGAAATACAATGCTCAATTAAAACCTTACCCAGAACTATACCAAGATTAAAAAAGCAATAATAATCTGCAGCACTCTAGGTAGCATGCTGCAGTTTTCAGGGTGCCTCTGAGCTGGGCCTCATAAACTCTTGGATTAGATTTGTCTGGGTGTTTCCAACTGCAACTGCTCCTGGAGAAAAGCCGTGAAGTAGCACTCAGCTGGCAAAGCTGGAGACAGGGTTATTTTATGGGGGAAAAGAGGAGGGGGGTAAGGAAAGTGTTGACAATCCCCTGTGCCTTCTTCTGAAAGGAAAAGAAAATGATAGTTACTGTAAATGTTCTACTCTTCAGCTGGGTTATCCAGAGGCCTCGTTGCTGTGCCGGGCCAGGCAGTGCCCTCAGAGTGGCTCTGGGAATGGGATGGGATGGATGGGATGGAATGGGATGGATGGGATGGATGGGATGGAATGGGATGGATGGGATGGATGGGATGGAATGGGATGGATGGGATGGATGGGATGGAATGGGTTGGATGGGATGGATGGGATGGAATGGGCTGACACACCCTCAGCATATTCCAGGAACTTACTTTGCAGCTGGGTTGAGTATCTTAGGGACAGCTCTTAGGGCCAATGGTATTGATAACATGTCAGGGTGGCTCCAGAATAATGGTGCACTTTATCAACAGAAATGATTTGGTGGAGTGAGAAGTTGGGGCTGCAGTTGGGTGGATGGGATCTGGATTTAATAGTCCAGAAGATGGAATGAAAGCCCTTCTTTTTCAGTAGTCCCAACCAGAAGCAGGAGTTGAAAGGGGACAAAGCAGCTTGGTCAGTGAGGAGCTCCAGCAGTAATTCATCAAGGTAACAGCCCCCCTCTTCTTGGCTGCAGAGCTTTCTCACTGGCAAAGGACATCAGTGTGGAAATACATCACCTTCTTTTAAGGGCTTTAGTAATTCACTTGCTGTACAGTGACAAAAAGGTGGAAAAGTGGAGCTGTGCATCCCTGGGGTACCTGGAGACACTTCCTTCAGGTCTGAGCCAAAGGACACAGGCTGCCTTGGCCAGAGAGATCTTCCCAGGTTTTCTGGAATGATCCCACTCTTTGGGTAGCTCTTGCTGGCTACTGGATTTCCCTTGCATTAATCAGACCAAAGGGGATCACATTACTGACCTTAACCACCAAAAACTTGGGTAGCTCATACAGCCAGTTGTCCATCTGTCTGAAACTATCTCTTCTAAGAAAATCAGTGCATTTAAGAGCAGTTATCCAAGGAAGGACAGTTCCTTTCTTGCCAAGGTCTTCTTCAATGCACACAGAACAAAGTGATAACTGAGTAAAGCCAGTGGCTTGGGCAGGGCTTCATTGTGGTGGCCTCCCTTGAGCAGGAGGCATGTCAAGTCCATCTGTGAGGCATCAGAACCCTGATGGCAGCCCATAATGTCTTCTTGTTCTCTCTCTGCCTCTCTTTTTCTCCTTTTCATGGGTTTGTAAAGAGGACTGGAATAGACATTGTTTTAAGAAGAGTCATTGAAGCAACTAATAGACAAAACAGGTGAGACAGAGCCCACTGAGAATGGGGAGTCTTGCAGGTGGATCTTAAAGCCCAGCTTAAATGGAAGGTTTTGATGTGGTTCTGTCTGAGCTCACACACCTTCCTCAGCCCCTGGTTGTAGTCCCAACTGCCTGAAATCTCAGCACAGATTGCCAAGGTCAAGGGGAATTGCCCGAGGTTGGGATACTGAAACTAAATGAGTGGAGCATGATATGAAAGCATAATGGGGCTGATTTTTGTACTGCAGGAAGGGCTCTCGACACTGTTCTGACAGCATAAAGGGTCATTTATGTCTATTTTAGGCAGTGTAAAAGCTTGATCCTCATTTACACATGTTGAAAAGAAAATATAATATGTTACCAAGACTAAGCCCCTTCCTACTGCCAAAGTGATGTAGAGAGACTTTAGTGTAAATAAAGCTCAGGCCTGTTTTCAGCTGCAGCGCCACGAACGTGTCGCTGCAGACACAGGAACGATGCCAAAACTATTTATTTTGGCCTGCCTGGGTGTTTCCTCAGTTCTCTGCCTGCAGAAAGAAAAGTGAATGCACACGTTCTGCCTCTGCCTGCCCCGAGAGCCACTGGAAGTGTCACTTCCCCCCTCTCAGGCAGCGACTGGGGACGCCGTCCCGAAAGCCACCTCACAGAGGATGCTCTTGTTGGGCAGGACCTGGAGCTGCTGAATGGGCACCTTTGTGGGGAGGGTGGGGAGGTCCCTGTTCCCAGCTGCTGGGCTGCTCCTGGGGGCTCTCCAGCAGCTCCAAGGCAGGCAGGAACCGAGGATGCACAAGCTGACAAACTCTGTTTGTGTCAACTAAAGGAAAGCAGCGCTGGCGGAAATGTGCTCCAGACCCTCTCCTGGGGTGCAGGAGACACGGAGTAACTGCTCAAAGATGTGAGGAGTTCCCTAAACAGGATGATGATGACAATTACGGGCTGAGAGGGGCTCAGGATTTACATCTCCTTAACCAGGCAGACTCTAAACCCAATCAGAGATTGGGAGAGCTCTGCTCTTCCCTGAGAACATTGGAGGGGACTGTGATTTATCATGGGGCACAGGGCAAGTGGCTGATCCTCCACAGAGGTTCAGTAATATGGACCATCTGCTGGCAGCCTGAGATGCAGCCTCTCCCCATCCTTTTTTTCTCTCTGTGTAGGACAAGGGGCAGCCCAGATCTGAAGGGAGGTGCAGTTTGGAGCAGGGCTGACGTGCCTCTGTGCCAGCGTGGGGCGGATTAGAATTAGTTTCTGCTAATTTGCTCCACATGGAGCTTTCAGTTCGAATTCTGTCTCCTGAATTAACAGGCAGACCACCCTCTCAGCATCCTGACTGCTGTATTTCCCGTTGTGAGGGAAGGATTTCTCATCCATCCCGCTCTCCCTGAGGTTCAGGCAGTGGTACACCCACTGCTCCAAGGGAAGGGATATCTGTGGCTCTGTGTATTCAGCCTCCTGGAACCCTGAGCTGATCCAAACCTGGGCAATCATTTTAGAAAACAGCAAACCCTGCAGTTTGGGAGCAGGAAGGATGCACAGAGAAGTGATCACCTCCTGTTTTTTGTTTTGTTTCTGTCTGAATCACAGATTAGTCCTGTTCAAGAGGCAGTTCTTAGTAGTCTCTCTGGTCTCTTTCGCAGAGAATCCAAAATAAGTCTTGTCAGAGAAGGTCCAGGGTCTCCAATTTTTTGCAAATACTCAAGAAACCAACTGTTTCTGCAGAGTGGCATTAAGAAAAGGTCTTATGGCATTCTTTCTGTTACTAATGAAGAGCACAGCTCCTCCAGCTGAAACAGAGAAATGCTGCAGCATAGACTTCTTTAATTTGTCTGAGGGTGATGCACTTGCACTGCAGAAATGCCAAAAACAAGTGAGACATAGAAAATACCTGCTCAGCCCATGGATTGAAGGGGCCCATCTGCACCCCCACACTGAGGGTTGCACAGAGTGTGATTTGTGGGGCTTCCTTCAGTCCAGGGAAAATGCCCTAATTCTGACGGCTCCTTCAGGGGTCTGCTCAGCCAGGGTTGCATGGGGAAGGTTCTCCCTGAGGTCTTCTGTAGGCTGTCTCAGGAAGAGTAAGCCACTAGCTGGCCTTGGCCAAGTCTGGTTCGGTTTTTGCTCTCTCTTGGGATGTCTTTACATCCTGTGTGTGGTTTGAGTCTCCCTGTGGTTCAGTTCCCTCCTGAAAAATGGGATTCCTGCTATAACAATCCCTCTCACGTCCACAGTTACCTGGGTAAATCATAGCTATGTAATTTCTCAATGAAGATCTGGGCATTTTCAGTAGCTTCTGAGTCATTAGGGAGATGTTTACTTGGAGCCATAATTACTCCTGATTATATTGAGGTCTTGGAGTACCTCTTGGAGCCCTGGATATTCAGGAGCCCCATACACACCTCAGGTATCACAGCTCTTGAACCAAAGATCTGCTGCCCTAAATATGAGGCTGAATGTGGTGGTGTGAACCCAAAGAATCACCACCAAGGGCTGAATTTTGCCCTGAGCCTCCCAACCATGTGCAAGTCTGGAGCATCTTCACTGGAGGGGAGTGAATAAACTCAAATGAATAAAGCTAAAGTTACTTTTATAGTATTCTCCCATTTGCTGGAGAAACAGTAACATTTCCTTCTGGTTGAATTTTCAGAGGGCTCCAGACTTCGTTCTTCTTTTTTGGGATTTTGGTTACATTTTGATCCCAGCCTCGGTGTAAGAGCTAAATTTGTGCTCCTGGATTCTGACTGCAGTGAATGGTGTTCTGTGTGGTGACTGTGGTGATGTGTTTGCAGGCAAAGACTGGGGAGGGCAGGAGGAGCAGAGTTGCTCTGTTTGGGCTGTTCCCAGACAGTGTGTTCCTGGTTATGTTCTATGTAAACTCTCACCAATCCTTCTGCAGGGGCTTTAGAAAAACTGTCCATGAATTTATTACCTCTTTTCAGCCAAGACAGACCATCTCTAATGGTTCTAACTCAAAAGGCTTCATTTGTCATTCCCAAGCTCGCATACTTCTCTTGTTTTTTTTCAAAGCAGGTGTCTTAGAATTTAATTTCTACATTTAATTTCTCAAAAGCCTTTTTCACAGCCTCCAGTGCAACCAGACAAAATTGGTGAAGTATTTTATTCAATGTCTAAGCATCTTTAAAACTTGTCTTTATTTCAAGTGGGGTGAATCGATCTTTGTGCCTTTCTGTTCACGACAACCTGGAAATCTTTGCCTCAGCAGCAAAGAAATAATTTATTCACCTAGTTCTGGGGTTTACCTCTTTCCCAGGGCCAGCAGAAAGTCAGTCTGGGTTTTACCTCTGTCTGCCCTTCCTGCTAGTTTTTATTACATGCTCTTGCAGTCAGCAGTGTGGACTTTCTCAGGGAGGGGGTATCCGAGGCTGGCTGTTTATTGCTCCTCCACCATGACTGGCAGAAGGCATTCCCCTGCAGTGGGTCCAGCATGGAGGTGTCTTGGCAGGTGAGTGTTTCCCCTGTGGTTTTCTCTTTTTCCTGCCTGGAAATAGGATGAAAATACACCTCTCATGTTTACTTTGTCCTACATGGTATGCAAAAGATGGGAATTCTCCTTGGGAAGAGAAAGAAAGAGAGCTGAGCATCACCAGGGTGTGTGTTTGAGGGCTCTGTGGGCACAGCTGGGCTGGATTAAGGCACGGAGAGAGCCCAGTCCTGGCAGACTGGTGCTGGGGAGGGCTCTCACTGGAAGTGCAGGAAGCTCAGCAAAACCATCTCTCACCAGGACATCCAGCTCTTCTCAGACCTCTCGGAAGGAGCAGCTTTGGAGGCATTGCTGGAGGTGTTGTGCTTGGCTGAGATGGTCCATTCCCAGTCTGTCACCTGGCCTGGTGACTCTGAGTGGACTCTCTGAGCCTGCTGTCACCTCACTGAGGGTGCTACCAACAAAATCCAGGCTGCCTGGGGCTCTGGGCTGCTCTGGAGAGTGGCAGGGCAGCCGGGCAGTGGTGGCATTGCAGGACCCGAGTCCTGTCCCTGGTACCCTCACAGGCTGGGTGTTTAAACTCACTCTGCCTCCCTTCTCCATCTGTAACTGAGCAGCCTGATGCTTCTTTGTTTGTGTTTTACAGCACAAGCAACTCCTGCAAGCTGGAAAGCCTTCCCCATTATTTCCCAAACACAGAAATATGTGCCTGCAATGTGGTGCTTTTTAGAACAGCATCCACTCAGATGGTGGAGAATCCATCACAGCCCGGGGTGGGTAATTCCAATGGCTCATTACTCTTTCAATTACAAACTGGCACCTTCCTTGCAGCTTGAATTTGTCTAATTTTGGCTTCCAGCCCTTGGATGTTGAAATGGCTTTGTCTGTTAGATTAAAGAGAGTTCTGTTATAAGAGATCTCCTCTTTAGTAAGTGCTCTTTATTCTTAATAAGGTACTCCTTCCTCTTCTTTTTGATAAGCTAAATTATTAAGCACCTTCAATATCTCTGTGTGAGCAGTTCCTCTCCACCCCACAGCCCTCAGTCTGTAACTGCAGTTTCCTCCTGGGTTCCTACTCAGGTACCACTCAGTTGCCTGATGAGCCCATCGAGCCATTTGAGGCCTCTGTGTGGAACTGGCAGATCTGCCACACGTGCAGTGGCACTAGAAGCAGGTACCTGCATGTAGGCACCTGAATCGTGCCCTCAGACTCCAGGAGGAGGATGTAAGATCCATCTCCCTTCACTTGAACCACCTATAGGTTTAGTAGCAGACCAGAGCTGTCACCTGCTCTCCTGAGGACACCTTGCTCAGTCAAAGTGCTTATGTGGTTTTCTGGTAATTAAATCAACACTCACTGAACTGCCATTGCCCAGAAGGTGACTGTGGCATAACACACTTGTTCTGGTTGTGGAGCCCCTGGTATGACTGGGAGGTCTGGGCTACTCTCAGCTTTACCTCTGTGGGTTTGGGGGAGGATGTCATGCTGAGGATGGAGACCCATGTCCTGGTTTGCCAGTAAAATCAGGCAGAGTTAGGTTGTTGGTACTGGTTGCTGTGGCCTCAGGGACAGAGTGTTTCACCATCTTCTGTTGTTTAGTGCTGGGTATCTTAGAAATTGTCCCAGTCTCTGTGCTGGGATGAAGGAGCTGACAGAGAACTTTCAAGGAGAGCCATCAGCCATGTTCTCCACCCACACAACTACCTGGTGCCTGAACAACACCTTCTGTTTTCTCATGGCTCTCCAGAATGCCTTCGATGGCCCTTGTTTTAATGATGGTTTAGAGCTCTTTGACAGTATCCTGTTTATATAGAGTGACTGATCATGTGCCAGCAGCTTTATTATGGACAACAAATCTCCTTCAATCGACAGCAGAGACCAAACAGCCATTGTTTAACCTCACTGCTCAGAACAGCTTTGGATGACTCCAGGCATACCAGATGGGACCCACCACCCTCACTCTGCTCTGCATGAGTAACCAGCATGTGGATGGACTGAAAATTCCTCCTCGACTGTGCTGTGTAGGAGCTTGTTTCAGGCCCAGCTGGAATATTCTGCATGGGATAGCATGGGAGGTCTTTGATGCAGTGTCCAGTCAATTGGCCAAGGTGCAGCTTCAAGTCAAGCCTTTGCTGTTGGGGTGCAGCAGCTGAGCAGAGCACCTGGCTGTTCCACCAGGCTGCATTTTCCTCCGTGCCAAAGGTGTTTTCAGCTGACCCAACTGTAGAGAGGTAGTTAGTCCTCTGAGGCCCATGAATCAAAGGTGCCAGGAGATCTTTCCCCCGTGCACTGTTGATAAACTAGTCTGTCTTCACCACTGTAGCCCAAGGCTCAGAGGGATGTTCTGGAGACACTCTGCTTGCAGACTCTCATTTCAGGAGCAGCCAAGCTCTGTGGAGCACATTTAGGGAAGGCACAATGAAATGAGACGTGAAGGTGCAGCATTCATTGCTCAGGTGAGGAGGAAGCTGAGAGAGCCCAAAAAGCACAAGCACAGACGTGCAGAACCCACGGTGTGAAACCCCTGCTATAAACAACGGGCTGATGGAAACCAGACCTGCTCTGAGAGTGCTTCCCAGTTCTACTCCAAAGCAAGGAACTCCTTTGCAGCAAAACACTCATCCATGGCCACGCTTTGGCCTCTGTTCCTTCCCCCAAGGCATGCGCTGGTCCTCCTGAGACACCTTTAAAAGGAGGTTCTGGGTGTGACCTGGGAAAGGAATGTGCAGATCTCCTGAAAGATTTCGGATGGGCCACTGCACATGAGGGTAGGCCGGCACCATTTGTTTTATAATGCTAATTATCCTTCCCACTTGTTCCTCCCCGCCCCCGTTTTACAAAATAAAACATTGGCAGCCAAACTGACTTGTCTGAGGGCAGAAGATGGCTGTAAAAATAAGTACTGCTGATATCAACATCCACCAGTATTAATATTTGATGCTCTGGTCTCTTCAGGCTGCCAGTCAAGTAAAGCAGAGAAGGCAGGAGTTGCCATGTATAGCTGTCCTCAGTGCTAAATCCTGCTGTGAGCCATCAGAGCCAATAAGTTCATTTCTCTCTTACCTTGTGTCCATGCAAATCACCACAGCAGTGGAGTGGAGCCTGTGTGAGGCCACAGAGAGTGAGGAGTGGCAGAACCACTGGCTTTGGGGGGCATAAGGAGAGCTGAACTTTGGCTACCAGTTTTCAGGGAGTTAAAGAGAAGGAAGCATATTCCCCATGGCAAAGAGCAGAGAACCATTTGGAATAAATCTGCTTGCTGGCTGCACTCCTCGCTCTGGCAGGCAGCTCATTACAATTCAGGCCAAGTTTTGCACTATGGTCAGCTTTAACTAATAAAGATCTAGCATGGTACCTTGCTAATCTCATTAGATGGAGAGGTGTGTTTTGGTAGAGGTTTCTGTGGGAGGACAAAGCAAGAAACAGGTTTAGCAATTCCAGCTCAAGCCATTTCAGTTTTTTAAAAGTTTATATACATAACATATATATATATATGTACATTTCTGCTGACTGTTTCTACTTAATTCTCCCACTAAAAATAGTGTCACCAGAGGCCCCAGTTGCCAATCCCTAAGGATAACTGCATTCCAGGCTACAGGGGCTTCAAAACTCCAGTAGTGTCACTGCTTGTGCCTGGGCACTAATCCACAAAGGACTCGGGTTCCTTCCTGTGTCTTGTTGGTGTAAAACATTCTGACACCCCCCTACAAAGCCCAGGAGCTGCTGCAAAGTTAAAACCTGCAGATTTCAGTGCCTTGCCAGTGCCTCATTGTCAGGTTTATTTTCAGTGACGTCAGTGTATGTTTCCCCCCTTCTTAACTGGGTTTTAGAAATCCCAGAAAGTGGGACAATATGAATAAATGGCAGCTCTTCCCCTTGGAAAATGAGGCACTGCCCACCCTGCTGGGCCAGGCTCCTCACAGAAGGGAAAAAAGGGAAAAACCTGCTTTTCTGGCCTTTTTGGTTCCCAGACTGCTGTGCTGGTGTGTGCAAACTTTGCACTGCTGTGTGGATTTTGACCCCACTCCCTGGCAAGTGTCAGCAGCTTTGCTCTCCCCTCCTTCCTGATGGTGAGACTTGCCAGGGACCCTCACTGTGGTTTCAAACCAGGTCCTGAATCGAACCCAACGTCCTGCCCACCACATTTAGATGCTGTAGCTGATGCAAAGAGAGAGAGGGAAGCATACTGATGTCGTGGGATGCACTCGATTAATCAATTGGTCAAGGTGGTAGTGTGGAGGCTCTGTTGCCCCCTGTAATGTTGTTCCTTCCCCTTCCCTGTGTCACAACAAGGACGTCGTTGTGTTTTGCTGAGTCCTTCCTTGCTTGGGGCCAGTCATTTATCAAAAGAGATTTCCATCTTGGCCTAATAATTCATCTCTTATTGCAGCCCTCACTGCTCCGAGGGCCCATTTGTTTCCTCTTATCACAGTCTAATTATTTGGTGAAGGAAAATTTCTGACTATCTTGGGGCCAGTGGCCGAGAGCTCAGGAGAACCTGGCTCCCAGGTAGGGACGTGCTTATGAGCGTGGGAGAGGGGTTTCCAGGGGGTCACACTCATCTGTGGGACTGCTCCTGTGCCAGGGGGATGTTGTAGGAGTCCAGAGGGTTCGACATGAAACACAAAGTCTCTTTTTTTGGCTCAACCTTCCCTCTGTGCATTTTTTCACAGCCGAAAGCTCCCACGTGTGTCACACCCACGCAGCTCCCACCACCCACACTCTCTCACACACAGAGTCTCTCACATATACTAATAAGAAATCCTGTAAATTGAGGGGTTTTGTCATTTTCCCCTGCCCCCCCCCGGAAAACTGGAAAAATAAGAAGTGTAAGACTTTGTATTCATACATACTTGGCCAGTGCTGGGATTCTAGAAGGGAGGATGGGTGGATGGATGAACAGATAGTAATCACAGAAGCATAATTAATAATAATGACAGAGGCATCCTGCTCCTATTAATAGTATATGCACAGCTTTAATCAGCTCTATCCACCATCCAGTGAGAGACTTGAACTAAATCAATTGCTGGTTTCTGTCAGGAGGGTTGCTCTGACCAGACTGACAGGGGATCCCCTTGGCTCTTTATTTCAAAAAAAAAAGAGAAATTATTAATTTATTACTAATTTCTGCATCTTTATCTGACCCAGGATAATTTCTTTGTCTAATTCAACGACTCCAGTACATCTCTGAGGCTGTGGAGGATGTATCAGAGGGCTCTTCAGTTGTCTCCACCCTGGCTGAGCATCCTCTGCTCCTCAATCTGCTGCCTTTTTCTGCTCAATGCAAAACTCTGGCCAGCCAAGCTGGGGAGCGTTCCATTATTGAGGGCAGCAGTCACTGGGCCACTTGTGTGTTTGCACCATGCTCATTGTTTTATAAAGCATTTGGGGATCACCTGCAGCCTGCAAGGTGCACTGTAAAATCAAACTCCATCTCAGTGTGTCTTGCAGCCATTCCCTTACTCTGAAAGCAGCAATAAATTCAGCTGGGCTAGTCATGGCCACTTGTACCACTTCAGAAATGCCCCTTGAAGAGAAGTTCTCAAATCTCGTTGCTTTATTAAGCATTTCATGCATTTGAATTGTCAATTGATGTATCACATGCAAAAGAGACAGCGCCGAGAATAATAACCTTTCCCAACATTTCATTTTGCAGCCCCATTTACCTGAGCCGAGCTGCTTCCAATAAATATTTCACAACATGTTTCTCCTCCACAAGTGCACTTACAACTTATGAAGCAAACACAAATGTTTTAATTCTGACAAAATGAGCATCTTTCATGCACCAGCCTCGATCCGGCACATAGTTTTGTGGCTAAATGGCTTTCTGATTATCATGTCCCAGGATATTACTTCAACTGAAGTGATATGAAATGTCATTAAAAAGTAATGTTCCTCTGCTTTGACAATCATATTAGTAAACATTGGAGGCTCTGCAGGTTATATGTCAGGCAGGCCGACACTAATGGGTTTATTAACATATACAGTAGCACTTTGTCAAACCTCCTTGTTAATCTAAATTTGCAAGTGACAAAAAGAAAGGGAGCAGAGAGCAAGAAGAGGATATTTAAACACTGTTTAGCTTGGACCTCAAGTCAGAGGAGCCAGGACACCCCGAGCAAGGTCATCCCCTCCCCAGGCTGCTTCCCTCATTCCCAGGGGAATGTCTTCTCCAAGCTGATGGGGGACACAGACACTCCTGCTGGAGATGAAGGAGTGCCATGGGAAGGGCACAACTGAATTTAATTCAAGATGGGGGTGAAGAGCTGCAGCCCCAGCCAGGCCAGCTGGTCTCTGGTGCAGGAGCAGCCTGGGGTCTGCTGGGCACTGCGGGCAACCTGAGGGGCAAACACAAGAGGGCACATGGACTCAGAGGGACAAACGGGTTATCACAGGGATGTCAGGTCATAGGATAATAGAATATGCTGAGTTAGAAGGGACCCACAAGGATCATTGAGTCCAACTCCTGGGCATGCACAGGGCACTCCAAGAATCCCACCGTGTGCCTGACAGTGTTATCCAAATGCTTCTTGAACTTAGACAGGCTTGGTGCTTTGGCCACTGCCCTGAGGGATCTGTTCCAGTGCCTCCGAACAGGCAACCCCCTGGGTGGAAAACTTTTTCCTGATATCCTGTCTAAACCTTCGCTGCCTCAGCTTTGTGTGCCTCTTCAGCTTTTTTGTGTGCTCCAAAAATCAATTCTTGGGAGGGTCCAGACACTGTTGCTCTGTAGCCTGGGCATGGCACCGAGTCATGAACCTCCTTTTGGAGGAGCTGGAGAGCTGAGACCAGATCTCCCCCAGGATCCAGGTAGAGGAAGGATGGACACCTGAGCTGGTGGAGGGAATGTGCTCTCTTGATGTCCCCAAAGAATGGGACAGGAATGGGGGGGAAGTTCAGCTGCAGCTGCTGGGCTGGCTGATGCTGAGCCCAGCCCAGCTGGTACCTGGGCAGCAGTCCTGGCTGCCCTGCCATGGGCAGAGGGTTCACCCTCTGCCAAGGCCCCTGCAGTGGTGGTGGTGATGCCAACAGGCAGATTTGGCTCCCAGGTGAGCAGCAGTGAGGCACATGTTGTGCTCCTGCTGCTCCCCATGGCACTGATGGAGAATTTGATTTGGCCTGTGGAGACTTACTCACCAAACAGTTCCAAATTCTTCCCCTTGGACTGGGAGCTAAATACTTATTTCCAGAGTTGTTCAAATAGCACCATCTGCTTGATGGACCAGAGGGTCTCCCAGCACACAGCAGGCAGAGTGTCCTGGTTTAGTATCCAGGACCAGTTTGTCACTGGGTGGGGGTGGATTCTAAACCCTCTGGGTCATTTTTCTCATGAACTGCTCACCATGGACCATTGGCAGCAGCTGCCCAGGGCACACCCCACCCCTCAGGGGACAAGTTGAGTGTTTAGGAACTTCTGCGAGATAAGGAAGTTCTCCTGCCTCCACACCCACCTGAGGGGTCATATCTGCTAATGGGTCATCAGTGATGCCAAAAATATGCCATTGTTCACCTCCCAGAGTAAATCTCCACTTGTGAAAGTCTCCACCCTGAGGGAGGGACTGGGCGTTCCCATCAGAGCCCAAGTGGATATAAGCTTGGGGTTTTGGGACTGGGGGCTCTCTTCAGATCCAGAGGAGGAGCAGAGCCTCGACCAGACTGAGACTGCCACCAGACTGCAACCATCATTGTCACCAGCAGGTTTCTTGTTTTCTTTTTATTTTGAACTCAGGGGACCCACGTGGTGCTCAGCACAGGGGTTGGTGAGCTCCATCCTGCTCCTGCCCCACTGGGCTGGGCTGTACATCTGGTGTTTTTGTGGCACAAACGGATTTTCTTTCTGTCTCAGTGTATTTTATGATCTGTTATTAAATTGTTCTTCTGACTTGCAATCCCATTCTGAGTTGGATTCATTTCTCCTGCCGGTTTAACTCTAAATCAGCACACAGGGATGGCTGGAGGTGCAGGGCAAGTGAAATGGGGCCGTGGGGAGATGCACTGAGCAGACCTTCAGGGAAAACTGTTTCCCTCGTGGGAAAGGAATTGCATCCCCACACCCACTGCCTCTTCCTCCTCCTAGCTGGCAGAACTTTGGAAGGGGTGAGTTGCAGCAGTGAAACTGTGTAGTGAAGCAGATTGCAGGGCTGCACTGATTCCTCTTTGGCTCTGGTGCTGGGATGATGGCCCTGTGCTGTGTCCTGGGGCCTGTGGGTGCTGGAGGTGGTCCAGCCTTCCCATGTGGGTGCAGAACAACACCTGGGCAACCCTACAACAACAAGCAGAGTGTGCAGGGCTGGCTGTGTCTTGGGGCCCTGCCCAAGAACTGACAGCAAGGTGGGAGCCTGAAGAATACCACTGAGTGTGGGATCAAGAGGCTGTTGAGGTTTCAAGTTGTAGAAGACAAACTAACTTCCCTCTCCCCAGAGTTCCTGGTTTAGAGAACCACAAGCTCTTTGAAATCATCTCTCGAGCTATTTGAGAGGGCCCATGGCCAGGTAAAGCCTGGAGGGATCTTCAGACACCTTTGGATGCCCACGCACATGGAGTGTGACCCACTGGGATCCCTCATGTGTTTTTTTCCCACAATCACAGATCTGCATGTGGCAGAGTGGTCAGGTGTGTGTGTGTAAGGATGCTCAGGAGCTGCAATCCCCTTCTCCCTCTGGAAAAACAACCAGACTTGGTGAGACTGCTCGGAGGCACCTTTGACTCAGGGGGTCCCAGGGTTGTGCTCATCTGTTGGGTCTGTGCTGGGAGGAGGTAACAGCTGAGCCAGCTCTGTGCTTGCCACGGGGTGAGCAAAGTCAATGACTTGCTGTGGTTTATTTTGGGAGCTGAGAAGTGTAAGTACACTGGGACCTATTCTTGTCCAAGTGACTAACACTCTGCCAGCCTGGAGCTCTTCATCTTGGCAAACAGATGGTGTGTGGAGGAAAAGAGATGCTCTTCACTGCTCTGAAAGGCCTTGTCTTCCCGCAGAGGTGCCTCAAAGAGGCAATGTTTGGTTGGTCGGGCTGAGCAGTGCTGAGCCTTCAGGTGCCTTGTGGGGGGTGACACAAAATAAGGCAGAGTCACAACTGCAGCCTCGGGTGGGTTCTGTCTCAAGGGGTTTGAAGGGATTTGTCCTCACGTGGATGTGGAGAGCTTGGCCATGGGATGGAGCAACGAGCCTCAGGAATCCTCTGAAGCATCATTTCTTGCTTCAAGGAGTTTCTGCTCCTGGAGCCACTCAAAGCCCTGTGTGCCCCAGAGCTTGGCAAGACACGTGTTCCTGCTGTGCAGATGCACCAGCCACAGTGGCTCTTCCTCACCAACTCTCCTCATTTTGAGAGCTGGAAGTCTGAGATTGAATTGCCCAGCTGACATTGCAGCTGAGCCCGTGGCACAGGGCTAATGCTGCCCAGCCCAGGCTGGCACACCCACCTGTGCCTTCCCTGCCTTCAGCAGCACCTCTGGATCTGTAGCCAGGCTTCACCCTTTGAGCTGCTCTAGCAGCAGGCAAAGCAGAGTTTCTGGGCAAGAACATCAGCCCAGAGATGATCTCCTCCCCTGCTTCTCTTCCCCCAGCCTGCAACCTCCCCCTGCACTCATCTTCCCTCTGCTCCTCCTCTTAATGACTCCAAAAATAGGCTGGTTGTGCCACCATGCCACATGTACCTGTGACAGAGAATGGATGTTACAAGCTCTGGGAGTGAATCCTGTCAGTCTGGTGGTTTCTGCTTTGTTGGCAGATAATTACAGTGTGGAAGGGGAAAGTGTTTGCTGAAAGCAGGAACTTAATGGGGTTTACAAAAGATGCTTTGTCCAGGCAGCTACTGGAGTTAATAAAACTCAGCTTGGGCTCCATAAAGCTCTGTGGAGCTTAAAGTCTCAGTTCTGCTGAGTGTTGCCAGGCTGGGAATTGGGAGCTGGCATTCATGAGTACTGCCCAGTGCTCCGTGGAGAGCTGTGGGGGTACAAAGGGTAACAAGGACTTGGGGTTGTACATCCTGAGCATCACAGTTCACATGCAAGTCAGAGCCAAACAGGCACAACCACTGTCATGTGCAGCCAAGGAGTTTGGTTGCTGGATTTCACACAGTGCTACAAACTCCCAGGGGTTTTCTGTTTTGGGCACTCACCACTATTGAGTGTTTGGTGCATTTGTCTTTATTTGGTCTCTCCCAGCTTGAGCAGCAAGACTCAGCAGTGAAGAGGTGAAGAGGGAGTATGGTGTAGTGTCACTGCTGCTCATGTGATCCCATTCCTGGTGCCCAGGTGGGATGTCACCACAGGGAGTGGGTGCTGACCCAGCCCAAAACAGCCATGGACACAAAGATGCCCTCTTGCAGCACGGTTCTGCTGCCTGCACTCATGTCTGGTGGTTGTACCTGGTCCTTATGAGCTTTAAATTTCTCAGAGTGACATAAAGGCAGTGGGAGCTGAAAAGCTGCGGAATTGCTATGTTCTGGGGGAGGGAGTTTCAGCTCTTTTATTGTCTTTTCCTTCTTTCCTCCAGTAGCTGCAGCAGGAAAAAAAGTGTAAGAAAAGGGAGGAAGGGCCTGGAGGCATCAGGTCAGAAAATAAACACTGAAAGAATGAGAAATAGAGTTATTTGGAAAGCAGAGCTATTTGCTTTGAGAGCCAACTTCTTTTTTTCTTTTATTTTTTTCTTTTTGTAAAAAAAAAAGGGAAAAAAAAATTTTTCAAAAAAAACCTTTTTTTTTTTTTTTTTTTTACAATTCAGGCAAACTTTTGGTGTTGCCTCTGCTCAGGATGAAGTTTGCAATTTAATAACCTTGTTATGTTACAAATCCTGAGACTCAGTGACTCCTGCCCTAGTCCGTCTGCCAAGCACAGAGCATTTCTTGACCTTTTAAAGAAAGCCAGAGATAATGAACCATTTGGACCACAGGATGCCCTAGTTGCTTGGAATAAAATCAGTGTGGCTGTGAATTTTGGAGAGGAACAAATGCGCAGCTCTGAGCCAGCAGTGCGGGCTGAATGTTCACTGTGATCTCCCACTGCAGAAAGAGCCATAAAGTCCTTTAAAACAGTTAATAAATCAGAGGACATGGGCAGAGTGAGACCTGGGCTGCACAAGGGCTTCAGAAAGTGTCTTGAAAGGCCCAGGGAGGGAGGATTTGACTGGCTGCCCTGGTGTTTCAGCTTGTAACTACTGAATTTTTCTTCTTCAGAATTCTCATCAGCTCTTGTGAAATGTAAATGCTGAAGAGCTGATGCTGCTTGAAGGGAGCTGGATATCAGATGCTTCGCCTGTTATTGATGGCATTGGAAATGGGAGTGTGTGCCTCACTTTTTACACCTTGGATGTTGGAGGTGCAATAGTAGATGTTGCCTTGATCAGTATTTGTTGTGGGGAGTTTAAGTTCTTCTCTGAAAAGGGAAACACATACTGCTGCAGCTTCAGGAGTGCTGTCCCAGGTGTCCTGACCAAGGTAAGGAATGTTTCCTGGTGAGAACTGCTGACCCCTGCTAGTGAAAGGGCCTCGGTGGTGTGGCTGAGGAGTGGAGAGCGAGCACCCAAACCACCATCCCATGATCCACCCCAGCAGCTCTTCAGAGGGGCATCTCCTGACCTACCCCTGAAACCACTGGGTCCAGCTCCCATGGGCACACACTGAGCAGCAACCAGGGCTCTGCCAGTCTCTGAGGGTTCCCACACACAACGAGAGGACCACGGCTCTCTGGTCCTTCATGGAGACCAGCAGATGTTCATGGCTGATCCTTTCTGTGTTTGCTCATGGGTGATCAATTCTCCATTGTTTGTCTCACCAGGTCTCCCCCAGTGCCTGGGGGATTGCACCAGGGCTGTGACTTCCCTGCCTCCTGTGTGTGGTCACTCATGCCAGTGCTCTCTGCCCAAGTGGCTTTGCTCTTTCCATCCACCTGCTGAGTTGCTCTGTCCCTTTGCCCTGAATTTCCCCATGGTATTGCTGCCTTTGCACCCAGCTCAGCACAGAAGCACCAAGCTCCTCTTCCCATGCCCTTCCTGCTGCAGCAGGATGATGTTCCAGGTCCACAGGGCAAACCCAACTCAGCACAAACATTCATGGACAGGGACACAGGGACACACACAAAACTGGCACAGGATGGGACTGGCAGGCTGGCAAGAGCTTTGCTTCCACAACCTCATTTCCATCCCATCCAACTCAGTCTGCAGTTCCAGTAGAAGGGACATAGAAAGGTTTTTGGCTGGAGCAGGAGAAGGGATGGCTAATGCACTCCAGCCCTCACCTCACTGGTGCCATGGAGAAATGCATGATTAATTTAAGACATCACTAAGGATATGTGTGTTATTCCAGTGCTCCAAAACCAGAGCCAGACCCTTGGTCTGTAATTCTTTTAGGCAAAGATGTCATAGTTGGTCTTGATTAAACCTTTAGCTTAATGTTGATTAATCCATGGTTAAATTATTCATGTGTCTAGCTGTTCACACCATACAGAGGGAATTTCTTCCAATGGGATGTGCCCAGTGTTAAAGACTTGCTGTTGTGCTCATTAGCAACCAGCACGGAAAAACAAACAACCAGGATGGCAGGGGAAGGTCTTTCTGCGTTCCCACCGCAGCCTCTCAGAGCTGTCATTTCAACTGAAACAGAACTGGCTTTAGGGTGATTTTCAGCCCCAGATCTCATGTCATGGGCTGCCTTCCTGCCAAGGAAACACAGTCAGGCTTGCTCTCCTCTAATGGGGAAACCCAGAGCATTGCAGAGCGTGGCCACCGCCGTGGTGGTGGCGCCGGGCCAGGGGGACGGGCCCTTAGTGCCATAACAAGCAGTGATTGAGCAAAGGGAAACCTCCAAAGTCAACGCTCCTAAGGAAAATCCCCGGGACTGTTTTGGTGTCTGGCAGAGGAGATGAAACACCAGGCTGAAGGGATTTCTCCAAGAGGTCTTCCACTCTCCATACAGCGCTGGCTTTTTTCCCTTCAAAGCTGAGAAGCTTGGCATCTGTGCAACACATCCCACACAGTTCTAGTGGTCACTGGAGGGTTTCTTGCTGCCATCAACCCCAGGGTTAAAGCCTAAAATTAGGAATGGATGTGTTAGAATCTATCCTGATGCCTGGGTGGTTCAGACCTGAGGTCAGGGGTGGCTGGGTCAGAGCCACATCCTTGGCACTGGTGGCTTGTGGAGGAGCACGGGGATGGAGGCTGCCTTTGTGTTCACATCCCACTCCTTTGCCATGGGAAAGCTGAGGGTAGGGAAGGAAGGGAGGAATATCCTGCTGGGTCTGGCCCCTCAGACCTACCCTATGCTGCTGAAGAATTGGGGAAGTGGGTTCTGGAGTCTGGAGACGGCAGAGAGGAGCTGGCATAGAGGAGGAGGAGCAGAAGAGGGACCACTTCACATCTCTGATGACCAGCAGCTGAGGGGAAAGCTGGTCACAGTGGAGGGAGTCACACTTTTGAGAAAAATAAAACCATTTTGGAGCATGGTGAGTTAAGAGAAAAGATCATGTGGTGCATCAGGGGAATGAGTGAACCTCTGAGATGGCCCAACACAACCCGGCCCTGCTCTTGGACCCTCCAGGAAAAGCTTCAGAATTTCAACAGATCTCCAAATCCTGACATTTTGCAATGTTGCCCAGAGCCCTGTGCACCCCTTTCCTTGCTCAGAAAAGCTCCCCACCAGCATCACATTCCTGGGTGTTGGTGCTGCTGGTGGAGAGAAGGCAACGAGCCACGAGGGGTTGGGGAATGTTGGGGTCACCCCCCAACCCAGCATGACTCTGCCTCCCTGCCTGGCTGCCCAGCTCCCTGGCTCCTAAAGCTCTTCAGGGCACTGAGGTGGGCTGGACACTGTTCTGTTGTCTTTAGTAGCACTCTACAGACCAGCAGGTCCTGCTGGCTGAAGGTCTACATCCTGAGATGCATATGAGCCATGGCTTGGTTTCACCCAGCCTGGGTGGGATTTTTGGGTAGCAGAAGGTGTTTCCTGAAATCTGTGCTGCTTGAAGAGTTTGGAGGGGTTGGTGGGGCCTCAGTAGGTGAAGGTCATTTTCCCATGTCCAGTGCTCATCTGCAAACTCAGTGGGTTCCTCCAGGTCATTTTTTAGGCCATACTTTCTCGGGGGAACAGAATCAAGGCTCAAAGCCATGGCTTGGTCCAGCTGAGGGACCCCATGGTCCCATCAGGGGGGTCTCATCCCCACAAGCTGGAGATGCTGGGGAAAGGATTTACTGGCTGGGGAACCTTGACCCTCTTACACCTCCCCACTCATCAGCTCCAAAGCCTCAGGTTTAACTCATCTCCTGCCAGTCCTGCTCTCCCACATCCTGATCCCAGGCAAGAGCCTGAACACCAGGAGCTCTTCCATAGCCTTACTTCAGCTAAATGATGAGTTTCCTTGCCTGCATCTACCAGCATATAACTTCTGACCCCAGATCTCATACCCCAGGGCAGACAGCAAGAGCTGTGAACCCCCAGGGACCCATTTTGGGGTTTGTAAAGCCCTGTGTCTTCCTTTGGACATTGTTGGTGTGTGTGGGGATGGTACCACAGCTCCTGCACAATGGGAACTGTGCCTGGGGAGGCATTTGGTCCTTGTTAGCAGATGCTCAGTAGCTGCTTTGTCTTATTTCTTGTTTGTCATAAAAAAATAAATACAGTTTAATAGATGATCTTACAGAGCAGGTTTTGGCAACAAAATAGACCGTGTCCCATTGTAAACTTGATGTGTATAATTTAAAGCAAGATGGAATATAAAACCATTTCCAGCTCAGAGGAGAGAGAGTGAGACACAGATTTAGGTCTTGATTGTGCTGAAATGAAAAACAGCACATTCTTGGATAGTGTATCAAATCAGGCATTTTATTTTATAGAGTCCAAAATATAAACAGCCTTTTTAAGAATAATTAATCACATCATGGTTTTTTTTGTTGAAAAATTTTGGGGAACTGATTTCTTTCACATCTTTGTGTATTTCTAGAGATACTGTGTACAAAAGAGCAGCTCTAAACACCAGAGGTCAATATTTGGAGACCAGGGAGGACTTTAAGGGGATGTTCCTGACAAAATCCCATCCATTAGCAGAGATTTAAGGAATGTCTTGAGAAATCTCTGGGCCTGCTACATCTGATGGGGAAGGCTGGCCCCTGGAGCCAAGGGCAGGGATGTGCTGTGGTGGTGGGGAGGTGAGCAGAAGAGGCAGCTGCTGATGTGTTAACCATCCACCCTGTCACAGACCAGTGTTAGAGAGGACTGGTGGGGACTGGGGGTCTTTGAGCAGAGGGTGCTCCGTGTCTGACCTGTGGTGTGCTCACCTTCCACCCAGACTGGACAAACCTGCCTGTTGCTCTTGCTTAAACTGGGCAGTTAATCCTTACTGGGACCAAAAAGGGGACAGGTCTCTGCTCTCAGCACCATCTCCATGATCCCACAGAGCTATGGGCAGAGGGGCCGATGCCCCATTGCTGTAAATCACCCCAGATCTGCTCCAGCTGGAAGGAGGGTGAGGATTTCTGCCCAGGGAAGAAATCCAGAGTGCGTTTCCTCCACCCTCCTGTTGTGTAAAGAACCCAGCTCCTCCAGTTTTGGGGTAGCGAGCCTGGCTTGCCTAAATCTGCTCTGGTGGTTCAGTTCTGGTTTCAGCAGAGCCGATAAAAATCCCAAACAGTTCCAGGGAGGTCACTCAAGTTCCCTGAGATGGGAGGCCGGAGGAGATAGGAAACCATTCCCAGCTTGTCTGTAGCTGCTGACATGACACATAAAGAGCTGGATGCTACAGGCAGGAGCTGATCTCTGCTCTCAGTGGGTCTCCAGACAGTTCCCCGTATCAGAACTTCTTTACAGTTGTTTACAGGACTGCAAAACTCCAATCTTTAGACAAGGACTTAGAGTGATGGGTCAAGGAAGAATGAATTTAAGCTGAAGGAGGGTAGATTTATACTGGATGTTGGGAAGAAACTCCTGACTGGGAGGGTGGGCAGGCCCTGGCACAGGGTGCCCAGAGAAGCTGTGGCTGCCCCATCCCTGGAAGTGTCCAAGGCCAGGTTGGACGGGGCTTGGAGCAACCTGGGCTGGTGGGAGGTGTCCCTGCCCATGGCAGGAGGTGGGACGAGAGGGGCTTTAAGGGCCCTTCCAACCCAAACCATCCTGTGATTCTGTGAATAAATAACCCATCAGGTCCCATATGAACCCCCCCCTCCTTCTGTAGCAAGAGGCCAGACACTACTGTGCATGTACCAGAAGAGAAAGTAACCTTTTTTCTTTTGAGCTAAAAAGTGATGTTTTACTGGAAAACCAAACCAGTTTTCTTTGGCCGTGCTGCCTCCTGTCCTCATGGCAGCTCTCCTGCTGCTGTCGGGGTACTTATTGCTGGAGGTGTTGTGGCAATATGTTGGAGCTTCTTGCCAAAATAATTCACTCAAGGCTCTTTGACTCTTTTTTTCCGATGAAAAATCAAAATTTCCTCTGCAAGATGAGACATGATTTCAGTGGGGTGGGGGAGGATTGAGAGTTGGAAGTGTGGGAAGAGGAAATAAATGTATTTTAAAAAAAAAATAATTAAAAATTACTTTTCTTTTGCAAAGTAAATTTTATGACACATTTTTTTCTACCAGCCCTAAGTTTGAACAGTGTTTGCAGTTTGGTGCCAGCCCGTTGAGGGTTGGGGCTGCTCCCACTCCTGTAGCAAAGGCGTATAAATTCTAGCACCAAATTTGAGGTTGGCAACGGGCCCTTCTTGCTGGGACCTCGGGCACCCTGTGAGGAGACATCTCAGTGGGATCAGTGCACAAAGCCCTGGTCTTCTCACACCTGGTTTGGCCATACAAACCCTGCAATGAACCTTTCAAGCATAGAAATGCATTTTGGCCATCAGATGTCTGATGTTGTGTGAAAAGGGGGCTGGTTGAGTGTTGGGATTCCATAACAGACTCCTTTGGAGAGAACTTGTTCCTCAGGGATCTGGTTTGGGCTTCCATGCGACGTGTTGCTTCTGCTCAGTGCTGGCCACCTCCTACCACCGAATTTGGAGTTGCAGGACAGACCCCTAGGGGCAAAGGCTTGGATTTGGGATGCAAGGCTTGGATTCAGTTCCTGGCTCTACACAACACTTCTCTTGCCCATGTATTGGCCTCCTTGTGCCACCAGCAAGGTGTGGAGTCACTGTGGTGTTCGTGGTGGGACCTCCCTCGACCCCCTTGCGTTTCATTAACAAGCCTAGAGAGAGTTGCAGGCTCTGGGTGCCCTGGGAGCTGATGGATGAGTCAGGGAGTGTGTGCATCATCTGAGCCTCCCTGAGCTCCAGCCCTTTGTCATCCCCAAACCCAAGGGGAAAAATCACATTTTCCAGGACATAAAGGGCAGAAAAAGTTTCTCCACTCACTGGTTTCCTTGAACAAAGGGATCAATAGCACTTGTTTCATAACTAAATAAAACCAAGCCAGACCCCAGGTTGCTGCATCTCCAGGGGTATATTTTGTGGTTGAGAAGGTGCCTTTTCTCCTTGGAAACAGCACTAAATGTTTTCCCTTTTGAGTGGGTATTAAGGGAATTAATAAATGGGAGCTCTTCTGTTCTTCATTCTGGTTTGATCTGGTCTGTGATGAGTGGCATTCTGATTGCTGGTTACCACCACCTGAGCTCCTGCTCCTCTTTGCCAGGCTGATGCAGAGTTGCTGTAGTTGCTTGTCCAGATTTGATTCTGAGGAGTGGTGGTTGGTAGAGGATTTGCTTGAGAGGAGAAGCAGCTGGTGTTTCATCACTTTCCCTATAGATATTTGTGGGGAGAAGGAAGGTATTGAGCAGGTGTCTTCTGTAGAAATCATCTCATGAAACTAAAATTTTCCAATTTGATATCTTTTTTTGCAGAGTTTTTTGATGTTTTGAAGCATTTAATTGGGTTTTGGTCCATGAACTGTTTTTTTTCCACCACTGTAGGAGTGCTTTTCTTGATCAAACCCCACTGATTTTTCTCTGGAGTGCTTCATCTCAAAGTGCTGCCCAGAGCATGGCCTTCTCCTCAAGCTGTGCCATGGGTTCCTGATGGAAAATGATGTCCTCCAGTAGTGTGAAGGGCCTACATATTTCTCATCCAACTGCTCCTATGGAGCCAGGAGAGGAGGATGTTTTACCACCAGGGGAGATCTGACTAATACTGACCACCACAGGTGTCTTCTGGTGGGTCTAGAGACCTTCCTGGTGCGATGAAACTTCCACATCCCTGGACAGCAGCTCAGTTGCGGCTCAGTTGTGGCTCAGTTGTGTCCCTGTGTCCTCCCCATCCTGGCAGGACTGAGCTGAGGGAGGTGAGCAGGGACCTGAGCACTCCACAGTGATGGACACCTCGTGCTCGTTCTCCTGCTCTCATCTGAGGAGCAAACAGCTGGAGGGACCGAGTGGTTGTGCTGAGCTGAGGACAATCCCTGGCGTAGGAGCTCAGAGGATTTCCCCTGCTTTGTGCTCTGCCCCCAGAATGAGTAAATAAAGGCCTCCTCATTTATTTATGGAGCAAACAGCAACTGTGCATTCAGCTCTAGGATTTGTTGATTATTTATTTAGAGCCTCTTGTCTCAGGGGCACTGGCTGTTGGCGTGCAGGAGGCATCTGTCTGGCTTTATTACCCACGCATGGACATCTCACTTCTTGCTGCTAATGTTTTTGAAAGTCTGCTGTGGAAACAGAAATCCATGCAGGGAGACACAGATCCCCTGGGCCTTCCTCTCCAGAGTCAGCAGCAGCAGCTCATGATCCCACCAGCCGCTCTGACAATCCTGTCTGCACTGTGTCCCACTCCCAGGAGCAGCTGAACACTGAGCTCCTCTGGACATGAAGGGTTCTGTTGTGAGAGCACCAAAGGGGAATGGCTAAAATCCAGCCTCAAAAAGCTGAAGGGAGGATGGGTAGGAGATGGGCATGGGCAGGAGTGAGAACAAGGAGACAGTATTTGGCCTACAGTGCTAGTGATGTCGCTTGGGATCCCCTCCCTCTTCCCCTCATGATGGGGGACAGAGTGTTACTGTGTGCCAGAAGTGCTGGATTTCTCTTGGTCCACAACCAGACACAAAGAGAATCTTTGTTGGGTTCCAGGAGACCTGGGAGTGAAGGGATGCTGCCTTGTGAATGTTGTCCCAAGGTGCCTTTAAATACTCCTGGTTCTCAGTTTGGTGGTTGATTGAGTTCTGGCACTTGGCTTTGGGAAGACAGTGACACATTTGACCCATCTCAGGTCCCCCCCTTGGCTTTGACAGCTGATGCAGCACAAGCATTCCTGCAGACAGCATTGTGTGAGTGATCCATGGCATGGAGCAGCTCCAGAGGTTGGGGAGGACCATCCTGGACAGCATTTTCAATGAGTGCAAAGGCAGGGACGGGAGGGCTTGTCCCAGCAGATGGATGAGCCCAGAAGGGCTTGTGATGTGGTTGTGATGAAGGATTTCAGTCCATCACAACTGTGGCACCATCACAGGACATCGTGAGGACAGGCAATGACAGCTCTCCCTGACCTTTGCCATCATCTCGTTATCTACCAAGTTATCCTTGCTGAAATGTCTGTCTTTAAGTATCCCACACAGGAATCCCTTCTTTGTAAATTGATGCCAATTGAGGTTTTAGAGCCAAGAGCTTATTTTTTGAGACTTCTGTTCAAAAAGCTTTATTTACCCTTTTATTTGACTGCCTGACTTGCAATCTTGGGGTCCATGGGTAGGAATTATTTTCCTGGTACCTCCATGGTGTGTTTTTGCAAGGTAAAATCATTTACATCCATTAAGGCTCAGAACTGTGAGGTAGAAATAGAAGAATTAGTTCCTCCTTCATAGCACAGCTGGCCATTTTGCAACAGAGGACAATTAAATCCAGACTTAAATGATCAAACTTAGCACCTCAATGATTGACCAAAGGCCCTGGTCCAAGCTTAGATCGTTGTAGGTCTTGGATCTCTTCTATTACAAACTGAGAAAAGGTTGTTGTTAAGCAAGGCAGATTTTACTTGGCTCCTTCACTCCTGGCAGGACTTCCAGGGTTTTCCAGGACTTCAGTCATTCTCATGGGTCTTCTCTGAATCCTCCTCCAACTTCTCAGCCTACGTCTCAGGGTGTGCAGCTGCCCTGGAGCTTACAGACAGGATCCTACCTAAATTCTGGATCCCTCGTGCACGTTAGTGGTGCAAACCACTGCTGCTGGTGACAGAAGTCTTTTAGAGCTGGTGAAGTTGAGAAAAGGGGGATGTGTAGGAGCCCCTGGGGTTGGAGAAGGCATTTAGGGATCAGAGTGGTGGGGCATCCCTGTGGCAAATCACCAGTGTGTGTCCTGGAGGGACAAAAGGGGCTGAGGCTGATATGGAGCAGAGTGGTGGATGTTGTGTGTGCTCTGTGTGTCTGTCCCCAGATGTGTCCACATCTGGAGTGACTTGGGGGGTACTCAAATACTGAAAAACCTTTCAGAGGAGCGCAAACAGGTGTTGGTGGCTATCAGAGTCTCACCTGAAACACACTACCAGCTGAGCAGGAGAGTGAGATGGGCTTTGGCTCTGCAGTGGAGCAGACCCAGCCTGTGGCTCCAGTCTGTGGGCAGCTGGGATTCACACCTGGAAAACCCTGGGGCTGCACCAGCCACTGGGGCTGCAGTGGGCTCTTCAGCCTCTTCTGTCTCTGGGCTTAGACTGAAGCCAGAGTGAATCTCATTGAGTGGCTGGGATGAGGAGGAGGGGAATAAACTGTTTGGAGGGCCATGAATAGCAGCTTTCATGAGCTGTCATTTCCCATTACAGCTGACTCGGCATGGAAACCCAGCCCAGGGCCCTGGCAGGAGAGGTTCCCCTGCCTGCAAGTCCCAGGCAGCTCCATCCACAGCCTCCTCTGGCTCTTTGGAGACTGAACCTTTCAGCTTGAACCCCCTACAGTGACTGCTGGACCCACCAGCTGCAGGACACTTGCTCAGCTCTCACTTGATGACACAGAGAGTGGGCCAGAAGGACCAGGACCTCGCTGTGCTGGATGTGCCCTGATGAGGGTGATACAAGGAGTTCTGCAGCACATAACCCGAGTGCAAGGATGCCAAGTGCATGAATCTTCAAACAGGACCTCATGCACAGAGATCCTCCTGCCAAAAGGTAGCATGGAATTTGATGTAAACCCAGGAATTTTCTCCATTTGCCTTGGAATACAATATTCTCCTGAGCTGGCTCACATACTGCTGCACAGAGCTCAGCTGTCCACCAATCCCCCAATACCTCCCAGACTTGGCTGCATTTCAGGGCTTGTGGGATGTTGCGTATGAAGAACAGGAGGAGGATTGAGTGGCTCTGTTTCCAAATCTGCCTAAATCTAAGCCTGGGGATGGAGCTACACCCTGAGTGTATGGATGGTTGTAGGAGTTCTTGGTGTCATGTCTGGTTGGACATGGGTGTGGTGGTGCTGGAAAGGAAGGAGAGCTTGTGAAAGGACTTTCCAACAGGGAGTAGCCAAGGGAAACTGGTAGTTTATATGCCAATAAATTGGAGCAGAGATTACAAAGGCAGAGAGTAATTTTTATGCCCTGAAGCTCATTCATCTGCTTAATTCTGGGTTTGGGTGGTTGGCACAGGAAAGGATGGGGGCCAAGGGGTGAGCATGGAAACCCCCAAAACCCATATCTGACAGAATCAGTCCCTGCTGTTCCCTGAGCAGTGTGTGAGGGCAGCCTGGAGTGAGCAGCATGCTGAGTGTGGTGGCTGGTGCTCCCCAGTGCCCAGAGATGCTGGGGGGGTGTGGGGAGAAGGGCTGGGAGGAAGGATGGGGTGGAAGAGCTGCACTGCTCCAAGACCAGGACGAGGATGGAGCAGAGAAGGGGTGTGAAGGACAAATAACACTTCTGCAGGAGCAGAACAGCTGCTGCACTCCAGTTCCACGATGTGTCCCCACCTGCAGCTCCCTTCAGCCTTCCCTTTCATGCCTCCCATCTTTATTTCATTTGATTAATAAAAAACTTCTTTCTTTCTTTCTCTCAACAGAGATACTGGAGCTCAGCCCACGTGTGAGAGGGGAGGGAGGGAATAGCTGCAGCTTGGCTTCTCTTCTCTGACCACCAGCCAGCTCCCTATCTCGGGATGGATCCAACAGGAGCTCAGGAGCTCCCATCCAAGAAACCCCAGTGCTCTGCCAGGGCCACACAGGTAGCAAAGAGCCTGATAGAAAGTCAAGTGAAACATCTGGGAGCCCTTTTTTTTCTGCTGCCTCCCCTGTATTTCAGGGCAGGAGCCCTCTGATGTGCACAGAGGATTTGCAAAGCTCCAAACGCTCCAGTCTCCCACAGGAATCCCATTCTGGGTGGACACATTCATGCCTGTGTCTGTCTAGGAAATTTGGGTTAGAGGACAACAATATTCTGATTCAAAATGTCAATTAATTTCATAGAATCATAAAATCATAGAATGGTTTGAGCTGGAAGGGATCTTAAGGACCATCCAGTCCCACCCCCTGCCATGGGCAGGGACACCTCCCACCAGCCCAGGTTGCTCCAAGCCCCATCCAACCTGGCCTTGGACACTTCCAGGGATGGGGCAGCCACAGCTGCTCTGGGTAACCTGTACCAGGGTCTCACCACCCTCTGAGTAAAGAATCAACTACTGGTTCAAAACCCCATGAGATCTGGTGCATTTTTTGCCCAGGGCAGCAGTGGAAATACCTTCTGTGGAAGTGTGCAAAAAATGTGCACATGTGGCACCCGGGGACATGGGTTAGTGGCAGATGTGGCAGTGCTGGGTTGTACTCACTGGTCTTACAGGGCTTTTCCAGACTTAATGGTTCTATGATTTTAGGAGGGGCAGTGAAGCATCCAAAATGCACCCAGTAAAGCTTGTTAGGAACTCTTTTCTCCTTCTTCCTTCCTGAGACATGTCTTATCCAGCCTGGGAATGGGAGTCCTGCCATGTAACAAGACTGAGTAATCCCTAATACCAACAAATGGCTTAAATAGATAATTTCCTAACAACAGAACTAGCAAATTCTGTTCCTGTGAGCCATCCAGCTGAGAGGCAGCGACAGAAGGGGAAAAAATGATTGCAGGAATTAATTGTGAGCAGAGAAGGACTCCAGTGCCAGTGGTGCAGGAAAGACACAAGCAAAGAGAAAACAAAACCCACAAGAAAACACAATTCAAACATCCACAGAAGACATGCAAATGCAGGCACAGCGAGGGGCCTCTGGATTTTTCCTAATGAACTCTAATGCAAAGAGGAAATGAAAGAACTCTGGTTTCCACTCTGCCCAGTTTGCAGAGTGTCTGAGCAGGAGCTGGAGCGTGAGGAGGGCTGTGGTGCTGCAGGGTGAGGGATGGGGCCAGAGAGGGGCCTTTCTGCTCTCAGCCACACATGCAGGACTTGTCAGGATTGTATTTTTGACGGAATATTCTTGTTTGTTAAGCACAACAAACAACTCACTCAGCAGAACTGGAACTTTAAGCAGGAGAAGATCAGCCTGGATAAACTTCTTGACTGAGTGTTTTCAGTTTTTCCTTTTTGTGTTTTTTTTTTTCCTAAAAGGATCTTCCAGATGGTTCAATATCTGAGGCCATTTATTTTTTTGAAATAGAAACATCCAGTTTTCTACTCCATAGTTCTTCTCATTTTGAATCGTAAGCTAAGTATAGCATGAATGGGCCTTCTCTGCTGAAGGCAGAATTGAAACCAAATGTTTAAAAATTATCTATTCAAAATGCTTGGCTTGACTCAGACAACTGTTGCTTTTTTAAAACTATAAACAATATTGAAATTCTGACTGTTTATCCCCATATGACTTGAGGATTGTTTACAATATCTCGACATTTTTCAGGAACTAAAAACCTGTTTCTCATGTATATTTATGCTGGCAGCTGCTCTCCAAAGGACAGCCCAGCTCCTCGGGACGTGGAAGCATATGACAATTTTCTCTTTAGTAAAGCTGGTAAAATATGGGGTGTCACAGGAGGATGAATTGCCCTGGCCAGTTTGACTGTCCAGGCAGCTGCTGCACCCAGGGAGGATCCTTGGTGGCATTTCCTTCTGGGGTGATGGTGCTGAGGGTTCAGTGTGGGTTCAGAGTCCATCCTGAGCCCCACACTCTGCCCACACATTCCCCTTTCATGTCGTATTTTGTCTCAGAGTGGTTTAGGTCGCTGGAACATAAAACTGACTTTGGGGGCACATTCCTGAACTGTTTGGAAGATGAGCCATGACTTCTGTTGGACAGAGGCAAGACCCTCACCTGGGATCCCAGAGAACCTGTGGCTGCCCCGTCCCTGGAAGTGTCCAAGGCCAGGTTGGATGAGGCTTGGAGCAACCTGGGCTGGTGGAAGGTGTCCCTGCCCATGGCAGGGGGGTGGAACAAGATGGACTTTAAGTTCCCTTCCATCCCAAAGCATTCCATGGTCTGTCTGTGCAGGGGTGCAGGTGCCAGCTCTGCTGGAAATGGGTCAACTCGGCCATAGGGTGGTGAAAGGTCAGACATGATCCCAATGGCAGATGTGATGACACGTGTGTGCGGTCCAGCACTTCTTCCAGACATCTCTTATGGGAGTCTCTGCTCTGGATGACACAGTTTGTGCCAGCTGGGGTCACTTGAGGGCCAGGGAGAGCTCACATCTTGCTGATCAAGATGTTCAGGGGTGATGCCCAAGCCCTATCCTGAGCCCCAGCCCTGCCAGCAGCTGCCATGGGTAGTCACACAAACAATGTCTTCATTTAACCTTGAATCTTCTCATTGTGGAAGATGGAGGAGTTTTGTCTCATGCTGGTACTGGGTTTGAGTCACAGGAAAGGGTAACAGTGAGGGACTTTTTAAATCATTGGGTTTATCTTTATAATTGCCATAGCAGGTGGCCAGAGACGTGCCTGTGGAAGAGGATGCACTCCTAAATTGGGGTCCTTGGATTGTGGCCTCACTTTGCCCAGCAGACCCTGTCTGGACTTAGCAGACCTGATTAAAACCCAGTAGGAAATGATTCCTGGCACGCCAGCAAACCCTCTGATGCTGCTGAGCTGATGATGCGTTGGAAACCCAGGCAGGATGCTCCCTCTGCCTCCCCCAGCCCTGCTCCTCCCTGGAGCCTGCTCAGAGCACTGAGAGCTCTGCCCAGCCCAGAGCTGTGGGTCCTGCTGCAGGGGTGTCACCCAGGGGAGCTGCAGGGGTGTCACCCAGGGGAGCTGCAGAGCAGGCAGCTCCAGCTGTGTCACCCAGGGGAGCTGCAGAGCAGGCAGCTGCAGAGCAGGCATTTGCAGGGGTGTCACCCAGGGGAGCTGTAGAGCAGGCAGCTCCAGCTGTGTCACCCAAGGGTGCTGCAGAGCAGGCAGCTGCAGGGGTGCAGAGAGGGGGTGATTACTCTGCTGACTCTGCCCTGTCGATACGATGCATTGGGCCGCTTTCCTCTGCGCTCCCCAACTTGTCCTCCTCAGGAGAATGTTTTCACTGCCTTGCCATCTCCTCTCTGCCCAGCCCTGGGGGTCTCCAGCACTGAGCTGGATAGAAAATCTATTGATTCTGTTCCATAAGCCCTGTACAAGGGAAGGTAAGTGCTCCCCAGCCAATACCTCTCAGTCATTTCCTTTAGGTCATTGCTCACATGCCCTAAATCACAGCAGGTGGTGAAAGAACAAAAGAAATGAGCTGGAGAAACTCAGTCTGATCCCATCTGCAGCACCACCATTGCTTTGGCTCTGAGGAACTCAGAGAGGCCAGTGTGTCTGTGCAGAAGGACCCTCCATTTCCCAGACTTCCAAATTGCAGGAGAGGAAACGGCAAAGAAGAGCAGGGAGGTGTAGTTAGAGCTGATAAGCTGTGTCTGAAGTTCCTCTGCTGCACCGAGGACCTCTCAGGTAACACTCACCCAGCGAATTTGGCCTCCAGAAGTTACCCTGTTAAGAGCCATGAGATGATGATGATGCTGCTGCCCATTATTAATCCTAATTAACAACGCTGGAGTGCAGGTGCTGAGTCTTTCCTGGGGTCTTTGCTTGGCTCCCAGCAGCTCTCCCCATGAGCCAGCCTGTCCGTGGGGCAGCAGGACTGCAAGGTCGGTGGCCAAGGAGTGTGGTGGAGGCTCAGCAGGGTTGGCCTTGATCAGGAGCTTCACACCCAGAGGGATGATGATCTACATTCCCAGTGTGGTGCTGAGCCTGAGGGCAGCGTTGGACCTGATTTAAGGAGCGCTTTCCTCTCGGAGCACTGAGCTCTGCAGCCCCCACCCTGATGTGTGGACAGGCAGGAGATGAAGGAGGTAGAACTTTTGACAAAGCCATGGCTGGCCAATGTCTGAGGTAATAAGTGCTGCCAGCTGAGGAATGCAGCCTGGCTACTGCCTGGCCCAGGGGAATTCACTCTGCACCTCGGCTCCTCCCGGGTTCTCTGCCCGGGCGTCACTGACTTCTTACCACCACATGGATATTCCTGGATTTCAGCAAAATTCCCCACTTCTAATCTGGATAGTCCTGGCTGGGTGGAGTGCAAAACCCACATTGTTAACTCCGGATAACGGTAATTAAAAGAAAATAAAATCAAAGGTGCTCAGAAAAGAAATGGAAAATTTTTCTGGGGAAGCCAAAAGATTATATTAAACTTCAGTGGTTTAATAAAATATTATGAAGTTTGGGAGCATATTTTCCCTGGGACTTAATCTGTTTATACATCTAAAAAAGTAAATAGAATATCACTTTACTTGACCACACAGCAAACCTGATATAGGGGGGCTGCTCTGCTGTATATATATCCTGGGGAATTTCTTCCCCCTCGGGTTTCATGCAATGCACAGTGAGCTGGGATCATTCCTGAACTACCAGCTCAGGGAAAACAGGAATTCATCCACCTTGGTGGAGAAATGCTGTGGACGTGGCAGGGCCAGGGCCAGGACCAGCCAAGGGGTGGGTGTTGGAGGAGCTGGGAAGACCTGACTGCTCAAAGAGTTTTGCAATTTAAAGAACAGAGTATGACACTGACCGTGGTGGAAGACAAGAGGTCATGGAAATGATGCCCTACAATGTCACTGGAGAGTTCACAGAAGGCAGAGAAGGAGTGAGTTTGGTTTAGGAGACTAAAATCAGACACAAGCGGGTCATTCTGTGTTTCCCCCCCTCTTTTCATAAACCTTGCCCCCACTTTCCAGGTTGCTGCTGCCAGCAAAAAGAGAGCACAGCCTCTCAGTACCCGTAAACTTTATTAAATGTGTGCTTTTTCATTCTTCAATTAAATTAAAATCAGTCTGTTTCATACTGAAATAGCACCAAAGGGAGAAGGATGACAGGATCACCAGGAGAAGGGGAGGGAGGAGGGAAAACCCAGAAACTGTTATATATGATCAAGAATTGTTTTAATGGTTAAGAAAATGGGCAATTTTCCCCCCTCATCGGGACACCTGACACTGCATATGTTAATGTGGGAGAACGACGGAGCCTGAGCATCAGTGGGAGTCCAAATCACTGAGCTGGGTGGGCGAGGCCAAATCCTCACTGGAAATTTGCCTTTAGTGCTGCACCCCCAAGACCACCCTGCCACATGCAGAGGAGTCCCATACAGTGATCTTCGTGGCACCTTGGTGGATGTGTTCTTCTAACAGTGTAAATTGTGGAGTGGCAGCATTTGCATAGGAGTTGGGTAAAATCCCCCTGGCACAAAATCAGCTCCAAGGACAATGTGGTCCTTGCCCTTCCAGGAATGGCAGCGATGGAATTTGCAGCAGGAGAGGGGCCTGTTTTGGTCTTGCCAAACTGCAGTGGCAAAGAAATCCACATTTCTCTGATGTCTTCTAGATGTGGCCAGTTGAAATAAAGTGCAAAGAACCTTCCCACAGCTCAGGTTTGGCTGAAAGCTGCTGCTGCAGTGGGTTGAAGGGAGACCATCAACCACCTTTCTGAATCTACAAGGCTGTCCAAAGGATGTCACCAACACTGGGAAAACCCCTGATTTTTGGAAGACTGGGGAAATCCCTGTGCTCAGCACCCCTGCACCCAAGCTCCTGGTGGTTTCAGTGCAGGAGGGCTGTGGTGCCATTTGTGGGGCTGGGCAAGGTGCTGTGCAGACCCCCAGAAACCCCCGACCTGTTGGCCAAGGGTGCCCATGCAGTGCTGCAGGTCGGGGGTGGTGGGGACGTGTCTGTCTACTCAGAGGTCATGGAATCACACAGTGGTTTGAGTTGGAAGGGACCTTTAAAGGCCATGGGCAGGGACACCTTCAACTAGACCAGGTTGCTCAGAGTCCTGTCTAGCTTGATCTTGAACATTCCCAGGGATGGGGAATCCACAGCTTCCCTGGAACTTCTGCATTCGTGCAACTTCACCACCCTCAGTGTAAAGAACTTGCTTATGATGAATTTGGCACTTGATGCTGACAAGATGCTTCATAAAGGTTGGTGGTTTTTGCTTTGGTCTCAAAACAAATGCACTAAACCCCAAATGTCTCATGGTGTATAATCCCAAACTTCATCAGTGCCGAATGGCAGATTTGATTATTGAGACCTGAAGCATTTAAATGCATCTAATTATTTTCTCGTAGTTGATGTATCAATTTTTCTGCTTTAAGAAAAACAAAAAAAACCCCCCAAAAAACCCCAAAACACTTTAGAGGTCACCTTTTTATTTATAGCTACTTTTGCTTTCCTCTCCAATGCCCATGCTCAGCACTGCAGGCTCAGGAGAGGTGTGGTTTTCAACAGTTTACTTCCAATTCTTCTTAAGTTAAAATAATCTAAACTTCATGGCTGGATTTTCAAATAAGCCTAAAGAGTTTAGAGGCTTAAATGCTATTAGAGTTCAAAGCAATTTGGTTGCATGACCTCTTTTTAAAAGCCATTGTTCATACGTGGAGGGATTTTCAAAAATACTTATGGCCCAGATCAAAACCAATCAATCAGAGTCTCAGATCCCTAAATAGTTTTACAAGGTGTGCAGCAAGGGATTCAAACCCTCGGAAATGAGGGGAAGTAAAACATTCAAGCATTTAGGGGAAAGTATGTCTATGTGGCCGAGTTCAATGTGCTGAGAAGAGTTTTTTAAAGGCACATATCAAAGCTCTACTGATTTACTGACAGGGATTTGGTGGCAATTGTAGAAACTCATTTGTATGAATGTGGTTGGTATTGCTGGAGCTTGTGAAATATGGGCAGAATGATCTGTAGCACTTTAAAGCTGCTTTATACGAGTCTAAATGTGGCTGTATGGGAGACAGCAGCAATATAACAATATTGATTTCTTTTTAAGTCCTACTCATAAGTGATATTTATACTTGTGTGCTGGTTTTGGCTGGGGTGAAGTTAATTTTGTTCATGGGAGATGGTATGGGACTGTGGTTTGGATTTGGGCTGGGAACAGTATTGATAACCCAGGGATGTTTTCATTATTGCTGAGCAGATCCCACACAGAGGCAGAGCCCTTCCTGCTCCTCACCCCAGCCCACCAGGGAGGAGGTTGGGGATGCACCAGGAGGTGGGAGGGGACACAGCCAGGACATCTGACCCCAGCTGAGCCCAGACCACATGGCATCATGCTCAGCATATAAAAGTGAGGAAAGAAGGAAGCAGGAGGGGCTGTTTGCAGTGATGGTGTTGGTCTTCTCAAGTCACTATTACACGTGATGGAACCCTGCTGACCTGGGGATGGCTGAACACCTGCCTGCCATGGGAAGTGAGGGATCAATTCCTTGTTTTCCTTTGCATGCATGGATTTTGTTTTACCTACTAAGCTTATTTTATCTCAACTTACAGGTTTTCTCAGATTTGCTCTTCTAATTCCCCCCATCCCACTGGGGGAGTGAGTGGCTGCGTGGGGCTGACCCAGGTGAGGTTAAACCATGAAAACTTGTCAAAGGTGTGTACTTATTATCCCAACCTTAGCTCTCCTTGAGATACCAAAGAAACAGCACACTTAAACCTTCTTCTCAGCTGGGAAGGCTTCAGACTTTGTGCCTCACTGGTGCTGGCACAGTTTGGTTGTTCCTGTGAGTGTTCGACGCCTTGTCCTCGCTGCCACCTTGACTTTGGCATTGGAATGGAAGAGCACAGGGTGGGATGAGTGGTGTCTATCTCCCATTCCTGCTCCAACTGGCCTTGTTTTTAGAGTAATTCTCCAAATAATTACCCTCCCACCCTTTTGGCTACACCATAAGCAAACTGCCCCTTGATTTGGCCAGCATGTGCAGAGAGCAGGTTGCTCCCATCACCTCCAGTGACACACTGGGGAGATAATTACCAAGAGCCCAACACTGCCCCAGCTTCTTCTGGTCTGAGCTGAAGAGATGCTGGGAGGGACCACAACCTCATGGAGCCATAGCTGTGAGACCATCTCTGATGTTCTTGTGTCATCTCTTGCATAAACATTGAGGGGTTGAAGGGAGGCAGATGGGACAAAGGCCAGTTGGGGGTCTGTGTGACACCTCCTGGGCCTTTCTGTTTTAAGGTGTTTGCAGAAAGAAATCAGGCAAAATGTTTATCCAGATGGACACTGGCAAAAAGGGGCTTGAAAAGGGACACAATGGAACAAGAATGGTGGGAAGGGCGTGAAGGGATCAGTGGAGGTGGTGAGGCTGGACTGAGTTGTGCCATGCCAGGACAGCCTGCTGAGCACAGCCCAGCTTCGGTGCCACCAAGCCAGCACCACTTCTCCAGCAGCTGGGGCATGGAAACCTGGCCTCAGGTAGAGCATTGGGATGACCATGGTGGGAGAAGCTCCTGGAGCCTTGCACCACTAGGGGAGTTATTTTCATTCCATTGGGAACTGAGCCTTGCACACAAAACCCTGTGGGTTTGTGCCTTGGAGGGGGACAGGGAAGTCCCAGCACTCTGCATCCTTGGGAAGAGAGGCAGATGGGTAAGGATGGGGTGGAAGGTGGCTCAGGGCAGCCAGGAGAGGGTGTGGCTCAACACCTGTGGTGGAACTCAGGGCCATGAGGCTGAGTGGCCTCCAAGCTGTTTCCATAACTTGCCAAGGTGGAAATGCCTCCCTCTCGGGTTAAATCCTTATTTCAGATACAATTCTCTTTGGATTCCTTCAAATCCCTGCTCTGCTGTGGTTTTATTAAGATCTTGGCTGGTGTGCAGGCAGCCAGAGAGCTTCATCCTCAGCCTTCTTCCTAACAACATTCCCAGGTGATCCCCCACTTAGTTTGTTGTGCCCCCTCAAGGGCTTTCCACAGCTGGACTCGGGACAGGGAGCAGCACTGTGCTGTGTTTATGCAGCCCCGAGTGATAATTGGGTGCTCCTTTAGTTCAGGAAATGCTGAAGATCAAGAGCCAGCAGATAAATGAGCCCATGGGAATACAAGATCCTGCTTACTAATAGATTTCTGTCACTGAGACGTTTCCACCAGCCAAAAAAAAGGTGATAAAGGAGACTCATTTATGCCTGACAATTTTTAAAGCCCTTCACAACCAATGCTCCTGTTCGTGCTTCCTGCTCGGTTCTCAGTTAGGAAAGAACTATTCTCTTCTCATGCCCCTTTCTGGACGTGCATTTTGCACACTTTTTCCCAGCCAACCCTTTCTCTACTCCATTTATGACTGGCCCAACTTAAACATTCATTATTACAGCTTAAATTGCATCCGCAAGACACTGAGGAGTTTCCTGCATAGGTGTGGTGGGATGGGGAGTCTTCCATCACCTTCAAGACTGGTGTGCCATGAACATCATCCCAGTGTGCACCTTCCTTTCCCATCCCCCAAATCCCTTCAGATGGGCCCCCCTGGAAAAGGATTCTGCTGTCAGTGTAGTAAAAGGGATGCAATAAACTCTGGTTTAGAGCCAGCTCCTGTGATTGAGGCTTTTTGACTACCTGGCAATTTTCATCATAGAGTCAAAAGAGTCATTTGTTTCCTTTCACTTTTGGCTACCAAAATTATTTTGTCTCAAAACAAAACAAAGGATTGTTGGTTTTGGCTTCCATAAGAGGAAAAATAAGTTTGGTTGATGAAAAGAGCTTGATTTAGGGGGGGTAAAAGTAAAAAAAAAAAAAAAAAAAAAAATTAAAAAAAAAAAAAAATCATAAATGAAGAAAAATTGACCAAATGTTTCATGCAATAAAAAAATCCCCTAAGGTAAGGTTTGGAAAGCCAAATTAGGTATTAAGCCTCCTTTGTTTTATTGTCAGAAGTGGTGAGGTCTGGCCTAAATTGGCACTTGCAAGCCAGAATCTGGTTGACCTTTCAGGAAGACTCTGAGCTCCCCAAGCACCCCGTCACTCCTAGAAACTTTGCACCTGCGTTCTTTTAACAGAGGCAGGGCTAAGCCTTGGGCCCACTGAAGGAAGCAGCCAAGCTGCAGGTGATGTCAACAGGACCAGGATGCTCTTCACAACCTCCTTTTCTGGACGGACACATCCCCTCTTCTCTGAGAGAAGAAAGAAAGCAAAGCAGCGACAAAAGAAAAAACAAATCAGAGCAAATCATGTTTCAGCACAACTANTTCTTCAGGCACGGGAACCCCTTGGTTTTGTTGAAGTAGAAGTGTTTGTCGGTGATGATCCTCTTGAGGCCCAGGAAGTCCTGCACCCTGCCCAGCTCCCCCGCGGGGTCGCTGATCAGCCTCTCCCCGCTGACGAAGAGGATCTGCCCGATGGGGAAGTGGAGGAGCCAGTTCTCCAGGTGCTTGGCGTAGATGCCAATCTGGATGGCGCTCCACGAGGTGTCGATGAGGCCCGTAGTCCTGTTTTTGAAGGTCAGGCTCTCAAAGGTGGGGATGTCGGGCTTCTTGGAGAGCGTCTGGGTGTAGTCCGAGATGGCTCTGGTCACGGGGTCCCGCACCACCACGATGAGCTTCGTGCCCTTGGACATGGAGGAGATGCGGGCGGGGGCCTCCTTGGTGACGAAGTAGCTGGGGGTCTTCTCCATGGTGATCTGCCCCTCCAGAGTCCTGGGCATCAGGTCCCTGAGATAAGGGGAGAGAGGGACAGGTTAGTGCCAGCATCCCCTGGGCTGGGTGTGGGCAGTGCTCTGGGGGTGTCCTGGGTACCATGAGCAGGATGGTCCTGAGCCTTGTGCCTCCAGTCTAGCTCTTTCCTCCTTGTGTGGGTTGTCAGGAGGTCCACAATGCTCTGATTTCTGCAAAGATCTGAGCTCATTCCTGATTTCCCACTTCCTTTGGCTGCCCATTTGCATAGAATTAGGCCTGAATTCATTTAGCCTCTTCAAGGCCCCCGCCCTTGACAGGATCCCACGTCTCTCCTTGCAATGGCACTGTAGGAACACAGCACACCTCCATGACCCTCATGCCCTAACCCTTTAAATTCCTCCATGCCCACACTGGGCTTTCCTGCACAGTGGCTTAAATTCCCTGGAATAACAGTGAATTCCTGGAGTAAAAACACCACTCCCATCCTGCAGGACAGAGGCATTTTCAAGGACCAGGACGCAAGGCTTAAGGTATTTGCAAGGTGGTAGCAAGGTGATCTCACATAAAAATGTGCAGCATCAGCCCCCTTGACCTCAGCAATTTCCTTCTTTCACTTGAAAACATCCTACACACAGGCTGCTTTGGGAAACTCTCCTAGATGGGAGTGGGAAGGGGCTTGGGCCAGGGTCCACCCTGCTCCTGTGTCCCCTTGAGAGTTCAGGAGTGACTGTGGCTTTCTGAAGGACCACAGGTGGCAGGATAATGTGAGACCCTCCACATTAAACAAGGCAAGCCAGGAAGGTGTTGGAGCCACATGAGCAGCAGAATACTCCTCCAGGGCACTCCCAGCTCCTCTCCTTACCCTCTCCTCGCCTTGCCACATCCCATCCCCTCCCACGTCACCCTGTGCACCACCCCCAGCCAGGAGCCAGCATCTACCAAAGGCCAGTGATTCACATCACCATCCTGTGGTTACACCAACCCCTCCTTGCCTTCCACACTCTCAGTTTTCCTCTTCCAGTGGTCCCATCCTTCCTGGGGGGTGGATGGGAGATGGATGGGAGGTGGCTGCAGCTCCAGTGAGGTTCATTGCTGTGTCACCAGCAGTTCTCATGGCAACTGCAGCCCCCCACACCCCAACCCCCCTGCTCTGAGGCCGTGACCCCCACGCCTGGTGATGAATCCCTCCGCTCCTGCTTCGCTCCCGCTCCCGTTCCCATTCCCATTCCCGCTCCCCCAGCTCCCCCAGCTCCAACATCTGCCTTGCAAACCCGTTGCAATGTGCCAGCAAAATTAAACTCATCTATCAAAAAAGCAACAATGAAAAGCCAACGACGGCTAAAACCACCAATAACAACCAAACCCCAGGCTGTGATGTTACAAATGAGAGAGCAAGGAATGACCCTTCCCTGAAACAATTCCCTTTGCAAACCTATTACACAGAGGCTGAGCAAAGATGTGATCCTAGAGAAGCCAAATCCTGGCTGAGGGTTTCTGTTTGGGGGAAACTCCAACAATTGGGGACATTCAGGATGGAGAATAAGCAAGCTGAGGGGTATGAGAGAGAGCTCTCACACATCCTGAAAGCTGAGAAGACATAAAGGGAACCACTGCTGAGTTACAGGTGGCCTTTGTGGAGCAGACACATAATTCTGTGGTGGAATTTGCCATCACCTGATGCTGTGATGGCCAAAACCAAAACTGGTTCAGAAACAGACTGGCCAAATTCATGGTGGCTGAAATAAATGGGTGGCAATGAAATGTGGGAGTCCCAGAGCCACTTCAGCCATGGGGAGCCCCAACCCCAATTGCCCTGACCTGGGAGGACACCTACAATTCCCAGCTTTCCTACACCTGTCTGTAGATACCTGATCCCAGCCACCAGCTGGAAGGAGGTGCTGGGCTGGAATTCTCTTTGCTCTGGCCTGGAATTCTCTTTGCTCTGACCTGGAATTCTCTTTGCTCTGACCTGGAATTCTCTTTGCTCTGACCTGGTGCAGCTGGTTGGATGGGGTTTTGCTCAGGGCAGCCTCACTTTTCACAAGGGCACTGAGTGATAGAACAAGGAGTGATGGCTTGAAAGAGAAAAAGGGCAAGTTTAGATTGGATATTGGGAAGAAATTCTTCCCTGTGAGGGTGGTGAGGCCCTGGCACAGGCTGGGCAGAGAAGCTGTGGCTGCTCCATCCCTCAAGGTGTTCCAGACCACGTTGGACAGGGCTTGGAGAAACGTGGGCTAGTGGAAGGTGTTCCTGTCCACGGCGGGGGGTTGAAATGAGATGATCTGTAAGGTCTTCACTGACTGAAATAATTCAGTCAATCATTCTATGAATCACCTTTTCTCCCCATGTGCACCAAACTCACACTTCTCTGACATGGTGGTGTTGCCCTGCAATGACTGGGTCATCTGGAAGCACCTGAACCCTTGAAAGGGGGAAGGAACCAGGTCCTGCCCCCTTCCCCAGTGCCTGCCAGATCAGTCCTGCCAGTCCCTGCCCTGTGACAGCTCCTGCAACCCAGAGTTGCTCTTGAGCAAGAGCAGGAGCCACTGAATCAGCAGCAGGACAAGGGCACTGGGATGGCACAGACTCCTCTTTGAGTCCTGCTAAGTGTTGAAATCTCAGTTGTGTCTTCCCAAGGAGCAGATTAACCCTTTCCATGGCCAGGCTGCAACACAAAGTGTCCTTCAGTGCCCAGGAATGAACACACACCTCTGGTGGGCAGGGACACACCAGGAGCCATGGGAACGTGCTACCACAGCACTGGGGAGATTAATTAATTACAAAGGGCATCTTTCATGGACATAAACAGTTGCCTGGAGGCCTCCTTGGACTAATGGCATCTGGGTTTTATTGCAAAAGAGCCACTTGAAAAGACAAGAACCACAAAAATGTTTTTGGCAAGAGCAGCCACCACCAAGCCCTGCCAGAATAAATGGATTCTGTTATTTTAATTTTAGTAGAGCCCTGAGCTTTATTTAATTACTTAATAAGGGAGGAAGACTTTCCTCAAAGGGAGCATTTCAGCCAGGCATGTATATTCATATCTGGCCTCTCCCAGGTCCACACCTTCCACCCAGCACTCGTGTCCAAGGTCCAGAATGGTTGGTCCTGTGTCTGGCCAAAGACCCTGGAGACAGCTCATGAGGGGGGTTGTGGCCCCTTCTCACCCCAGTGGGCTTTGCAGGACTTCACTTTGGTAATGCAACAGCTTGGATCTGTCTTCCCTTGGAGCTGCTGCAGCAAAGCCTCCAGCCCTTGGCCAGGGTGGGAGAGGCAGAGCCCTGGATCTGGCAGCTCTGGAGGATCAGGGTGGGGTGATGTTGAGCACAGGGTGACAGGGCTAAGTGATGCACGTGGTGCTGGCCAGGGATCTCCTGATGCACTTGGTCTGCCAGTCCTTGATGTTGGCACATCAGTGCTGGGGTGACACTTGGACATCCCAGGGAGTGGGTCCTGGCCCTCAGACACTCCCAGTGTGGGAGCTGATCTCTGGTGTCATGTTTATTACGGCTTCTGTAGCTCTTTAGGGACTGCACAGTGAGGCCTTTCAACAGCTGGACTCAAAGTTTCCCAGGGTGTGGGCTCAATCCCTGCCCTGGAGATCAGAGTGCACAGAGATGTCCTCTGGTCTCCAGCCTCTGTTCTTATCAAGAGCACAACTCCAGGGCAGAAATCATATCAAAAAACCAGAATAAGCTACAGGACTCCCTCCTCACAAGACTGAGCACCCAAGGGTTGTGTTTCTGGCAATTCAGCTCGGAGGAGGAGAAGCAATGATAGGTGGTGGTGATGTTTGCCACCAGCCCATGCTGAGTACCCACCTCGGCTCCATCAGGGGCCAGGAAATGCTTTAGAACAGCTGGGTTGTCTCAGCTGCCCTGTGCTGCTGCCCCACCAACTCCATGAAGCAAGAGAAGCTGGTGACTGGCAAGAAAACAAGCACTGGTTGTTCCAGCAGTGGGATTTTTGGGAGGGGACAGCCTGTTCCATGTAGGAGGAACAGCCTGTTTCTTGGAGGAGGAGCAGCCCTGAGCTGCTGTTTCCCACAGAGGTCGGAGCAGCTTTTGGTCACTGGATTCAAAAACCCAACATGAGTTTGCTGGAGTCTGCTCCTTTGCTCCCAGCTGGACCAAGCCATGTCCTGCTAGGACCTCCTGGGCTCCTTGGCAGCATGCAAGGCATATAAAGCAGCTGTGGATGGACTTGCTGCAAACCTTTCCCACATAAATCTAGTCCAGCTATCTCTCCAAGGGAGGCTGATGTCAGTAGATAAGGGCAGCTCTTCACCAGGCCTTATGCCAGTGCAAGTCAGAGAGATAAATAAAGCTGCTGTGGTTCCAGGTTGGCCCCCTGGGCTCCAGTAAAACCTGTCCCAACCACGTGCTAAGGGCAGGATTCATCTCCTCTTAACCCCAAAAGGTGAGTTCCTTCTCCCTGGAAGTCCTTGTAGGAGCTTTTAAAAACAATCCCCTTGCCAGAGCCCGGGTATCCAGGCTGGATGGACTGAAATGATCATCCAGAAGGAGGTGTGCCAAGCCTGATGCCATAGGGAGGAAGGATGGTGCCAACCCCTGCCCTGTGCTGGCAGGGTCAGCACTGCCCAGTAGCAAAGGGTCTTGCACTCCCTTCTCTGAGTCCTGTGGTCTGCCTCGAGCTCAGCAGCTGCAGAGTTTGTGCAGTGCCTGAAACAGCAACTACAGCCCCACTGAGGAGGAGGAGGAGGAGGATGCAGGGAATGGGTCTGGCCCAGCACTGGGGTCTGCACCCTGCAGCAGCACAGGGAACAGCCCAGGGGGAAGCAGCAGTGAGAGGTGAAGACCATCAAATGCTGATGTCCTGGTCCCAGCACCAGCAAACTGGGGGTGGCACGTGCTCCCCCTGACATCCTCTGCTGTCCCTGGGGCAGTCCCAGGTCACTCAGGGCAGGAGGGGTGAGCAGGGGGGTCTGCAAGCACCACAGCCTGCAGTGCAAGACCACCATCAACAAACCCTGAGATGCAGAAAAGCCTGCAGCCCGGGCATCTGCATGGCAGTGGCAGCTCAGGGGCAGTGCCTGTGTGCCTGGAACCCTCCAGCAGTGCTGCTGGGCCACCTGAGTGCTCTCCCCATCCACCTGCAGCAGCAGGGAAGGAGGAACTGCTGTGGCCAAGCCCCTTCTCCCGACACCAATATTTATCCTTATCTCTGGCCGTGTTCCCACTGCTCTGGCCTCAACCTCAAAAGGTCGCTCAGGCCAGGAACTATCTATGGCATAAAGGCTAGGAATGAAGCAGACAGATGAAGCCAAAACTCCACAGAGTCTGTTTACACAGCCCTGGACTTTCCCAAAGGTGCTGGTGAACCTATCAGGATCTTCCCATTACACAGCCTGAGAGGTGCTGTGGGGTTATGAGGCACAGCAGAAGCAGGAGGACACTGCTGAACCCCAAGACTCCTTCCCTGGCCAGCCTGGCCTGGGGTACTTTGCTCCAGCCTCAAGGTGCTTTTTCCATCTTTGCCACCAGCCTGAGCTCCTGGCCTAAGCAGTGGGATACACACAAAGGAGTGGTGGGGAAGGAAAACCCCATGGCAGGTATTAGAGCACACCAGGAGCCTCTCTGAGGAGAAGTCAAGGAAGGTGGAAACAAACTTAGAGCAAACTGCAAAGGAAAAGTCTGCCTGCTGTTGCTTTTTCCCTGCTCAGCCAGTTTGCTGCAGTTTGCTTTTGCTCCCAGTGCAATGGCCAGGGTTCAGCTGGGATTTGGAGCTCCCCAGCCCAACGACAGTGGTGGGAAAGGAAGTGTCTCATGGTGGCAAGTGCTGTTTTGAAGGAAGTGCCACTGAAAAGGTCATCGCAGGAAAAACCATATCAAAGAAATGCTGCTCCTTCCGAAGGGGTCCGACAGCTCTGCCATCAGCTGGGGGACCTTGGATCCCACAGAACAGCCTTTTTGGCAAGGAAGGGCCAAAATCTGCTCCCAGAAATGCAGCACAGGCTCACAGGGAGGACTGGACCCTCTGAGCAGAGCTAGAGAGGCAGAGAGGGAAAATGAGCTGCCTCTGAGGGGGTTTGCGTCACTTCTCCATAGAAACACTGCCCGAATTTCGGTCCCCAGGAAGGAGACAGACACCAGGGCGATGGGCAGGTGGCACAGTTGGGAGTCTGGGGGCAACACAGAGCCTTCTCCAGCATGAAGATATACAAGGGGCATGGGGAAACTGAGGCACGGCCAGCACTGGGGCTCGGTGCAGCCTCAACCCCCCAAGGAGCTGTGCATTCCTCCCTGGGCCACTGCAGCCACCAGCAAGTTGTCTCCTCCTCCCCCCACCATTTCTCTTTTTCTTCCAAATCATTTTAAGTAGTGACTTTGCAAGAGAAATTCATAAAAAGCCCCCAAAGTTGCTCTCACAAGTGCTTCCCTTCCCTCCCCCTCCAGCCCACACTCCCAGAAGGACCATCACAGATGTACAGGAGATGATTGAAAAGAAAGATGCTCTGGGAAGAGTGATAACTTGATGTAACAAGGAGAGTGTATGTATATATGAATTAAAAAACACTGCCTAAAGAGATGAATTCTTCCCTCCCACGAGGCCAGTGGCTCAGCCCAGGGGCTGTGCTGCCCTGGCAGCTCTAGCAAGGTTCTAAATTTGCTTTGATGAGCTGTGAGAGTACATCGGAGTTAGCTGAGCCTCCTGCTTTGCCTTCCTTCAGATCTCAGGTGAAATCAATACATGGAAAGAAGCATTTCAGGAAATGGAGAAAAATTATAAAAAGCCCTCCAAGAAAAGCTGTGGGACTGAGGAAGCTGGAGGGGAAGGGGCAAAGGATCAGAGAGGTCTGCAAGGAAAAAAGAAACTCACTCATTGTGTTGCTGGATGTAAAATCAAATCCTACCGGCATTAATGGCAAAAGGATATCCTTGCCATTGGTTTTAATGAGGATGGATTAGGCTGAGCTTGGAGCAAAATACACAGTCGTGGGAGAGGACAATGAAGACTGTGGGTCTCTCTGATCCATCCCCATCCTACTGCTGAGGCGTTTTATCTGGGTAAAGACAATGCTCAAGGAAATCTCAATGTTATTGAGGGGACTTACAACATAACCCTCATTTCCTGAGGGACACTGTACCCTCACAAAACAACTGCAGTAGAGTCAAGGGACTTGAGATTTCCTGTGTCTCTGCCCTTCTGCCCCCACAGAACCAGTGCAAACTGGGCTGGATGAGTGCATCACCTGATGGGATCAGCATCGTCTTGTCCCCTTGGCCATGGTTGGAAAGAAGAACTGCTTCATTTCCACATGCAGGGAATCATCCCTGGATTATTTGCTCCCCCAGGATGTGCTGAGGAACCTCCTGGCACTGTGGCATGATCCCTGTGCCCAGCACAGCAAGGTCCCTACCAGTACATGGGGATTTTATCACCCCCAATATTCCAGAGGGGTTAAAAAAATTGAAGCATGTATGAAGTATAAAGGGAGTGGGTTTAGATTACAAACTAGGAAAAAATTCCTCCCTGTGAGAGGGTGGGCAGGCCCTGGCACAGGTTGGGCAGAGAAGCTGTGGCTGCCCCATCCCTGGGAGGATCCAAGACCAGGTCGGACGGGGCTTGGAGCACCCTGGGCTGGTGGAAGGTGTCCCTGCCCATGACAGAGGGTGGAATGAGATGAGCTTTGAGGACCCTTGTGACCCAAACCATTCTGGGATTCTATGACTACAGGCCTTCGTTGCATTGAGCTGTGCTGGCATGAAAAGGGCAGTTCTCAGCAAATATCACCAATTTTAGAAACCCCAGAAAGTACCCCAAACCCCAGAGCCAGCAGCCCTGGGCACCTTCCTCTGTGCCACAGCCGAGGCTGCAGGGACAGTCACCGCTGGTGCTGCAGCCACAGCCCTGGGCACAGCCACTGCTGCTGGGGACAAAGGTGGCACTCCACTGACATGCCACCTTCCCAAGTTGTCAGGGGTTTCTGTAACTGAATTTTAGTAGCAGGGGGGGCTTCCAGGATGGTTTCTGTTAGAAGCTGCCAGAAGCTTCTCCTGTTCTGTGCAGCTAAGGACAGCCAGGGCCAGGAGGGACCTCCTGCTGGTGGACAGAGTGGAGCCAATTAAGAATCACAGTCACAGCTCTGTGATAACATATTTAAAAATCAGGAGTTGTTGTGCAGTTGAAAAAAATTCCAGCCACGGGATAACAACACAGAGACCAAGGTGGGAGCAGGAGGAGGAGAAGGAGGGACCCCACCCTGGAGCAGGGGGGGAAGGACTGAAAGCTGTGCCGCCCCCACTCCCTGAAGCCCCTGGAGATCCCTCGGGGTGCACGGACCCCCCTGCAGCCCCTGGAGGAGCAGGTGGATGCAGAAGGAGCTGTTGTCCTGGGGGAGGCCCAGGAAGGAACAAGATCCTGGAAGAGACTTGTGGTCATGACTCTTGGAGAAGGAGACCCACCTGGAGCAGGTTTTCCCCCCAGTAGAAGTGTTGCCCGGGGGGTGGACTCACGTTGGAGAGTCTATTGAGGACTGTCCCCCGTGGGAGGGACCCCAGGGGAGCAGGGGAAGGACTCAGAGCTGTGGCCCCCCTGCAGCCCGTGGGCAGGACCGTGGGGGAGCAGGTTGTCCCCCTGCAGCCCACGGAGCCCATCGGGGGGCAGAGACCCGACTGCCCCCCATGGAGTGACCCCCAGGACAAGAGCAATGGCAGCAACAACACCCACCTGCAAACCTCCCATTCCCTGCTCCCTGGAACTGCTGGGGGGAGGGAGGAGTGGGAGGAGAGGGGTGTTCTTGGGACTGATTTATTTCTTACTTTTTAGTTTTAGTGCTTTTCGTTTTAGTTCTTATCTTGTTAGTAATAAATTTCAGTATTTAGTCACTCTGAGTTTGTTTTGCCATTATCTCTAAACTGTTTTTTGCCTTTTCTCCTTTTCCTTTCCCTCTGGGAAAGGGGGGACCTGGAGGTTTGGGTGGACACTGGGTGAAAACCACCACACAAGTACAGCACTCTCCCAGAGGCAGGACCTCTCCTGCCCCCAGAAGTGCCCTGCCTGTGCTTGTTGCTGGCACACAGGGCAGGCTCAGGGGCTGCCGAGCTCGTCCTTACACTGGTGTTTGTTTGAGCCAGCCCTGGTATTTATGTATCTCATTACATCTGCAGCCAAGCAGCATCTGTTTCCATGCTGTATCTGTCAAGCAGCATCTTATCAGCAGAGCTGCCTTCCCATCCCTCCCTCTGCTCCTTCCAGTTAAGCTCCCTCTCAAGTTTAGGGCTGACTGACAGCCTGACACGGGTGCAAACCTCTGCCTAAACTGCAGCCCACAGGGCCCCCACACTGTTTCCCCTGCCACCTTCCAAACCCCCAGCACTGACCATGGCCAGTGGTCCCAGCCCCGGGGCAGGGCAGGCAGCTGTGCCCATCCAGGCATCCATGCTGTGCCCATCACATGGGCATCCTGGCCAAGGTGTCTGGGAGTCCACCCAAGGGTAGAGCCAGGCTCTGGGGGGGTTCTCAGCAGACCCTCCTGATTGCACACCCAGCACCACAGGCATCTCCACGCCCTGCACCAGTGGGTTTAATCACCCCACCAGTTCAGACGCTCCAGGAATCTCACTGCCTCCCAAACGGACTGGGACACAGAGCTCCCAGCACAGCATTCATGGGGGTAACACGCAGTGTCACCCCACCACGAGGTCACAGCCAGGAAGCCTTTCCCCTTCCCACAGAGCTGGGAAACCCATCAAAGGACCACAGCTTGTTTGCAGCGTGTGTTACTGATAACTCTGGAGGTGGGGATGCTTCCTGGACCACGGGCTGAAAGGAAGAGCAAGGAACAACCCCGGGCCAAGGGCAGGACAGCTGAGCAGGAAGTGGCAGTGTCCCCAAGATAAGGGGCTCATCTGTCCCCAGGAGACCCCCATGGGACGAGGCACACACGGGACTTCACGTGGGAGCGAAGGGAGCAGGAGGGCTGTGAAGGGCAGGGCAGTGTTTGCACGCAAAGAGGGGCTGCCCGGGGGGCTCTGCCCGACAGCCCCGCGCCCCCACTGTGCTTCCAGTGCTCAGCTCCGGCCTCGCCGCCCCCCTGGGAAGGGAGATTGCACTGATCAGAGCTAATTACAGCACGCAAACCCTCTGCCTAATTGCTCTGATTAATTATTGACGGGCAGAGCTCAAGCTCTGAGGGCAGCAGGTACGCGGGGAGCGCCGTGCTCGGGCAGGTGTCTCCTGCCAGCCCGTGCTGAGAGGTGATCCTGCTGTCCCAGCATCCCGTGACCAGGCTGGGAGAGGCTCCCAAAAATCCACTGTGCTGGGAAACGCATCTGGGCACCTCCTGGAGCCCACCAGTGCCTAAGTGCTATTGACAAGCACAAACTCCCTGATGCCATTAGCTGTGCAAGCCATTGATTTTCTCTGCTGGAACAAGGAACTCATCAGAGCTGAGGCAATCAGGGGTGGCACCACCACTTCTTCCAAGCTGACCAGCTGGGCTTTGGAAAAGGGATGTTTTGCAGTTGCTGTCTCTCCAATGGTTAATTGTCAGCAAAGCCCAGCCCTCTGCCTACCAGAGCAGATGAAGAGCCCTGGAGCCCTCAGCCACAGCTCCCTTTACCTCATCTCAACCCTTTGTATGGGAATGGAGACCCTGCTGGGCAGCTTCTGAAGGAGTTCTCTGTAGCGGGGCTGGGAATGGGCTCATCAGCCGTCTCTGCCACCATCCTGCTCTTTAATCCAGCCTTAGAGCTCATGGCATTCCCAGCAGCTTTGGGGAGTGGCAGGTTTGGGGTATGCCATGTACTGGGGAGCACAAACCCTCTCTGCCTCCATCAGACCTGGACATGGACCTGGAGCAGCCACTCCAGCCCTACGAACCTTCTCCAGTGACAGCAATGGTTGGAACTCCACATTTAAGGCATGGGTTGGTTGCTAAATCCTTGCAGCACCAGCTGATTCCTGCACAGGAGCAAATCAGGCCCACGGTGATTTCATCATATTTCTAACACAGTTCCCAAATGAAAAGTGATTCTTCATTTCCCAGGTGGATTTGCTTGGGTAAATCCAGGCTTCTGGTGGCTGGTTCTGTTGGCTTTTGGGCGCTGCTTTATTGTAACTGTGGTCTCTCTTAATGAAAATAGACACTGCTGCTCTCTCCCACAGATGCCTCTCCTACTGGGGGATGAGAGGCTGGACATGACTCAGCAATCTGTGTCTGCAGCCTCGAAAACCATGCCCGTCTTAGGCTGCATCCCCACAGCGGGGAGAGGGAGGGCACTCTGCCCCTTTACTCTGCCCTGCTGAGACCCCACCTTGAGTGCTGAAGGACGTGGAGCTGCTGGAAGGGAGTTCAGGGGAGGCCACAAAGATGTTCCAAGTGTTGGAGACCCTCTGCTCTGGAGACAGGCTGGGAGAGCTGGGGGTGTTCACCTGGAGAGGGGAAGGCTCTGGGGAGACCTGAGAGCCCCTTGCAGTGCCTAAAGGGGCTCCAGGAGAGCTGGAGAGGGACTTGGGACAAGGAGGAATGGCTTCTCGCTGCCAGAGAGCAGGGTCAGATGGGATAGTGGGAAGAAATTCTTGGCTGTGATGGTGGGCAGGCTCTGGCACAGGTTGGGCAGAGAAGCTGTGGCTGCCCCATCCCTGGGAGTGTCCAAGGCCAGGTTGGGTGGAGGAGCAACCTGGGCTGGTGGAAGGTGTCCCTGCCCATGGCAGGGGTGGAACAAGATGACATTTAAGGTCCCCTCACAAACCCTTCTGTGATTCTCTGATTGTCTGATCATTGCTGACTCCTCTCTATGCCATATTATGCCAAATGAGGATTTTCCAGCTGAAACAACGGACAAGATCCTTTTACGTCCTTCCAGCCTGGCCTTCTCCCTTGCAAGAGCAACTCAAGACCTTCCTCTTGCACTCCCACCACGCACAAGGTCAGTCACTACTGGAGGTGGAAGGCAGAGGACGGTTAGTGTGTGGTTGGGCATGAGGTCCAAGAGACCCAGCATCTGTTATAATTAAACCTCAACATCATTCTTCCTCCCTAAGGGCACCTCTGAAGTCTTACCCAGGTCCATCCCCCCAGACATCCTTCCAGGTGCTGCTGGTGGCCTCTGAGGGACCAGGACTGCACTTTCCCCCACCTGGACCCAAGTGAACCCTCTTGATGGGCTCAGCCTGGGGCAGAGGGGTTTGTACTGGGGAGAACCTCCACCCCAAACCAATAACCACCTCATGTCTCTCTCACTCAAGGAGCTCCAAGACCACACATTTCAGCCCTGACTAAGCAAATCATCTTAAAGAGGAAGGTTAAAGAACTGTTTGTTATTGGAAGTGTCTCCCTCTTATTTTTTGATAAATTAACTCCAGCTTCATTACTTCATGATATATTTCCCTTGACATTTAATTATACTTACCCCAAACACATTAAGCCAATCAGTCTGAACAGCTTCTTATTAATATGCAAATTTCTCCTTTGAAAAGCCATGAATCTGTGAAAAATCTCTTTAGGCTTCAATTAGGCCCATTTGGGAAGTTGGGAAATCCCCAAGAAATACCCTCCTGGTCCAGGGCTGGAGGGAACCGGGGGTCCAACCCCACAGACAGCCCCCAGTGCCTGGTTTGGGCACAGGAGAAGGGAATGCTGCCACTCCCTAAAGCACCTCCTCAGGCCTGGAGACCCAAAACAGGGATGCTGAATCCTGCAAAGCAACGAGGTGTTGGCAGCTTATCCCCAGCCCAGTCCCTCTCCGTGGGAGGCGACGTTGCCCCTCTGTGCCAGCCCTGGAGATGCCAGATGCTGTGATCCAGAGGGATCCTGTGCTGGGAGCACCAAGGGGAGCTTCATGTGGGAGCAGCAGCAGATTCCGTGAAATCTCAGCTTCAAGCAAAACGAGCAGGAACTCGGTTCCCCCGGCGCCAGAGGCAAAAGGGGCACCATTTGCATCAGGCAAATAAATTGAACCACACAATTAACCATCTGCCCTGGAAGAGATTTAGGCTTTGCTTGAGAGCATCCCTTCCAGCCTCCCCACGCTCTCACATCCATCTGAACGCCGCAGGATCCTCTGCTGGGAAACCAACGGGGAATAAACTCACTGAATCATTCCTATAAATAGCTGGAGAGAAACATCAGTGTAGGTGCTCTGGCTCCAGTGGCCTTTGGCCTCCTCGATGTATTTCCCGTGGATTACGACAATGGGCCAACCTCAAAACCTCTTCAAAACCTTCCAGAGCCTCCAGTTCCCACCAAAAGCCTTTAGTTGCTAAACCACCATGATTTCCTGGGAGCAGCTGAGAGCCACATCGTCATGGCAAGAAAAACTTCCTCATTTCATCTTCTTTCAGAAGGGCTCGCAGTATTTTTTTAAAAAACATACGATTTAGTGTAGTTTTTTTATTCCCTGCAGTCAGACATCAAGATCGGAAATACATTGCAATCAGTGTACTATATAAATAGACCAATTTTGGGAAACGGCTCTCATGAGCAATAAAGAAACCCAATTTACTATGCACTATAATAAAAATATCTCTTTTAGCATATAAATCAAACCAAAGTGAACAGATAAAAAAAAAATAAACTCAGCCCCCCCGGTCTCTGCCCACGGGCGCAGCAGCCGGCCCAGGGGAAGGGCTCCCCTGCCCTGTGTAAATACATGCAAGAGCAAATCTGTTAAAAATTGCAGCCACCACTTTGTTTTCTAAAGGTCCCAGTTTATCCTTCGGCAGAAGAAGGAGGGCTGGGGAGAGGTCGGCCAGAAACACAATCCTTTCCTGTATAAACACTATAGCCTGTGCTGATTTTAAGTGCATCATATGGTATATATTTTATGTGTGTATATATAGAGAGAGAAAGAGAGATTTTTCAAGCCAGTCAGAGACATAAAGTGATCTTATATCATCTAAAACCAACAATCATACTTGGACTTCTGGCAGTTTTCCGTGCAGTCGTCCCTGCCACCCCCTGGCCCTCCCTCCCCGGGCTGCCGCAGCGCGCTGCCGTCTGCCCCCATTATTTTTCACAAAGGCATATAAATCACTGTGGAAACTCTTATTATCTTATTTTCCCTCTGCTTCTCTCGTGTCTGTTTTGAGAAAAATTAATGCATTTGTCTCCAGAAAAATGTGCAGTCTCTATAATTCAGTTTTAAAACAAGCACAACTAGCAAATGGATAGACCTCGGTTAGGAAACTCATTTTTCATGCCAGTAATTGAACCCTTCCCTTCGATTTTTCCTTTGGGTGTTAAAGACAACTGATGCCTTCCTGGAATTTGCTGAGGTCTCAGAAAGGTGGAAAGACAAGACAGACAGACAGGCAGACAGAAAAAGCAGAAGAGAGAAAGAGGAGATAGGAGGAAAGGATAAGAAAAAGAGGAGAGGAGAGGAGAGGAGAGGAGAGGAGAGGAGAGGAGAGGAGAGGAGAGGAGAGGAGAGGAGAGGAGAGGAGAGGAGAGGAGAGGAGAGGAGAGGAGAGGAGAGGAGAGGAGAGGAGAGGAGAGGAGAGGAGAGGAGAGGAGAGGAGAGGAGAGGAGAGGAGAGGAGAGGAGAGGAGAGGAGAGGAGAGGAGAGGAGAGGAGAGAGGAGACCAAAGCACATCTCAAAGCCTTGGCTTTCTCTGTAGAGGGACCTTAGGGTCTCAGATGGAATTTTTCCAGAAGCAGGTGGTGATTTGGAAGGCTCCTTACTGTGCAGGCTCCTGAGGAAAGCCATGCCCATCACACACCCAGAGAGCTTTGAGCTGTCCCCTGTTCAGCTGCCTGCAGACCTGGGGGCCACCAGCCTCATCACATCCTGCAAGCACTCCAGATCCCAGCTGGGGGACACACGTGCTGCATGGTTGATGCCAGGGGTTCATCTTGATGCCTCTTTCTGCATCCCAAACTCAGCAATCTCCACTGCTTCCCTCCCACTGCTAATGGCACACCTGCCCCCACCATGAAACGGGGAACCCAAATCAACACAGTTTTATGGACAAAGTCCCTCAGACAGCTTGTGTATCCCCAAACCACAAAAATCACATCCAGCTTGAAAATAATCCCCATCCCTGGTGCTGTGTGGAGCCAGTGACACCCCTGAGAACAGGATGCAGGACAAGGGCTCCCCTATGGAATGATGCAGAGCCCCTGGAAGCATCCTGATCCCTTATCAGATCCATGGCTCAACTCACCACTCATGAAGAGGAAGTCAGGAATAATTCCAGAAAAGCCACAATCAAGTGAGCACTCAGGCCAGCAAAGTCTATTGTTCCTTTGTCTCTCACTGTATTATCTGTGTCCCCTGGGAGCTGCATTATTGCCTGCAATATATAATGTGATTTGCTTGTTTTCCATGTCTGTCTCATTTTTCTTAGGCACCAGCACAGACACACCTTCACCCACTGCAAGGCATGTGTTCTCCCCATGGAAGAGAAGGAGAAGGATGGGAGGGGAGCTAGGATGGGAACTGAAGCTGGAGAGAGGGGAGAAACTGTGGGTAACTTGAAGGGGCATAAAATATTGTCTAGAAACTAAAAGGGCACAATAAAACCACTACATGGAGGTGATTTGGGGAAAAGACAATGTTCTTCCATCCTCCTTCCTCCTGGAGAAGGAGAAATCCCACCAGGTCTCGGAGACTATAAATCACAACCTAGTGAGTGCAGGGACTAAAGTAGCAAAACTAAAGTAGCTGAATTTGGAGGCAGGGAAATAATATTGGAAATGAGTAGTTGTATACAGCAGGATGGGACCACATGGGCTTCATGGCCAGGCTCAAAGAGGTCTGGACATCATTGTGATCTGGCAGGTTAATGGACCAACTGCCAGGGTTTGCTGGGAGCAGGGAGGATCTGTCCCCCAAGACATGGTTATGGTGTCCTAACAGTTCAACAGAGACTATTAGACAGTTTTGGAAATTACTGTGCCATGCCCTGTGGAGCTGGAGGTGGGGTGTGTGGGGGGCGGATGTGTCTGTGTGTGCACATCAGCAGAGAGGTTTGGAACAACCCAGACACCTCAAAGAACCTTGCTGTTGAGAACAGAGGTTGTCCCTTAAATTATGCTGAGAAGTGCCATCTTCATATATCACTACACATTCCTTCCTGCTGCAAGGCCAAAAAATCTTCTATCTGTATTACAAAAGAGGGAGCCTGACCTCAGGCTATGATCTAAAATACATAGAGTCACTCAAGTTTACCCTTGCAGTGATTCTTCATCCTTCCCGTGCCAATTCTTTGTCCTTTTGCTAAATGAAACTTTAATGGCCGGGAAAAGGCTTCTTACTTTCATTCCTGGAGCAAAGCAGTCAAGTGCAGAGAGGGCAAAAGTCTCCAGAAAATAGAAAGCTTAAAAAGATTCTTTCTGGCCTAATTTGCAAGCTCTGGGCAAGGCAGGGGCTGGTGCTGAAGAAGCTGCACAGAGCACAGGCCCCCAGTCTAAGCAGGGAGCTCAGCCAGTGCTCACAAGGTCATGCATCAACAGCTCTTTCTTGTGCTCAGCGATTCCACCTCCTCCCAGGGAATGCATCACTGTCTAACCTGGTATCAGAGTCATCTGACATACTTCAGGAAGTTTCAGTTGATAGCAGGGCTACATTTCATGAGTAAATGATACAGCCTCCAGCTCAGCTCTGGCTGGTCCACAGGTCTGCGCCACGTGCACCTCCCTGATGCTGCACAGGGGGATGGGGAGGTTGTGGCTTGGACATGAGCACGACACCAAGGTTGTTAGGAGTGAATACAGCTCAATAATGTGCAAAGGAAGAAAGGTCCTCTCTGGAATATGAATGGATGAAAAAACCCAATTAGTGACCTCAGCTTCATGAGTCAGTTTGAGTCATTTGGATCCAGGTCAATAAACATTGTTCTTCCTCACTCAGCACTGCACTGGCATGGGCTGGGGGTTTCAGGCTGGCTCCTGAAGATGATCCCCTGCCCCTCATTTTCCAGGGCTGTCCTGCTTAGCAAGATCAACACTCCTTCACCCCTCATTTCTCAGCATCCCCAAAGAGGAGGAAACTCAGCCTGTGTGTTCCCTCTTTTATACCATGCTTCTCTGGGAATGTGCAAGAAAATGCAGGAAGAACTGGCTAAGCCCATGCTGGCACTCTGTAGGAGCAGGGATTTCAAACCCATGCTGACACTGTGGCCCACCTCAACAGCTGGCCATCACCCCATGGTGGGGGCTCACCTTGGAGGGCAGTGGCACCAGTGGCATCCTTGGCATTCTGTGATCTTTCCACTGCAACACAGAGAGCCTTTGGAAAGGGAGTCCAGCTCTCCCCAAGGAGCAGAGAGATTTCTGCACTTAAGCCACTTTGGAAAGCCCAGACAGAACCCCTGGAGATGAAGATTTTGCAGTGTGATCAAAGAGACTCGTGGAGATAGCAAGGAGGATTAATGCTTCTGCAAACGCACGGCCAAAGCTTCTTAGTTATTCCAGTGGGGCTTTCTCCAAAGGGGCCTAAGGGAGTTGGGCACTTAGAGCCCACTTGGATCCTTTATTTAGTTTGCAAATCCTGTGCTGGAGCAGTGCAGCAGTGTGACCTCTGAAGCATTACTTTCTGAGTGTGTCTGCTTGAGTGAAAAGCTGAATTGATTCTGGCTGTGCTGTTGGCCTCACACAGCTGCTCCTGCTCGGTGTTGCGAGCCTGGTGGGGGAAACACTTCAGGGTACAAAGTATTTAGAGAAATAAATAGGAGACCAACTCAACACTGAAACCATGTGGGCTGTGTGTTCAAGGGACCCCTGAGAGCAGCTCCAGGTCTGATGCCTTGCACAGGGGTTTGTGCTGGACAGCACATGCTGGAGGATGTTCCTTATGGAAGGTCCAGGCTGCGAGTGACCTCCTGCTGGGCGAGCAGCATCCCTTGTCTTCCCCAGTGGATTACACCACCATCTCTAAGAAAACTGCAGGAATTCACTGTTTCATGAGCTTGGTTGCTCTTCACTGCTCACATCTCCCTATACTTTTTTTTTCTCCATCACCAGCCTTTTGCAGTCAGAAACTGCAGAAAGAAGACTCAAGGAGGGGTTTTGTTACCCCGTCGGTTACATGCTCACGGTGTCCTGATCATTCCTACCACTTCTAATCCTATTGTGGATTGTTCCAGCTCCAGGAAAATGGTATGAGAAAGCTCAAAAAAGGCAGAAACAATAAACAAAGAACCTGTTCTAGTGCAAATGTTCATCACACTAACAGTAATAATATAATAGTAATAGTAATAATAACAGAAAGGCAGATCATGGTCAGGCTGCTTTCCAAGGCTTCCCACTGCATCCCATGGCTTTCATTTCACCCCCATCACCACAAACTGGACAAGGGAGCCCCATCCACTGAGCCCCTGGACAAAGCAAACGGGTTCAGCATTGTTGGGAAACACGGCACACATGTGACATGCTATTGTCCCTAATTTGATTAATGAAGCCATCACACTAACAGGGCATTCCACACCCCCCAGCACCTTGTTACTAACCCACGCCAGGAACTTCCCAACAGAGCATTAATTCCCCAGTACTTGCTTTTCCCAACCTTGTCAGGTAATTGTTTATGAAAAGATGAATGTATACAATAATAGTGGGTGAAGGGAGCTGATGTATGTGGTGTTAATGAATGAAATAATCAGTTTGGTAATAACTGGCATGTGTATTTGTCAAAAGGGAACCAGCAGGACATTAGCATTCTGCAGCCACCGAACCTTTATCTCCTGGTCTTGTGTTTGACAACCGCCCCCAGATAGTCCATGAATAAAATACAGAGTAGTGCCCAGACATAATTAAACTGCCAATGTGCATGTACCTAAATGAACTTGATATCTTAATGACACAAGATAGCACACGAATAATGAAGGCGGCGTGAAAGGGATGTGCATAATGAGCACAGACATCCCGGCTGGCGCTGCCTGTGGGGACCAGCCTCGCCCCTGCTGGCTCCTCAACTCCTTGTCAGCATGGGGGGCACTCCCTGGCACGTGGAGCATTGCCTGTGCTCCCACACTGCTAAGGGCACCCGTGCCAGGGCTCACCCACGCCCCTCTCGGGGCAGGGACTGGTGCCCTGCAGGGCTGGCCGGGCTGTGCTCACAGGGCATGGGGCTCTCAGACTGGCCCCCTGGCATGTCTTGCCCACCCCTTCCACTAATCCCTCCTTTGCCCCATCTCTCTGCACCTAATCCTCACCGCTCCTGCCTCAGCTGCTCCTCCAGAGACCTCTGGCATGCTGCTGTGCAGCACAGACGGGATTTTAGGAGCACTTAACATGATTAGATTACCAGATATGTTCCTTTTTTGCCTTTTTTTTTCAGCATGGAGATGGTTTTTGAGGAAAGTGGCCACTCCTTGGGGACAGGATGCACAGAGGATGTCCCAAGACAACTCAGAGACATCTGCAGAGCCACAACCCCATAAGCTCACCATCCACAGACATCAAGCCAGATGTGTCCTCTCCCAGCACCCGTGGGTGCAATCCCTCCTCCAGAGGATGCTGAGCACCCCTCACAGCTCTTCCAGCTGTCCCTACAAAGCTGCTCCAGTGTGATGCTGCAGGCCATGGGCATTTGGTCCCAAAAGGTAGGTTTGACTCCCTCTCTTTTGGGGTTGCACCACTCTGGGTTTCTACTCCACCCTGCTCCAAAGGTCATTGTCACTTACTGCTCTAATGGCTCCAATTTTAGCAGCAAATGAGCAATGTACAAAGCATCAGTCTTATTAAAGAAGTAATAATAGGAAACCAGAGGGGAAGGAACATTCCTCTGGCACATTGGATGCAGCCCTGCTGGTATTTGACAGTAGCAGAGTCCCTGCCTGCTCCTGAGAGAATTCCAAGGTATTCCAATCCAATAAGCTCAGCACGCAGGAAAGTAACCAGCTGGATATGGCTCTGTCACGACATCATCGACCAGGGGCTCAGAAATTGTCACAAAGCCAGCATGGGAAATGGGACCTGGAACAGGCCCTATCTCCCTCTGAAAAGGAGATCAGGAAAATGCTTAATGCAAGTGAAAAAGGTACAGCAGGTCTGGGGGGGAAAACATCTTAAATCCCTGTCAGTGCTCAAGGCCAGGGTGGCTGGGGCTTGGAGCAGCTTGGTCTAGTGGGAAGTGGCCCTTGTCTATGGGGGTTGGAATGAGATGGTCTGTAAGGTCCCTTCCAACCCAAAACATTCTGTGATTCTGTGAAAATCCAGGAGACAACACAGCTGGGACCAGCACAGGGAGTGCCAGCGCTGCAGGAAGCACTGCAAGTGTGATGCAGGATGGAGTTACTGAGCTGGGTTACAAACCATCATTCCTGTTTGGGCCAGGAAAAGGGAAAAGGTGGCACTGCTGTGATCCAGCCTGGGAGGCAATGGGAGCAACCGGGGCATGTGCTCACCCCCCCAGTGTCTTGAGCAATGACAATCACCATTAGAACAATGCAGCCCAAGAGCTCTGGGTCACTGCCAGGTGAAACCTTCAAGTTACTGCTCTAAGCCCCTTTCCCCCACTGGATATTTGGCCCTGACTGCCAGTTCTTGAACCACTGCTTTCCCTCCCAGGGAAGACATCCCCGTGGTGCACCCTCACGAGACAGTAATGGGGATTTCATTAGATTAAATAACTCCCATGAACCCCAGAGACCAACAGCACTTTAAACAGGGAGCTCGGAGTTAGAATTACTGTTATTTAACATTGATTAGATTACAAGGCAAATCCAATTTTTCCCTAACCATATGAAGGCTATGATTTGCCTAGTGGGAGATGTTAACGATGGCATTCCTGGAAATCTGTGCTGAGGGGGTGGACCATGCCTGAGTCAGCAATGTCGGGGTGACCCACGGGCTTGTGTCTGAAAGTCCTTCTGTGGAGAGCAGGAGCAGGGCTCAGGGAGTGTCCCCACTGTCCCTGCCCTCGGTTTGGCAGGGCTCAGGGAGTGTCCCCCTTGTCCCTGCCCTCGTTTTTGCAGGGCTCAGGGAGTGTCCACATTGTCCCTGCCCTAGCTTTGCTCCAAAGCTGGGGAGACAGGTAGATCTGTATCTGCTGTGTTGGCTCATTGCCCTCTCCAGCAGGAATATCACCAGGAAACAACTGGACCTTTCTGACCCATGGCCCTGCCACGACTGAGGCCATTAATCACCGCTCAAAGCTCCCTCCTGACTCTTTTGCCCCCGGAGTCCCAGAGCAAGGGGTGTGCCCGGTGACTGCGGCACTGCCCATCCCTGGTGTCTGCGAGGAGAGGAGGGTGGCGGAGCCCCCAGCTCTCTCCTTTCCCCTCATGCCCAGGATCCTGCTGAAATTCATTTTATGGCTCTGGTCTTGGTCAGCTGGGCAAGGTTGGTCAGGGCAGCAGTGGGACCATCTGAGGGCCCTGTTCCTGTGCCCCATCCCCAAGGAAAGTGCAGGGACAGGATGGCTTTCAGTGAGCACTGCCCTTCCCTTCCCAGCGTGTGCTGTGCAGTTAATGCTCGGCTTGGGAGAACAGCCAGACCAGACCTTCCTCTGCACCTCTTGCCTGGTGCATCTTTGGAAGCCAAGGGGTCAAACAACCCCTAAATGCATTCCCTACACTGGACAGAGCTGCTGGCAGGTGCAGGGATGCTGGGCAATCCCAGCAGCAGCAGGCAGGCAGGAGCACAGCCCTCTCAGACAGGCAGAGTCCCACGAGAGCTGGCTCAAGCGCTGGTGCAAAACTCACTGGTCTGATAAATCCAGCATTATCCTGGGGATATGTAAGGAAAAGGGGAATTTCTGCCCCAGTTGACTTCCAGCAACAGTGGCCATGAGCAGAGGCCAGGGCACCCACCCTGGGCTGCCCACAGGCTGTTCAGCAGAAGCTCCCAGGGATGGAGGGGAGAAGCAGGAGGCACATCCTGCCCTGGTGGAACACCCTGCGGGCTCCAGTCTGGGTTCAGGCTCCTTCATCCCACTCACCCCTGCATGTCCCCAGAGGGGTGATGGCCAAGAAAGCCTCCAGGAGAGGCCAGGGTTGAGCACAGCCCTGCAGGTCACCCCACCTTGGGCTCCTTCATCTGGGTATGGGCTCACATCCACTTTTACTGCGCCACTCGATTCGACCAACAAAACCAAAGGTTTTAATAAAATCCAGAGTTGCTCATAATTTTCAGCCAGATTTACTGCAGAGGAAACACACCCAAATTCCTTCCTTGCCTTTGCAGTCACCACCCCTGATGTCTTTCCCATCTACCTTCCCAGGGCTATAATATGACCGAGCCCAGGCAGCTTCCAAATGAGAGCAGGGCTGGGACATCGCTGAGAAAACAGCAGGAGCATGTGCTGGGGAGATGATTATATTGTCCCAAACTAAATAATAAGTTAAAATTCCAGTGCTGTGACAGCATATTTCTCATATACCAATGGATCCAGAAGTTTTACATCTTGCTTGGTAAGGGTGGTGGATCCCCATGGATAAATCAATCCCATGGCTTCTCCTGCAGCAGGAAGATGTGGGCAATGCTGGTGCCTGGCTCCGGAGGGTCCGGTGAGCTGCTGCCCCACCACACGGCCTGGCAGAGGCAGCAGGTGATGAGGAAGCACCAATTCCTTTCTCCCACCTCCGTTTTGGCACAGACTGGAAAGGAGAACTGGATTTTACTCTAACAGAGCCCCCTGAAGAGCTGGGCTGCAGGGACGGGAGCAGCAGGCACGGGGACACACCCGAGCTGCCCCCCAGGCACACAGCTGGGCAGCGATCGGGACATGCCCGGCAGATGAAGCTGCAAACTCCGAGGCTCAGCCCCCTTGAGAGCCGCGGCTCACAGCTCTGCTGCATCACAGCGGGGACAGCGGGACCCTGGGATGGGATAGAGGGATAGGATGGGATAGAGGGATGGGATGGAGGGATGGGATAGAGGGATGGGATAGAGGGATGGGATGGAGGGATGGGATGGAGGGATGGGATAGAGGGATGGGATAGAGGGATGGGATAGAGGGATGGGATGGAGGGATGGGATGGAGGGATGGGATAGAGGGATGGGATAGAGGGATGGGATGGAGGGATGGGATGGAAGGATGGGATAGAGGGATGGGATAGAGGGATGGGATGGGATGGAGGGATGGGATGGAGGGATGGGATAGAGGGATGGGATGGAGGGATGGGATAGAGGGATGGGATAGGGGGATGTAACAGAGGGATGGGATGGAGGGATCGAATAGAGGGCCGTGATGGAGGGATGTGACAGAGGGCCATGACCTGCCACACGAGCAGGGCAGAGCTCAACCTGTGCAACAGCAGACAGAGCAGCCCCGGGGCCTGGCCAGGCTGCAGTGCCTGGGGCTGACCCCGACCTGGGGCACTGCAGATGGTCAAACTCAACCAGCTGCTGTCTCCTGTCTGGGTCAGGCCGTGCACTCCCTCCCCTGGTTCAGCTCCTCTGCAGCCTCCCGGCCTCACTGCCTGTGTGTCCTACTGAATTCTTTGAGAGGCTCTTCCAGAGGATTTCCTGGTGCTGGGAGGGAGGGTGGCAGGGCAGGAGAAGGCAGAACAGCACCATGACTTGTTCCCAAGGCAGCTCTGGGGCTGAGTGCCTCTGCCCTGGGCCCAGTGCCTGTGCTGGGCTCAGCAGAGATCACACCCTGGGCATGGGGAAACAAGATTTTAGCCCAATGTGACTCCAAGTTCAACCCCCTGGGCATCTTCTGCACCTGCCTGTGGCTGGAGCAAACACAGCCCAGAGAGGGCAGTGCTGGAGGGATGGATCTTGCTGCTCACTGGCTACAGGGCAGCTCAGTCCCAGCCCCTCCAGGTGCACCTTTAGCAATGACCGTAGTGTTTTGTGGGTAGCTCACCAGCATAAACCCATTTCACAGATGGGGAAACTGAGGCACGGGGCAGAATAGGTTCTTGCTCACCACTAACCAGCCAGCTGAGTGTGTCCCAAAGGCTCCTCAGCTGCCCTGGATGACACAGGAGCTGGGCATGGTGCTGTCCAGGCTGTGGCAAAGCCCACTCTGTCCCCAGGAGCTGCTCAGCTCTCCTGGCACCACAGGAGCACAACAAAACCCCACCTCTGACCTCAAGGAGGGTCCAAACGAGCTGCTGGACAAGCAAGATCCTGGTGTTCAGTGCAAAGCATTTAATGTCTGGGCTTTCCTACCTTCACCTCTTCACTGAGGAATGGACCTCCTGCCACAGGGAGTGGGACCAGGGGGTGCAGCATTCCCATGGCATCTTCCCTGGGACACACATCACCTCCCAGCCATTCACACCCATCCCTGGGCTCAGAGAGCTGATCCCTGATATCTCTAAGCAGCTTGTCTGCACAGAGTGAGCACTGAGGTACCACTGCATCCATGTGTCTGTGCTCAGCATCTTCCTCCTCTTCCTCCACGTGACCCTGCCCTGCTGGGACAGGGCACACAGGGCAGCCAGGTGTTGGTGGAGCCAACACACAGAAGCCAAAGCTCCCCAGGCCCTGCACAGGAGTGTCTGCAGCAGCTGTCAACCCCAACCCACACTTCTGTTGGCCAGCCCGGCATGTCCCTGCCTGTGCTCTGCTTGCTGCAGGCAGTGGGATTTGCCTTTTGTGTCTTCAGAGCTGACAAAGGTGCTAACAACCTTTGTCACACGGGGACAGGACTGCTGAATACCGGGCAAACATTTATGGGCAAATACTCCTATTCACACGGCAGAGTTCAGCAGTGCAAGAGGGCTGGGCTATTGCACAACGTTCCCTTCGAGCCTTGCTGTGACACGCAGCTTTTGCACAGAATAAAAACCACCAATTATCTTTCAGAGCAACCACTTCCCCGGCATCAAAAGCCAACCACCCCGAGCTCTGTGGTGGGTCTGTGCCAGCAGCACAGTGCCCAGCAGCTCCACGGGCAGGGAACAAAGATGACTGGAGCCAGTTGAAACTGCAGAGTTAATTTTTAGGGGCAGAGATTAGAATTACCTGAGCTGGAAGTCAGCCCAGACGTGGGGATTAGCACCCTCAGCCCTTGTGGGAGGAGTCAGGGGAACTTTTCCTGACCTTCAACACGAGGAGCAGGTTGAGGAACATCCTGCAGCAGCTGTTGCAGAGCAGCTCCAGGGGGAATACGTCTGGTGAAGCTCAGAACACCCCTGGCCAATGCCTGTACCAGCCAACCTCCCTTTCTGCCACAGCCAGAGGAGATCAACAGCACCTGGAGCTGCAGGGCAAGAGGTCCCAGGTGCTCAGCCTTGCCCAGAGGCTCTGGGTGCTTCTCTGCCCGTTTCCCCACTGGCAGAGTGGAGCACCCCCCACTCCACCAGTGCTGCCCATGGCCACGGCACACCACCAGCCCAGGGACCACCTGCCAGAGCTGGGGGATGGGACCAGCCGTGCCATGGCTCTGCCAACATCTCCAGCCAGTGAGGGCTTGGGAGGCAAGAAACACCAGAGATAAGGCCACTGACCCAGTGCCTGTGTCTCAGAGCAGGGACATCTCCCCCACTTCTGGCTCTGGCACATCACCCAACCTCCTCCTGCCATCACCAGTTCTAACTATGCAAATTACAGTGTGTTAATGTCACGATACTAATTGCACCCAGGATAACGCTCTGCTCCCCCATGCAGGCCTGGGGACCCTGCCATGGGCACAGGTCCTCCAGGAGCAGGAGAATGCTGTGCCTTGCTGCACTCACTGGGAGACCCAGGGTCCTCCCAAACAGCTTCTTACTGAGGCTTAAACAAAACTGGGGAAGGCCCAAACTGGAGTTCAGAAATGTTGGAAAGCAGAGGGATTTAAGGAGCAAATTTCCAACCAAGAGAACAGCTGTGGAGACAAAGTCCAGATGCAAAAGGGGGAAAGCAGCATGTCCAGCTGCTGGACATTACATGGGCTTGAAGCACATCAGCAGCATGGGGTCACTGACTTGGAGCATGTTTTGGGGGTCTCAGCTGAGTCAGGCACCTCCCTGGGCTCCCTGCACACCAGCTCTCCTGGGCATTGCACCTCCTGCCTTTCACTGGAGGGGTCAGGACACAGAATGTCCCCCAGGTGGGAAATCCACATTTTCTCACTTGTTTTACTGAGCTGGAACATGTCAGTGTTTGGGGATTTCTCCCAGATTGGGCTTCCCAACAGTCCAGTTCAGACAGCACAAAAGTGTTTAAATGTCAAAAGATGCTCAGTGTTACAAGACCATGAAAGCAGAAGTGACAATGGTAATGACAAAATGCAACACTGGCAATCGAAAGCTGCAGATGTGAGCACACAGACCCACATAAACCATGGATAAACATGGGAAGCAAAACTATTGGATTTGATAATTTTCCATAAAAGGCTTCCCCAGAGAGCATAGGCTGTGAGAGGGAGCCCTCTTCCAAAGGGCAGTGGCAGAACAAATCAGCCTGGCTTCTTGGAATTTTCAGCAAAAAAAAAGACACCATAAAGAGAGAAATATGAAAATAATGACTTTAATAAATAAACAAATAATCAGCTTCCCATCATGATGCTGTGCTTGAACCTGAACATCTCTCCCCAGGCAGCTGTGGTCAGATCTGATCTGCCCGTTCACATCCCAGTATCCAGCTGCAAGGAACTGGAGTCACTGGGAATGGTTGGACCAGGGGAGGCTGCTCCATCTCCCCCAGCTGGGAGCCAGGCAGGATCCCACTGAAGTTCCTATGCTGGCACCCACAAAGTGCAGGGGCTGGTGCAAGGAAGGTGTCCAGATGCCTGGAATTATCCCAAGGGGATTTTCTTACGCGACACTTGGGCACATCTGCTTGGCCAAAAACAACCACACGAGGCTTCCAAAGCTCCCCTGGGGCAGTGAGGGGAAGTCTCTTCTCCATCTCCCACCAGAGACACACTCGGCAGCAGACTCGAGCCTGGGGGAGTTTGAGCAGGGATCTTTATGTCTCTGCAACAGATGGTGTTGCAACAGAGAGAGCACGGAATGAATCTCCTCACTTCCAGGAAGCAAGAAGGATGGTCTCGCCACGCACGAAGGGAACCGGCGATTTCTTTCGCTGAAAGATTTCCTCCTGCAGAATCACATCGTGCCATGAAAGAAATGCCAAGAATAATTCACTTCCTCAAGCAACTCTATTTATATTCTCACTGTGGGCACCGTCCTGCTCACGCACCCCCCGGCAGTCACAGGGCTCAGGTGGGCACAGTTTGGAGCTGGGTGTGTTTAACTCCTAACCATGAAAAAGTGAATTTCCTGGGATGTGGGTTATGCAGGAGACAGGCAGGAACACCAGCCACTGTCATGGTCCCTGGGATGACCCCAGACCTTGCATGGACACCCCCACAGCCCCACATGGGGCTTTATAGGGGGGTAAGATCCAGTATCCAACCGCAACAACACAACTTGAACTGCAACCTAATCCACTTCCCTCCTGTAATACCTGCATGTAATGAGAATTTGCAAAGATTTATGGCCACAACACCCGCCCCTGCTGCCCCTCACCAGCCTCTGCTGTTTCCCTGCAAAAGCAGTTTGTGTTACCTCAGGATTCTCCAGGGGAAAAGCATAATTAGCAGCTCCGGAGTTTCAATGCCTACCTCGGGGTGGGGGGTTATTCTCAGGTTTTCTGATCACTTTTCTTTGCTCTGAACTCTTTGGAAAGGCACCAGCCTCCCTTCCCCCTCCCCAGACCTAACTGCTCTTATTATAGACTTCAAAAGGTCGGGGTGAAATCCAAGCTGGGCTGCAGTGAACAGACAGAGTGGTGGTGACGGTGTGGCCAGAGCGTGGCCCTGGACCCCAGACCCCATGGAATGACTCCCAGGAGCCCCCCCAGCTCTGAAGGCAGCAGAGTCAGGACAGGCTTGTGTGCATAGGTGAGGATTTGCAAAATCCAGCCTTAAAGGGGGACTAGTGGTTCAAGCTGCCTCTCTAAAGAGTATCCCAATTTTTGCCATAAATGGGCTCTGAGCCCAGCCAGCTGCAGCTTTGTGCTGCTTTCCACGAGAGCAGGCTCAGAGAATTTTACTGACAACATCTTGGACACTCAGGGCCATATTTTCCCCATTGCTCAGCACCAGCACACAGGGCCAGGGGAGCCCCATGTCCAAGCACCCTGGGCTGAGGCAGAGCCATGGGGTGGATGAGGAAGGTGCTGATCCCCTCCAGTGACCAGGGTGTGAAGCACTGCTGAAGAGGAGAATGGGGCTATTGACTTCTGGACCTCTGTGGTATAACCCCATGCAGACCATATGATCTGCAGACAGGAGTCCAGTAAAATCCTACGTACTTGATGTTTTCTGATGGGAATGTGACAGACTTCTCCTAATATGCCAACCCAGGAGTTCATTCCATCATCAGGAACAGACATGAACCCTGGACAAGAACTTCTTCACTAACAGAAAACAGAAGGCATACATAGAGATGCAAAATGCTAAAAAGAATCACAAAAAGTAATAACCCTTTGGGATCTTTTTAAGGAGTAAGAGGCAGAAAATCCCAGCCCCAGGTCTTTGCAGATAGATCTTGTGAGAGGCATGTGTCTGGACAATGCCATCCTTGGATGGTCCATCCATCAGGTGTTCACTCCACCTGACAGTGAGAGGACAGCCAGCCAAAGCTGTGCCAAGGCTGCAGAACCTCTGCCAGCAGCTCTGGTGGGTTCACCTGCTTTGGGTGTTATTTCACTCACAGCATAGCCCAACAAACTCAGCCTACATACACCCCCTCACCTCTTTGTTGGAGAGAGGTGCCACAGGGCCACAATCCAGTTTCAATGACCCCAGCCCTGATCTCATCAGCATTTCCAGCGAGCTCCTTCTCCCTTTTGCTCTTCCCCAGCAAAGAGAGGTCACTTCAACCACCCCTGCACCCAACTCATTCTCTATCTCCTTGTCCCAGCAGACCCACCCAAAGCACACACTCCCCACAGTCTGTGTCAGGCTCAGCCCATCTCCACATGTTGTTTACAGTGAATTCCCTGCACTTTCGGGCCAAGACCACCTTTTGTTCCCTTTTTCTAGAGCACCTGGCCCTGTGAGCTCAGTGCAAGAGGTGTCTGATTACACAGCTAATAAATAAACAAGGGCCTTGATCCTCTTCAGCGTGTCCAAGGCTGCAATTTCCAGCAGGCTGCACTTGAAGCTATTAGTAATTCAGATGTGCTGGGGAGATGAGATGTTCCCAGGACAAGGAGAAGGTGCTGCTAAACCAGATGTTCCTACAGGCAGGCGTGCACATGAGCAGGGAGTGGAAAACCCAAACCAGCTCAAACTCCAATGGCACAAGTCACATCCTGGGCAGGGCACACCTTGAACACAGACAAAGACCTGGTGTTTCTTGCAGAATCAGCAAGGATGGCTGAAGAAAGGTGGGGAGATGACCACTTAAAGGCAACTGCTGCAACAGCATCTGCCTTATGCAAGGGGATTTGCAGTAAGGTCCTTCCTCCTGATGGCCACCTGGTCCTGCTCCACCTTTCATGAATTGTCCTCACTGCCCTGATATCCCCTCTGGCATCACCCTCTCACTCCTGCCCCCATGCCTACCCTTCCATGCTCCCTCCCGCCTTACACAGCTCTCACACACTGAGTGCTGCTGAATTACAGTGACCCCAAACCCCCAGGACCTCCAGGCCATGAGCTGCTGCAGGAGCAGCCTGACTCCTCCATCCCCAGCTCTGATTTCACCCTGATTTGAGGCACAGAGGATGGGAAACAGCAGCAGGAGGGATGCAGCTGCTCACAGCTGCTGTGAGCACATCCCCTCCCAACAAACCTCCTTTCCTCCATCCCAGACCTCTTCAGCAACTGAGATGTTCTCTCTTCCCTTTGACTCAGAAACATCAGTGCTTGCCTAGATGACAAAGAAGCAAGGGAAAAAAAAAAAAGAAAAGAAAGGCTTGGAGAAAAATCCCAAGAGGACATTAATTAGGAGCCAGAACTCCCCAGCTCTGGAAGCATCAGGAAGGAGCGATACTTAAACTCCCAGCCTGATGGAGTAACTTTGAATCATCTTTCCTCTTCCCCTGGATGGAGTGTAAACTAATGACATTAGCTTGGCTTCACTCTAGTGCAATTGGCATCGGTGCTACGGAGGCAGGGAGATTAAAACATATGAAATAACTGTTCCCGGGGTGACTGACAGTATAATGACATTCCAACAGGCAGCTCAATCAGCGCGAGACTAACAAAGGATCAGAGGGAACCAGCCAGATTCGCAGTATCACCCGCAAACACAGATATTTTCTTTTAATCCAGACATTTCTTTTACATGACTGGCTCAGCCCCTGTGCTTGGGAGTTTTCCCCAGGCTGCACAGCCGTGCTGGGGTGGGGGATGGCAATTGAACTCTATTAAAGCCCATGCTCACCTGCTATTGAACTCTGTTAGCTCAATAGCCTTGTTCAGGGCGGGAGCAGCGATCTCGGCGCTGAAGTCAATGCGAGCATTGTGGGCTGCCCCCTCCCTCCTTTTGTCCCTGTCCAGAGAGGGGACTCACACACCCAAGCCAGAGAAAGCCCCTTTCGGCACACAGCCCCCCTTGGCAATCAGCCCACACACTGGCACACACAGAGGTGTCACACTCACCAAAGTAAATCCCTCAGAAGCTTTTTACACACTCAGCCTCTCGGTAGGACAGCTGCCCCTTAGCCAGGGCTGTTAAGAGTTCCACTTAATGTAATGGATGGTGTTTCCATGCACTGTGTGGCACCCCAGTAGGTGGCACGACTTGCTGTCACCAAGTCTTTGCCTCACGAGCCGCTACCCTACAGGTACCACCACCTGAGCAGCTGCTCCAGGAGCATCACCCTCCTGCTGCAGCCACAGCTCAGCCAGTTTCTCCACCCTCGAAACAGCTGCTGCTGGAGCTGCTCTTTTGTTTCCAGGAGGAACCGCGGTCCCCCTCATGCCCAAAAGCCCACAGCCACCCTGCCGCGGTCCTCGGGTGGCATCCTTGCGACACCCCACTCCCACGCTCCGGTGACAACAGCATCAGCTGCAAAGGGCGGCTGGATCTTTCCTGACCACAATCCTGTGTCCCTGCACAAGCCACCAGGTTTTTGTTCCCTCGGCCAGGGCGCTCTCTGCCCTCGCCGCCTTCCTGCGGGCGCTGAAAGCAAACCCAAGTGTTTATACCCGGTAACGATGCTGTTTAGTCTGATGGCTGGGAAACAGCAGTGCACGTGAAACCTAAGCCTCTGATGCCAAAGATAAGGAATCGGGACTCCTGGCAAACATCTGGCCATTTCCCCGGCACTGAACCCTCATCAAAGATTACAGCAGAGCCGTGGAGAGAGACGGGTAGTTCTTAAAATGGGTTTTTCTAACAGGCTGGTAACTGGTGACCAGAGGGCTGACACGGCAGCTCTGCCAGCGCGCCGGGACCCCGCGTGTTAGCAAAGATTACTCATACAAGCAAAGCCAACAAGATTAGGTCTCAAAGGAATGATCCCATACAAAGAATTCACTGTACCTCAGCCTCCACAGGGNAAAAGAAAAAAAGGAAAAAAAGACGAAACTCAGTACATCAAATACCAGAACAAACAAACTGCAGCAATTAACGGGAGAGCTCATGTGCCAACTGCTCAAACATAATAATTACACAAACAGCGCGCCGGACAGCACCTCCAAGTACGAGCTGAAAGAGCAAGACCAAACCTCTGGAAAATTAAATCTCCTACACCAAGGACTGTACTATGCTCTAAATGCCTGTGGCTCCTCCTCTGTCTAGGTCTGCGCTCCTCGCTCAGAGGCTGCTTCCAGAAGCTGGTCTATCCCACTGCCATCTGCTCCTCAAGGCTTCGAGAGCATCTTTGATAAATGAGCTTTTCTGCATATCCACCATAAATTTTGTAGATGCCACCCCACAGCCATGTGTTTATTTTTCAAAGTCGAGACTTGATTAGAGTTCTTGAGGTTTTTCAGATTCATTTTCAGTGTTTCCTTTCTGCTATAGGGTCAGCATGTGGAAATTGGATAAGCACAGACTAAAAATATAATTCTGTAGACAGCTTCAGCCCACACGAAAGGAAATCTTTTTTCTCGGAGAGCCCACACTCTGCTGCCTGCAGGAACACAGCGTGTTTCTGACACTGGCAGATACACAGGGAAGCTCATCCCTTCCACGTGTTAAGACTTCTATATAAACACTCGGACTATCAGTACTATCCTACTCCACATTTCAATGCTGTCACCACAAGCTGAGCCAAAATCATCATCTCCTCTCTGATAATAGCTGGGCTTAAGACCAAAGTAAAACAAGCTCCAGGGGTACTCAAAGCTCTCTCCTTTTCGCTCGTTCATTCAAGAAAGCCACAAACACAGGCACACTCTGCAAAAGAGCAGTTTCGCCCCCACTCCACCCAATCCCTTCCATAGGAATCTGCCAGGAGTCGCTCCTCTATTAACTTCGAAACACACAAGGACAACATCTAAACAACATCACTGAGAACCTTCTTGACATTAACATTTACTGGCTCGTTTAAAAGGGGGCACCTTTTATTTTGTTTAAGGCAACACAAATTCACTGAAAGCTGAACCCCATCTACCTTTTTGTCCCGTTTCTCAGGCAAGATGAGCGCATGGGTTACGCTCCTGGAACTGACATTTTTCGTTGCTCGTTACTGGCATACTGAAGTATTTACAAGGGAAACAGGTATTTTCTCCCTACTGTCAACAGGAAAGCGGCTTTTAGCGGCTGCATCGCTCAGCTGGGGGTTGTGCGAGGTGACGATCCGGTGCTTTGCAAGGAGAGGCATCGGGGCTTCGGGGCGGCTCGGCTGAGATTCTCAGGGTGAGCCACAGGTTTTGTAAAGCCCCCCTGCCCTGAGAAAGGTGGGGGAGCGGCAAGATGTTTTGGGGGACCCGTGTTTCTCGGGGCGGGGTGGGGTTACCTCTGCCTCAGCATCCTCATGCAATCCCCAGAGCGATGGGGCACCCACCGCTCTCATCCCATTGTGTCCGCCGTCCAGCCCCGGAGAGACCCCGCACCGGGTGCGCTGGGCACGGCGCTGGGCGTGGGGGGAGAGAAGGGTCGGGAATTCAGGGATGGGGCGGCGGAGAGCCGGGAAGGGAATGTGAGGAAAGCCGGACTGGGCGATTTGGGAGCGGAGACAAGAGATGGATCGAGGAGCTGGGGGGAAGAGAGCCCGGGGAATTGGGGAACGCACA
>VXAU01000975.1:1688506-1703366 GCA_013399695.1 Formicarius rufipectus | reverse complement strand
AAGGCATGGCTTTAGGAGTCCTGGCTCAGCAATTGGGGCCACACAAGAGAACAGTGGCCTACTGCTCCAAAGAGCTTGATGAAGAAAGCAAGGATTGGCCTGAGTGCCTGAGGGCAGTGGCAGCAATAATCATAAACACAGAAGAAGTCAAGAAATTTACACTGGGACAGAAAATGACTGAATTGGTGTACCACACAGTGTCAGCAGTGCTGGAGCAGAAAGGAAATCATTGGCTGTCCCCCTCACAGTTCTTGAAGCATCAGGCAATCCTAGCAGAGTCAGGTTATGTAATCATTCAGGTGACTAATATTGTCAATCCAGCTTCATCCCAAAGAGGGAAGATCTCAGCAGGACCAATTCTTTACATGATTGCCTGGAGACCATCGAGACAGTGTATTCCTGTCACCCAGACCTTAAAGTAGTATCACTCTTGGACGCAGAAGACTGGTGCGTCGATGGCAGCAGCTTCATGAAACACGGTGTGAGGATGGCCGGGTATGCTGTGACCACCACTACTGAGGTAGTCAAATCTATTCCTCTATCCACAGGAAACTCAGCACAGAAAGCAGAATTAATAGCCCTTACTCGAGCCCTTGAATCGGCAAAAGGAAAACAAATAAATATTTGGACTGACTCTAAATATGCTTTTTCCGTTGTACATGCTCATGGAGCAATTTGGAAAGAACGAGGATTGCTGACTGTCCACGAGAAGCAGTCAAGTATGCAGAAGAAATTCTACGATTGTTGGAGGCTGTCCAACTCAGTCTGGGGACACAAGAGGGGAGGTAGAGTTAGGGTTCCCTCCCAAACCAGGAGTTCCAAGGCTCTATTGGCAGAGAAAGAAGGGCAGAAGGGGACCCGACTTAGTCAAGACTGGCCTGTAGCTCCACTGCTCCCCCTAGAAGCCTTTTCTGGAGGAAAGCTCCCTCCTCTTGTCCTACAAGGCAGAGTAAGGCCAGGAGCCACGCAAGGAGCTGGTTTGGCCTGATGCCACATCTGAAGAGGCACAGAGGAAGGAACATCTTGCTCCCTTCAGCAAAACCCCACAAGAAGCAGCTGCGATGAGAGCTTGCCCCTTCTCTGCAGCCCTAGCCCTCCAGCCCAGCTCAAGAACCAACAGGAGAGCAGCAAGGACTCCCTCTTCTGGCTTGGCCCCGTGGCAAAGAAGACAATGAAGAACGAGAGGAGACGGCTGGACAAATTTATTAAGAACTTCAAGTGATTTATCCCCTTAAATGTGCTCCACTGCCTGCCCCCAGCACCAGCAGGGAGGGGGGCCATGGTACCAGAGCAGGACCCGCTGCTTGGGCTCAGATTGTCACTGTCCAGGGAGCTGGGTCTCCCCTGGAGATTGTATGTGCCACAGGCCCTCCTGGGGCAGGGCCAGTCAGTATGTGCAGTGCCACCCAGCCCCAGCTACCGAATCCACGTGCCTGTGTGCACCAGTCCAGTATCCTCACACACACACACACATACACCCACACTCTGGGTTTTTTTGTTTGTTTGTTTTCTTCTGGTCCTGCAGTCCAGATCCCCACCTTACACAGCCCACTGACTGCAGAAGAGGTTTGCTGTGCCACTAGGCAAGACACCAGGTCCACTTTGGAATGGCTGGGCAGCCTGAAGACTTATCAGAGCCCTGAGCAATGGGCCAGGGGACACACAGGCTCCAGCAGCAACTCCTCATCCTATAGCTCTCTGAGGAGACATCCCCCACACCTCTGGTCCCCCTCTTCATGCTCAGCATCAGTGATTGGAAGCCCCTGAGGTCAAGGGCATGTAGTGGAGGTAGGGAAGGAAAACAGCAATGTGAGTACTAGCACAGAGGGGGAGGGAAGGGTCCTGGCCCACCATGTGAGGACCTCCCCAGCCCCCGGTGCCCTGCCCAGTGCCACCAGGCTCATGGGTAGTTGGGGTCCTGGGAGGGATGGGGAGCTGCAGGTGCACAGCCAGCTCGGCGCTCCAGGGCCAGCTGCATGCTCCAGATGCTGAGGGGCCGCATGTAGGCCAGCGAGCGGAACACCTTCTTCTCCCGATAGGCCTCTGGCGTCTGGAAAGCCATTCCCAGCCGCTCCCAAACCGTTCGGTAGCAGCCCTCCGCCGTACGGAAGCCTTCCTCCACCAGCCCCTGAGGCAGAGGGAAGATGACCATCAGCATGTGCATGGGGGGTAAGGAGAAGGCACGTGCCAAGGGGTGTGGGATCAGCATCCCTGCTCACCTCCTGGATCATGGTGGCAGCCAAGGCGTAGACCACACCGATCCACACCTCGTTGGACTGGACGCTGGAGGTGTCGGGCACCCCGTCGGGTCTCATGCCATTCACTGCCCCCATGGTGCCACCTGCAAAGCCCAGCACGTTCTTCTCAAAGATGGTCCTGAGTGCGCTGATAATGTGACTCTTGGGGAAAACCTGGGTGGACAGAGATGGGGGAACTTTGGGCTCCCTGCTCAAGTAAACCCCTCAGGCTGCATCTCCAGGGCACAGGATTGAGCTTTCCATAAGGAAAAGGTCAACACTGCTTGCTGGGTCAATTGCCATAAATTCCCGCCTCAGAGAAATGACAGGAGGAAGTGAAACAGCCTCTTTCCTCAAAAAGACAAAAACAAACCCCAAAACTGCTCAACAGAGAGGTGCTGAAATTCATTTGACTCTCGTCCTGAGCAGGAGCTCACCCAATCAGAGCATCTCCAAAAGCAGCTTCTCACCCTCACTCACTGGCCAAGTCTTCTCCCATCTCTTGGGAATTTGCTTCAGGGACCTGGCCAACCACACCACCCTTGTCTTGTTTAGGGTCACAACTTGCAAGAGAGGGAAGATCCAAGAGGCTCATGAGCACAGCTCAGGGATGTGTCAGACCCTGCTTGATAGTCTGGTGATAGTAAAGTCAGGGGAATCAGAGGATGTGATAACACCTTCTGGCAGGAGATTGCCAGGGGAGGCTGGACAGTCCAACCAGACAGCTTTGGCAGACTCAAAGGAAAAGCAGCAAATCCCTCTCCTCTGTGCTAAAGCCAAGCACCTACACAGCCATTCTGCCCCAGCGTGGATATAAGCCCAGGTGCTGCTGTGGGAATCAGCAAAGGGGTGGTGTGAAGCAGCCATCTCTGGCAGGAGCTTTTGGGGCACAGTTTCTTCAGGACTTGGTCACAGGCTTTTCTTACATTTCCTTACATGCGGCAGGGACACATTAATGAAGATACAAAGAGGAATGCTGCCAGCCAGGCAAGGGATCAAAGGGATCGAAGACTCCATGGTGGTCACAGTAAGAGAGGGGGAAAGTTCATCAGTCCCACCTCCAATGAGCTCAAAGCTCACCAGAGGGCAGGGAAAAGTGCCACCACCTTCAGCAAAAGAAGTCTGAGGCTGGAGAAAGGTGCGATTGTTCCTAGAATGCACCACCTTTACTGTTTCCTCCCCAGATGGGTATTACTGAAGGCCTGGACCAATTCTGGAAGCCTGGGCACAACCCCGATCCCACAGGGGTATAAACACAGGAGAACCTGATCACAGTATTCAGCACAGACTGCTCCCAGGAAAAGTCACCTGAAGCTCCCCTGTGATTTACCAACAGAAGGTGAAGTGGTTCATCACCCTTCCACAGGCAAAGTCAGTCTTTCCTTTGGTGAGGCAAGGCATTTGCCTGTCCATCACAACCAGAAGGCTTTGGTGTGACAACTGCCTACAGAGTATAAATAATCCATACAATGGCTCTCCATTGCCCAGCTCTGCTCCAGGTATTGCACCACCAGCAGCTGCTCTTACCATCCCACCAGACACAAGGAGTCTGCAGCCAATTCTTCCCTTGCAATTGAAGAGCAACAGACTTTGGCAACCCAAACAGGACTCACAGATTCTGACTTCAGACTTTTTTAAAGCAGCAAATAACACGTGGAAGGTTTCATACACTTTCTCCTCCCATTTTTAAGCAAACAGCATATGGCCAAGAGCAAACCCCACTATGACACTCCTCCAAGCATGCTATAGATGACTATGGTTACACATCCCTCCTGCAGGGAAAGAGTTTGATTTATGGTTGAAACATTGGGTCCATCCAACAGCCTTCACCGGGTATAGACCCCTGTGGAAGAACAGGTTGGTGCCCCCCACTCCAGCCCCTAATGAGTAATCCCCACCAGATGCCAGCTCTGCTGCTGATCCCCTCCTGCCACAGGCCCCATCTCATCCTGACCATACCAGGCTGCTTCTCTCACCTCAAACTCCCCTTGGTCCAGGCCACAAGCCCCGAGAAACCACTGCCCAGCACACTGGTCTGACATGATGCTGCTGGAGGTGTGACTTCCACTACTGTCATAGTTGTAGTATTTTCCTGGAAAAGGCAGGAAATATTAAAATCAATATATTAGTATACCAGCTCGAGTATGCTGTCCCTACCCTCCTCCCTTTGTAGAAGGAGCACAGCAACTTTTACCACAAGGCTATTCTTCTTCCTTTCCTCACACCAACACACTCTTTCTGTTCCCTCGCCCAATACCTACTCCATTCCCTCCACTTTGAGGAGCAGCATCTCCCTTCCTTCCACCATTCCCTACAAGGCTCTGTGATCCAAGGGGGAGCCATCGCTCTCCCAAGGGATGCTGAGCACGGCTCCCCACCAGTGAGCACACACCATTCCAGAGCATCCTCTCAAACGCCTCCTTGCCCTTGCTCAGGATGTCCATGTACTTCTGCTGGACCGCAGCATCACCGAGCATCTCTGCCATCTTGCACATCATGCAGACAGCAGCCAGCCACAACCCGCCACAGTAGGCACTGCCAGAGCCAAAGGAGAGAATAATCAGTAATGTGGGATATCCCAGGGGTTGCACAGGGCTCCCACAGCAAAGGGTGACCAAGGGCCCAGCTCTGAGCTACCTCCCCACCTCCAACACCCTTCCCTGCCCCTGTTGCTCACCTGGCTCCGTGTACCACCCACGCATCATATGTCTGGTCAGCAAAGCCACCGTTTTCAATGAGCCCATCATTATCTGTGTCAAACTTCAGCTCTGACTCCATCACAGCCTGCGGGAGATGCAGGAGATAGTCATGCAGCCCTTACATCCTGGAAGCCCTCACACTCTGTCCAGGAGTACCCGTCCTCTCAGGAAGTCGCTTGGCTCCCAATGGAAGTGGGAAGGGATTGATGCCCCATGGCCTGATCTCCTCCCAGTACCTGGCAGACGGGCCACATGTCCTGCAAGTACTGGGAGTCGTGTGTCAGGCAGTAGTCGCGGTACACCTGCAGCACAAACTTCAGGTTGAGGTCCTTCCAGTCAGCCGTGTCGTGCATCAGGTAGGCATTGACACGCTGCCACGGCTCATCATCTAAGCAAGGACAGACCAGATGCAGCAGGGCAGCACACAACAAACATCCCTTCTCCTACTCAGGAGCAAGGTCACAAGGGTGCTGTGACCAAACAGCACCAAAATAACATGCTCTACCCTGTGCCATCTCAAGCAAGAACAGCCTTCCTATTATTGCTCAGCTTCCCTCCATCTCCCTTGTACAAGCTCCATGCAGCATGTTTTCCAGCACCACCCCAAACACTCTGTTCCCAGAAAAATGACTCTATGATTGTTAAGTTGGAAAAGATCTCTAAGACTTAGTCCAATCATTATCCCAGCACTGCAAAGTCCACCACTTAACCATGTTCTTGAGCACCTCATCTACACATCTTTCAAATAACTCCAGAGATGCTGACACAACAGCTTTCCTGGGCACACTGTTCCAGTGCTTGACAACAACAGTGTATTCCATGTACCATACTCATTTCCCACAGCTTGGGACTTAATTACTCTAGAAACGTTCTACGAGCAGCCTCTGCCTCCACCAGGCCCAAAGAGACCTCTCACCTGGGTCCCCAATGTCATGTGGCACCACATTCTTCAGCTTCACCTGGGCTGTCTGACCACACATTAGGTACTGCCGAGGCTGGACATCCTCATTCACCACTGTGACAGCTGCACAGGACACAGAACAAGACATGTTGGAAGAGCAGCAGGAACTGCAGCAGAAAGGTTGAAGTTCAGGTACAGTCACTGGCAGAAGCACATCAGGCTTCCCTTTGGGGCACTGGCTGCAAGATCATAGTCCTCTGCAAAAGGCTGAGGACACACCAGGCTGCTTCCAGGGCACCCTCAGCAGGGCACATCAACTCTCACCACCCCCTTGAGGAAGGGATGAGAAGGACCCCGGTGAGCTCAGCCCTCCCAGACCCCAACAAATGGCTCCAACACTGCTCAGGCCACCACGGAGCAGACACCAAGCCCAGCCAAAGCACCAGGGTATGCAAGGGGCATGCATAGAGATGGGAAGACCAGGGGCTCCCCAAGGAGAGGCAGAGACAGCTGGGCACAATCAGCGTGGCAAGAAGGTGCCCAGAGATGTTGAGACAGCAACACTCAGGCTCTGCAAGTCCTGGCCACAGCAGAGGAGCTGGAGAGAGATGCTGACTCCATGGCACACATCTCCGTGGGAGGAGCCGTCCCAAAGCCTCCGTCTCTTCCCTAGCTGAAGACCCCAGCAGGCCCCAAAGCAGGGTGTGCGGGGTCACTCACCAATGTCATACTGCAGGCTGATCTGCAGCTTGGGCCACAGCATGACGAGAGCGAAGGAGGCGTAGAAGTGAACGTCGTAGGTGTTGTACATCCGGTACTCCTGGCCTGCAAACACAGTGGGCACGGGCAGGGGCAGGAGACCTGCCTCAAGGAGGGGAAAAGAAGGGCAGGTCTTCCCTCCCACAAACAGCCCAGCAGAGTGAGCTCTTTGCCAACATACGCAGGGCTCCCATTAAAAGCAGGTTTTATACTCTCCATAGAGCACCAGGGATCTGGGGAAGAATATATGCCATACCCCACGGGGCTGCAAGGGGTTTTCCTTGGAACACAGCTGCTCCCTACACATTGCAATGTGAAAAGCATCCCCCTGGCAGGTTAAAAACACCTGGTAACTGTAACAGGGAGGGTTGAGTTGGGACCATCCATCATGTCTCTGCAAGTTACCTTCCAAATAAGCAAACCTTCCATATTCCCGCAGGAAAGGGAAGAGGTGAGACAGGCCAGCCCCTGCTGGCCCCTGCAGGTCCTTGGCAGTGCACTCTGGGGGCACCTCCATCCAGATAGTCCCCCCATCCGTCATGAAGTAGAGCTCATTGAAGAGGGCTGACTTGTACCAGGAAGGCAACTGGCTGTGGGAAAGAGGGAAATTCAACTACAGTGGATGAGGTGGTGATGCTCCTACTCCATCCAGTCTCAGGAGGCCACCAAGATGTGCTCTCATCTACCCTACCTGTTCTCCAGGATGGGGTTCTGCCATGCTTCAATCTTCCTCTCCCACTCCTCATAGTGTGTCAGAGCATGATGTGACAGGGCAGGTGCAGCATCGCCTCTGCCGCCAAAAAACCGGGTGTACCTCCTGCCAAGTGAGGGTTTGGTAAGCACACTGTGGGCTCCAGCTGGGAAACCCACCCGGACACAAAAGAGGGGCTGGACTACAGGGAACCAGAATAACTCAACTGCTAGTGCAGGGTTATTGAGGAGCAGGGGCTGGGCAGAGGGTCCCCTCCCTATTATGGAAGGGCCACGGCCACAGGGGATGGGTGGCACAAGGCTCCCCACATGATACACAAGCCCGGAGGCCGGGAGAGAGGAATCCTGGGGACATGAGCCAAACCCCAATGGAGACAACCTACCCACCTGAAGTGCAACTTCTCCTTGGAGCCAAAGTGAACACAGGGCATGTCCCAAGCCAGGGCCAATTCCAGTGTTCTGTGTCCCTGGGAAGGAACCCTGCAGCTGGCACACACTGCTGCTGCTGTGACCTCCCCCTTCTGTGTCAGGCTGCTTTTACCTGCCAGGAAAAGTTATCATGTTCATAAGTGACCAAAGAGGTCCTATGCAGGGGTAACTGAGGCACATACACACTCCAATGGGGATTGACTCCCTGGGCATATCACAGCCCTGGTGCAACTTGGAAGTTAAGGCCTCAGGGTTATCAGGGATGACTGTTATCACAGGAAAAGGTATCTCCCATGGGTGGAGCGCTTAAACTAAGTCAGTCAAAGCAGAAAAACAAATCAGACAGGAAAAGCCATCAGGCATGAGTAGAAGGCACAGAAGTCCTGTGACTTTGTATCTGCGCTGAACTCAGAGACACCGACTTTCTAGTGACAGTCATTGTTTCCAGCTTTTTGCAGGGTGTTTGAGCCATACCGGTATTTTAGAAAAGCCCTGAGGCAGCTGAATAATTATATGCTGGTTGTGACATGTGTGCAAGGTAAACTCATTAGAGTAGTAATTTTAACATAAGCACAGATCCTGACTATGATAATGTCTGGCATGCATGAAGGAAAACCACATCCCAATAGCCTGAAGAGCTCTGAATGCAACCAGGCAGGAAGCTCATTTTCCGGAAATATTTACATGAACACTTCATTTACATAATTTAAGGTTCAAGAAATATTGCAAAGACCCAGTGTCAGCATCACTATTTTGTCAGCATTAGCCTTTCTCAAAAGCTGACAGAAACATTAGGTAAACAGTCACCTTTTACAGCAACAGGAGGTGAGCAGCACAGGCCAGGACCTTGCCTGAAGCACCATGCTTCAAGGCTCCTACCAAGGGAGCAGATAGATGGTGGAAGATGCTGACTTACTGAGGTAAATACCAGACACTTTTGAGGAACTAGTATTAACAGGAGGACAGCAAGTGTTGGCAGTACCAAACCCCCAGGGCTGCTAAAAATTTCCTGGAACCAATCTGATGGGGCACAGCTCACTGACCTGGCAACAGTGACTGAGGGAAGGCAGCTGGGCAGCACCCTGGCTACTCAGCAGAAACCTCAGCTCAGTGTGCAACTCCACACACACTAATGAGACACTGGCACCTGTAACCAATATAACCAACAACAGCCCCAAATGGTGTGGACAGCTCTTGGAGAACCACAGCAAGGACAAGAAATGGGAAGGGTGGATACAGCCTAAAGGTGGGAATGAGCCACAGCATCCTAGAGAGCTTTTAATGATGGCACCAAAGTGGCTGGAGGAAGGGAAGTCTGCCTTGGCTCAGATGTTCTGTGGCCACCCATTCCGCCTGTCCCACAGAGGATGGAGGGACTCACCGATGGGGGAATCCAGCCTGCCATCCTGCAGGAGGTCCTGCCACACCTCTCTACCTGATCCTGAGGGATTGAAGGTTGTCAGATGGGTGACTCTTGTGCCAGCCTGGAGAAGGGAAGAGCATCATCAGGGGCTGGTACTTTGCAGGGGCAGATGCAGGCTCTCCACCCCCAACCACAACACTGCTATGTCACACTCACTCCCCACTTGTTGCCCAGCAACTCCAGCTCCAAACCTGCTCACCCACTGCCCTACAAGCTTCACCCACAGCCTCTCTCCTGCCACTCACGCCCAAAGAGGGTGCCCTCAGGGAAGTCAAGTCCCCACTCCTCAGGTCAGGCAAGCTCCGAGAACTGCTGCTGGCCCCACTCCATGGCACACCCATCCTTATCCAGCTGCCTGGAAGCAGCTCCCCACCATCCAGCAGGCCTGCACAACCCCCCAGCAGGAGTCACCCCACCACGACCAGCCCTTTACCTTCTCCCGGGCAGAGATGGCAAGGGTGAAGGGGTTCACAGGCGTGCAGTGGTGCAGCAGCACTCCAGCGACCCGCTCGCCATCCTTCTCCAAGCTGAAGGGCTCATTCCAGTGCCCTCCGCTCCCGTCCGCCTTCGCTCCCGTGCCGTTCTGCAGGCTGAACATGATGGAGACTTCCACATCCTCATCCCTCCCGTTCTCCACCTCCCAGATGAACACTCCCACTGGCAGGCTGGAGTCCTGGCAGAGACAGAGAACGCTGTCTACAGGCATGGTGCTCCAGCGTCAGCTGCCAGCGCATCATTTCTCTCCCTGCTGGGCAGACCATGCAGGACACAGTGGGAGCAAGAGCACCAGGAGCAAGTCACTCTGGGAGTCTGTTGCCAAGCTGAGGAGCAACAGCAGGAGCAGAGGAATTTGGGGGACAGGCAACACAGAATCCAGGAAAGCAGCGCTGGCTTAGCAAACACCACAATACAGAGAGGCGGAAAGCCACGTTTACGGCTCAGTCTCGTCTCTCATCTGCTCGGCAGGTTGATACAGGCTCACATGCTTTGCTGGGGTAAGAGGAAGGTCAGATGTGTCAGCAGCACAGCCTGCCACCCTCGCCTGGGGCTGGGAGCCAGCACGAGCGGGGTGAGGGAGCACTGAAGCATCCTTTGCTGCATTCCACAGCGCCTGCATTGCTGCGGGGGTTCCCCCTGCCTGGCACCACTGCCGAGCAGAGACAAGGGGAAATGTTGGGAAAGCCCAGTTAATAAGCAGATCTTCCCTTTGGGATGTCATCACTTCCTTACCTTATAGTCATGGGGGATGACTGGAGAGACCTGCCGGCAAGTGAGCACCACATTCTGCCCCGGCAGCTCATAGACCATCCAGGCACGGGGGTACAGGGCATGGTAAAAGGCGTAGTGGCCACAGTATCCCCAGTTCCAGCCCTGCAGAGTGTTGGGTCTCTCCACGGACAAGACCTGCTGGTAAATGGTCTGCCCCTTGCAACGCAGGCACACTGTGAACTGCAGAGAAGAGGATCATGTGCAGGGGATGAGATGAGCCCAATGGCAGATGTCCCAACTGCCCAGGCTGCTGCAGTGCCACTCACTGCCCGTGCAGTCCCTGCTGCACTTACCTGGTTGGCAATGACTGTTTCATAGTGGTAAATGCCAGGGTTCAGCTGCCAGCGGCAGAACTCGCCCCGCCAGCCACGGGTGATGCTGCCACCCCCGATCCCGCCCAGAGGGCACCCTGGCAAAGACATCAGTAATTAGCACATCCATTGCTGCCCACGGTGGGATCTGGCTCAAGGACCCTCCCCAGGTAGCTCTGCATGGGGGGCAATGTAGCACTGCCCACACCATACAAGCTTCTTGACTACCTCATTCCCTCAAGCACCTTGATGGCCCCACGTGAATCTCCACCCACCCAGCACATTGGGCATTGCACCACCCCAGTGCCCAAACTGGAGGCTGACCATAGATCTGCTGCAGAGGAACAGCACACAAGAGGTCAATGAAGGCGGATTTCTTCTCTATGCGTGTCTTCTTGAACCACCACCTGAAGTATCTGCAAGAGAAAGAGAGGTATGAAAAAAGACAGGAGTAGGCATCACCACTGGGCAGGATGTGACCAGCACAGGTTGAGCCTTCTCTGTCTGAAGAGATGTACAACAGTAACCCGTGTTGCAGAGCACAAGGGGAGACAGCCCTTGCCATTCATCGGGAGCACACATCAGTCAGCAGGCACGAGCAGGCAGAGCTCGCACTGCCCAGGACTGACTGCAAGGGCATGGTGTGAAAGCAGAGCACCCTGATACCCATGTGCAGGGATACCAGCTTGTGCAGGACCAGAGGCTTTCCCAGACATCCATGGAGAAGTGGGAAAGCACACAAGGACCACCACCACATCTATATCTAGTACAGAATGTCCTGCTAAGGAAGGTCTGGGATGAGAGGTATGTACCCAGAGAAGCCATACACGGCTCCAGGGACACAAGCCTTGCTCTGTCACCTCCACATCTCCACGGCCACACACAGTCCTTCCACATCCCAGTGTCAGATTCTTGGGAAATGGCATAGGGCAGCCTTGACCTGGAGAGAGTGAGGATTGCTGTCTGCAGCTGGCAGGATCCTGGGGACTCACCTCCACCACATGTCAGCTGCACAGCCCTGCACTGCCCATTATATAATTTCTCACACAAAGGTCTAGGAATCAAGACACCCAAACAGGGTGCACACCTGCAGCTGGGTGTGCCAGCACCTCTCCAGGCAAGAGCAGCAGGGCTGGGCTCTGAGTTGGCGCTTGTAAAGGACTGGCTTTGCTAATAAACTGCCCCAAGTTAAACCTTCCATACAGAGACAGTTAGCATACGGAAACCAGCTACCAGAGCAGAAGATGCTGAACTTTGCCTACTAAACAGTTAGGCAAGACCCAGGCAAGACCACGGCCCCAGGTGCCAGGAGGGTGGCAAGGGAAACCTCCCTGAGCTACCTGCAGACACCCATGCCACCCACACTGTCGAGGAGAAAACCACTCCAGCCAGGAGCACACAGCCTGCCCTGCCCCAATGACTCGCACTATGCAGAGCCCAGGCGGTGGGCAATGGGAGAGCACTAATCCCTGAGGACATGTACACCCAGAAGCAAGGGGGAGAGGCTCTTCCATGACACCCCTACTACTACACTTCCCCAACCTAAACAACCCACACATGACTTTTTGGCTGAGTGGTCACTAGATGTTCATCTTTATTCACAAACAGCTAAGGTCCCCAAATCCCATTCAGGGTGAGATTTTCTGGGTTGCAGTCTCACAGGACCTGATTGCAGCCAGCTATCCATTCCTGCAGACTCATTCTCATATGAACATTTTGCTCACAGAGGTTCATGGTACCATGAGAACCAGCCTGTCCTGCATGACCGCCCCAAACCAGTGCCTGCCAATATCTTCCAGCTACATCTGCTGCAACTGCTCTTCTCCAGCTGAGACAGCCCTGGCCTTACCCTGCTAAGGCGAGGTTTTGGCAATGGTCTTTCTCTCTCAAGGAAATGATTATTCTTTTCAACCCAGCGTCAGGGAACCAACTCAGCTGCTTCCCCAGCAGGTTTCTGGTGACAGGAAATAAAGTGCCCAGGCAGAGTGGCTACAGGACAGCCTAGCAGAGCATCCCAACTCCTTGGAAAGGAGGTGGCAGATGGATTTCAAAAGGCAGTTTTTCCAGGAGCACACTGCAGAAAAAGTTTGGGATTTACAGCCACTGCCAGAGTCATTTTTCCACCTCAATAGCAAACCCTTCTCCTGCCAGCTTCTCCCAAAATCACAGAAGCCAAGAGGAGAAGGGGACCAATGTCTAATTGTTTGTTATTAACAGCCCTGCCAAGGCTGCAGAAAAAACAAGACAAAATATTTGTCCTTTGCAGCTCCAAAAGCTCTGCCAGAGCCTGAGGGCATTTCTTTGCCTTCAAATTGTCAGGGGAATTAAAACCTGTTTGAACATTACTCAGCTGATCCGGATCTATGCCATCATGACCCCTTCTCAGGACACACCAGCCACCTCTGTGGAAATCTGCTTGCAGCTCTTCTGCCTTGCCAGCCCCAGCCTGCACAACTCTTTCTTGCCAGATGTGCACTTTCCCCCCAGAGTTCCTCCAACGAGCCCTGATTAACAAAAAGTTCTGCCCCAGGGCTGTCAACACCCCCAGCTACACCACCTGCATCAGGGACTGGTGCTGCAGAAGAGGACACTCATCACTGGGTTTAATTCGACATGACACACATCAGGCCAGGATATGGTGGCTCCTCTGCAGGTTCGGGACTCCCTCCTGAGCCAAAGACGTGCAGTGACCCCAAGGCACTCCCAGCCATCTCAGCAGCTACAGGCACCTGCAGCAGGTGACTTTGCACTTGATGCACCAAGGCATGCCAGGTTTTGAAAGAATCCCTGGCACCAGTGCTGCTCATCCTGGGTCATTCAGAAGAGCACACGCCAGCCCACAGGGCTCCAGAGGTTCAGATCCAAGCATGATTCCACAGGACTGACCTCCAGGCTCCTCTTGTAGCACCAGCATCCAGGTTTTGGTGAGCTGGCTACCTCTGCCCGGCAGACACTGAGGTGCCCACCACCACCTGGAGCACACAGCCTCCCATACATCCTCACATCCCTGAACTGGCTGCCCTTTGTCAGCCAACACCGCTGCCCTTGGGTTTTAATTCAAACCCACACAGGTGCTTCTTGACACCTTGGCACTTCCTCTCCTCCACTCTCAAGGCTGCAACCCCTTGCAAGGAAGCCTTGCCCTTGCAAAAGTACTTTGAGATGATGACCAAATTACCTCCTAAATTTGTACAGAGGAGGAGACAGTGGTTTAGTAGTTATTAGTTTTAGCTCCTTGTTTTTAAATCCTTTCCCAGGACTGATCCAAGCCACTTCCACTGCCAGACCCCTATGAGAACAGGCCAGGAGTGGCATCACCAGGACTGCTTCTCGTCCCGGCTCACCCCACCAGAACTTCATGCTTTCCCACATGCTCAGCTCATCCCAGCCTGCCGCGGCAGCTTTTCCAGCAGGTTTTATCTCTCTCCAGTGCATGACCCATGCTGTCCCTGCCCGATGTCCAGATTTGCACCAGGGTGTGTCGGGTTGGACAGAAGTGCCGTGCACTCCGAAGCAATCCAGTATCTTTCACCCGGCTTTGCAGCAACCAGCTTGGCAACCAGCAGCCTCCAAGGACACCGGCAGAAAATGGAGGCAGGAGACATAAATCCAGCACAAGGAAATAAGCGATGCCGTCACCGGTCGCGGTGTTCATCCTGATGGGTGCAAACACACCGCTCGCTCCCGGACCGGCTTCAAAGCTTGGAACAACACCCTCGCTTTCCACGCGCCTTCTCCCTCCTTGCTTCCAACGCAAGGCAAGGAGAAGCGCCCCATCCCACCGCGTACGGCATTCCAAACCCCTCGCAGAGATCCCCGGGCTGACCCCCAGCTGCCGACCACCGGAGGGGACGATCCGACAGCGATCCCCGGCGGTGACTGTCTAGACAGAGGTATCCCCACGTCCAAGCGATGCCCCCAGCCCCGGCGATCCCGACCGCTGCCCCTCCGCACCAATGCTCCCAAGGACGGCTCCCACCAGCCCCGGGGCCTTCCGTGATGCGCCGGACTTTGCCCTGCGTGCCCACCAGCGCGGCGTCCCGCCGGGACGACACTCCCGCCTTTCCGCGGTGCGCCCCCGCTGCCCTCCGTGCCCCGCCGTACCGCAGCGCGAGGCCGAC
>VXAU01000975.1:1664275-1688439 GCA_013399695.1 Formicarius rufipectus | reverse complement strand
ATCAGCGGCCCCTCCGCCGCCGCCGCCGCCGCCGTCTCCGCCGCCATCGCCGCCCCCAGCCCGGCGCGCTCCCTCTTCATCACCGCCCCGCCCCGCGCCGCCCGCGCCCCCGGGGCAAGGCGGAAACACCGCCCCGCCCCCGGGGGGGCCCGCCCGAGCGCCGCCCGAGCGCTGCCGAGTGAGGCCGAAAAGTGCTGAGCGCTGCCGAGCGCTGCCCGAGCGCTGGCCGAAAAATGCCGAGCGCTACCGAGCGCTGGCCGAGGGCTGGCCGAAAAGTGCCGAGCGCGGGCCGAGCGGTACCGAGCTCGGGCCGAGCGGTTCCGAGCGCTGCCCGAGCAGAGTCTGAGCGCTGCCGAGCGACGCCCGAGCGTCCCCGAGCAGACCCGGAGTCCCGGAGCACAGGCCGAACGTTCCCGAGCGCCGCTCGAGGTTCCCCGAGCACATCCGAGGGTTCCCGAGCACTTCCCGAGGGTTCCCGAGCGCTTCCCGGGGGTTCTCGAGCGCTGCCGATCTCCGCCGAGCGGCTGAGGGGAACCGGGCCCGCAACGGCGCCGGGCGACGAGCAGGGCCTGTGCGGGCGGTGAGTGCCGCCGCGGCGGGAGCTGCGGGGATTTTGCTGCCCTGTGTCCCTCATAACTCGGGTGGACCTTCCCGTGCGTGTGGTTGCGGTCGGGGCAACTGAGCCCCGCGGTTTGGGATCGGCAAAGCCGCCACTCCTGACCCTCGCGGCGTGTCCAGGCCACCCTAATCTGTGTGGGCTGGGGCAGGGGGTGTATGTGTCTGTGTATGTAAGGGCAGGGTTGTGCGTGTTTCCCGCACGCATCTCCTGTGTGTGTACCTGTGTCTGTGTCGCTGTTCCCCCTCTGTTGCAGCGCCCAACCCTCCCTCCATGGCACTGCAACGTGGAAGAGAAGAATGGCTTTAAACTGGAAGGGTGGGCTTAAAATGGATACTAGGAAAAATGCGTAATTGTGAGAGGGGTGAGACAGTGGGACAGGTTGTCCCGAGAAACTGAATGCCCCATCCGTGGACGTGTTCAAGGCCAGGTTGGATGGGGCTTGGAGCAGTCTGGTCTAGTGGAAGGTGCACTTCCTATTGCAGAGGGTTCGGACGAGATGATACTTTGAGGTCACTTCCAGCCCAGACCATTCTATGATTCTGTGACCCTGATTCCATGCCCACTGTTGTTTTTTTGTTTTTGTTTTTTTCAGGTGTGCACTGGTGCTGTCCAAGCCATGATTGAGGTGCTGGCCAAGCTGGGCCGTGGGCCTGTGTTCCTGGCAGGAGAGGTCCTGGAGTGTGTGATCACTTTCACCAACCCATTATCGGCCTTGTCGACCTCCGCCAGCAGGTACAGGGCCTGTGCCAGTCTGCATGGAGCCTGCAAATGTTGGAGCTGCCTAGGTCTCTCCAGAGGGAGCAGCCCTCCCTCCCCTCTTCTGGAGTAGCACTCCTGGCTGGGTTGTGGGGCAGTGGTGCCAGCTCAGCCCCCTGTGACTTCCCTGCCTGAGGCATTCCCTTAAGGGAGCTTTGTGCCCTTGCTGTTTCAGGGACAAAGCTGAGGTAATTATTCTGGTTTTCTGCCCTCAAGAAGGAGACAAGGAAAGAAGTATACAGTTAAAGATTCTCTGCCTCTCAGGTGAGCCATCAGTGACAGAGTTACTGTCAGAAAATGAAGCCAAACTGGCTGACAAAGCAGAGTATCTGGTTACATCAGCGTGACAGTCCCTCAGAGCAGCATCCAGGCAACATCATTATTTCTTACATCTGTGGCTAGCAGTACTGGATGGATCAGTGTGATCCCTGCATCTAGGGATGGCAGGCAAAGGGGCGAGCACTGTCGAGGGTCAGAGAGGGACAGCTTCTGTGGCAGCATTTTCTGTGGCCCAGCCTTTGGGTGCTGCATCTCCCCATATCATCACTGTCCCCAAAATCCGTGTTGAGGAAATGTGAAAAGATGGGATCTTCCCATATTGGCTCACAGGAGGTGACTCTGTGTCACAAGTAATCACCCAAGGCCTCTGTGTCTGCTGAGTGTGTGGCCTTGTCTGATTCTTCAGGGGGCGGAGAGTGCTTTCTCATCTCTGGACCTTCCTGGGAAGTGTCTGTTTCCAAACCTGTCATGTTCAGCATCTTTACATCACCAGGAGATTGTTTCAGTGGGCCCACTCCCAGTGCTTGTGGTCTCAGCAGCAGAGCAATCTCGTGTATTACAACTATAGAGCTTCTGTGTTTATTGTCTTCCTTAACTTTTCATCCTCTTCTTCCTCTTGCCTGCTGAATTCAGCTTTCAAATTCAGCTGTGGCATAAGAATCCAGTTTCGTGGAATTTTGTCCTGTACAATGACAGAATGGTTTTTCCTGGTTCTGAAACACGTAGGACTGCAAGGGTACCAGGTGGAATGGGTTTGGAGGTTTGTAGTGCCTTTACAAGAGTTTCCAGTGTGTTGTGGTTCATAGAAGACTGCCTTTTGGAAAAAGTTTTTAAAATAAAACAAACAAACAGGTGATCAGTCTGCTGAGGCCTGGATAAGTCATACGAGTGACAACAGCAAATGGGTTGGTGGTTTGGAAATGAAAGCTGTGGGTTGCATAAAGGCAGGAGCCAGATTAAAGCACTGTGACTGCACAACAGGTAGATGAACCTGTCAGAGACTGGAAGGTTTTGGGGCTGAGGGTGGAGGTGGAATGATGGAGAGGCTCACATTTGAAGCACAGGGACAGAACTGAAGGAATGGCAGTACAAAGTATACAAGAAACAAAGCTCGCCTTCCCAGGGGTCATGAAGAGCGTGGCCTGTGTGGGCTGCAGGAGCTGTGGGGAAGGTGAGACAGGAGGGAAGTGACCTCAGCACCAGTGCATGCGAATTTTGGTTAGACATCTGGTTAGAAAAAATGAAAACAATCCAGTAGAATATTGTTGGGCAATCCTGGAATAGAAAGAAAAAAATATTCAACATACAGTGTTTGAAGGTACTGTCATTATGCTAAGATTACATAAAATTAGTAATGTTGCCCCAAGGAATAGGAGTTCTCTGTTTCCGTACATCAGGTACCTTACAACAAAAACAGCAAAAACAAGGCGACCCCAATGGAAGAGCCATGGTGGCGCTTTCAAAAATGCAAAATTACAAGTGTAGGGTTAGAAGCAACTGGGTAGAGTAACCAGGGTGTGTTGGGTAAAGGCAGCCTACACATACAAAAGATCAAATAGTGTATCCTTAGTCAGCTGACACACCTTTTCCCCTGGTCCATCTAGACATTTAACTGCTCTGATGTATCACACAACGAGAGACACCCATGTGCCACAAAAAACTCTGCACCTAAAGTGCTGATGTTGGTGCTTAGTAATCAGATCATGATGTTAGAAAACACCAGAGGAACCATACACTGGCTAAGCTACAGAAATAAAAACTACTGAAATAAAACTAGCTGAGTGATATGGAAACTGAAAGGTGTCAGTAGAGCCATGTGAAATGCCCTGTGGAATGGCTGAGGTCATAGCAAAGTCCAAAACTTGAGACTCTGTGCTGGATGCATGGTCCTACATTCATTCCTGTGGCTGTTCAGAGAGGGGACAAAATGACACCTTTGCCTCCCCCATAGCCATCAGCAAACCCTTTGCATCCCTCCTGATGCAAGGAGGGATATTATGAAAGACCTAGAAACATCCTTCTTGAGTCTGACACAACCAGCAGCTGATGTTCTTGACTGGCTTGGTGCTGTGGGGAGGGAATGAGCACACCTGTGCCTGTCCTGCCTGGAGGAGTGTCAAACTTGGGGCAGCCGGGAGCTGTGGGCAGGGGCAGCTGAACCCAGGTTGCAGGTATTTGTTGCTTTTGAATTTGCCCTCTTTCCTAATGATTATGTTGTTACTGGAGTGCTGCACTGTGTGTCACCTCTGGCTTGGAATTGAGCTCATCATGGCTAAAAGTCCTCTGCCAGGCCAGGCCCGGCCCATGCAGCTGGAGGTGTCCCCTCAAGAGTGCAGTGAATGGCCAGTCCCAAGCTATGGGTGATGAGAAGGCTGAACAAATGAGTAAGGCTTTGGAACAGATCTTGGAACACTTAGCCTGAGCATGTTTGCTGGAAGGTCCCTCTGAAGTTCTACACAGGCCACCATGTCTCTTGTCCCCATGGAAGGATCTGCTGACCTATTCTGATTGGGGTCGTCTGCCATGTGTGCTTAGCAGGTTCTTGGGGCAGGGTTATTTCCTTGTGCCATGTCAGTGCCGTGCCCATGGTGTTGTGGCTCAGAATGGCCACAGAGCCGGGTCTTAGTGAGAAACTACTGTGAGCAGCTAGGGTGAAAGTTACTTTGTGTCAGCACCACAACTTCAGCTTGCTCCCAAGGCTTGTTAGCAGAGAGGCTGTGAAAGTGGCTTCCCTGACAGTGAGGCAAGGCCTTCCTTTTTCCAGACAGGCAGTCCTCCATGGAGCTGAGCAGAGAGACCTGCTCACCTCTCAGTTCATGCTTGCTGTAATCCAGGTTTAAAATGTAGACACAAGTGTTCTTTGCTTTCAGTGAGATGCTGGCATGGGCCAGCGCCCAGATCCACTGCCAGTTTCACGCCAGTGAAAACCGGGTGGCGCTCCCTCCCTCGGATGGCAGCAAGCACGATGTGCAGGCAGAGAATGAGACTGTCTTCGTCCCCAACAGAGGTGAGTGCTACCCCTGTCACCCCAGTTAAGGACAGAGAGAGCACAGCGAGCAGGAGTCAAGCAGACCCTAATGTGTGTCTTGAGAAGAGCATTCATAACAGTGAGTGGGAGGTCCTTGTTGCTTTCCTTGTGTCATTCCCTGGTGGTGGCTGTTGTGGGACCTTGTTAATACTGAGATCAAAGTGGCACTGTCTTGCAGTGAAACATGACAGTTGTCTGTCCAGCTGTTCTGGTAATGTCTCATGATATGACGAGAGCATGAGATGTTTCCTCATCCCTCTTGTCCCTGTTGCCCCTCGTGTCAAGGAAACTTGACTGACTAGGACACTGCCCAGGTCTGGGCAGCATTCACGTGTTTCATCTCTTCCAGGAGAGCGGGGTCAGTGTATCCTATCCACCCCACCAAAGATTCTCTTCTGTGACTTGCGACTGGATCCTGGGGAGTCAAAGTCCTGTGAGTCTTGTCTTTTGTCTTTCTTACAGAGCTCACCTCCAGGGAGCTCTGCTTTTAAAACTGTCTTCGCAATCCTGAGTGCTGCAGGTGTGAGACCCTGGTGCTTGTGAAAAGTGAGATATTTTAATGGGAGAGTGAGTGTTCAGGAACTGCTGCATCATCCAAGCCTATTCTTCACTGCTTTATGGCTGCATACTGCAGTGTGTCCATCAGTCCTGCCTCTGGCCTGCAGCATTTGCTGTAGGTCTGTTGTGCAACTGCAAGGCTTAAAGTGTTTGAAATACCTGGTTGCACCTGAAGAAACAGTTACACACACACCTACATTTTCTTGCATTTATATCTTCAGGCACACTGGAGCTTTCTTGGAATTTAGGTTGATGTCCTCCAAAGGTTTGTGCCTTCTCTTCAGGTTGTGGCTGTTCTGGAGATCATAGTCTTCTGCATGTTCTAGTTTTGTTGCTGTAAAAGTGAACACTCCTCATCTTCTATGCTCAAAGCTCTGTGTCTGAGTAGACAACTGTGAAAATACGAGTATGTGCTGTTGTCTGTCGGTCAGTGGCTGTGTTACCCAGCCTTTCAGGGCGTGTTGGATCCCCTTTTTTATTCCAGTAGCCTGTGATGTAGCTGCAGTGATGTTAGGTCTTGCAGGCTGTGTGTGCAGAGCTACATCAGGTTGTCCCAGGGATCTGCTGGGAGCAGTTGGAACAAGGCCTCTCGAGTTGCAGAGCTCAGGGAGTAGAGGCAGTGCCTGTAATGGAGGGGGCTCTGCTGGAACACTGAGCTCTGCTGAGGTGAGAGTGGAGCTGCAAGTGAGACCAAGGAGCCATGGGGTTATGACATGCTGGATTTGAGGCTGATGTCTCCTGCCTTCCTTGCCTTGGAGAGGCCTGACTGGAGAGAAAGGTGCACATGGTGAAACCAGGCTGGCGTGGCTAGCTGGTTAGTGGAGTGGGGCAGTGTCATCTATGACTGTGCCCAAAGCTGCAGAGCCTGTCATCTGAGGATGTTTAGTTATTCACCTACTATTCTTCAGCATCATGTTAGGGAGAAAAGCTGGTTATGCCAGCAGGGAGGAGGAGGAGTTAGAAATCTCAACTGGCCTGAGGCTCACCTGAATTCTCCTGTGCTATTCAATGTTTGCAGGTGGGGGGCTGGAGCATCCATTTGCTGGGAGCAGGGGGTAGTTCCTTTCCCTGGAACATCTCGGGTAGACTGGGCAGTCTCTGGGATACCAAATCAGTGATGAGAGCCCAAGCTCCAGGTGGCTGGAATGGATTGAGGGGATTTCCTTGTGCACTGTCTTTGCAGGAAGAAGCTGTTCAGCCCCCAGCTAAGCTAGGGATTGTCTGTCCTTTCCACTGATGTTGTGATGTGTGTCCTCTGCCTCTGGGTGACACTGGCATGAGCAGCCTACGTCTGCCTGGTGCTTGGATGTAGCTCCTCAGGAAGGACATGAACTCTTCTGTATTTTGAGTTTCCTCAGCTGTATGTTACACCCTTTCCCCTTGGTTGTGTGATACACCTGTCAGTTTCATGTCTCACATGTGATGTCACTGTGTGTGGCATTGAGTTTTTGGCACTGAAATCCCTGTATCTCAGCCCTTGCCTTGTTCCCTGCCAGGCTGTTCACACCAATCCCATCAGCCTGTGGTGCTGCTGCTCTCACATGAGAATGCAGCTGGCATGCTTGCAGATCATTCCTGGGGGCTCCTGCCAGCTCCGTGGAGGGAGAGTTAAGGCTGTGTGGGTGTGTATCTTAATTCTTCATTTCCTGTTTTTCAGAAGTTTTGAGGTTTGCTACGTAGTTTGGAAAGGGAAAAAAAACACAACAGAAAACCCCAAAAATCTTAATTCTTAAATCTTAATTCTGCTTCAGCAATGTTATTAAACTGAAACCAGAGTTGGCATATACAGCTGAAGTTGTGTCACGGTGTCTCCTGATAAAAGGCTTTGTTTTCAGTTGCTGACCAACTTATTCCCCTGTATCTCAGTGTTGTTATGGTCCTATACCCCGAAGTTGACTTAACTCTGAGTACTTTAATACACTGCCCAGACTGAGCTCATTCAATTTGCCACCATGAAACATTTTTTCAAGTCCTCAAATAATTTCTGTGGCTGTTTTTGCCCCCTCTCTGTTTTTGTAGTACCTTTAAATATTTGGTTGATCATAGGGAGGGGAGGATATGGAAGCAGCCTGGACATGGCCTGGGAGCCCAGCCAGAGGGCACAGTGGGTGGGTAAGGAAGGCATCCATAGCACCAGCAATGTGCTTCCTTCAGGGATATGCATGGAAGGTGGGACTTCCTGACTCTTGGCATTCCCGTGCCAGGTAGTGAACTGCCCATCCTCCAACAGTGGTGGTCTCTGCTCAGATTATCCTCACTGGGCAAGAAGGTCTTTTTGAGCACTCTTGTTAAGTCTGGTATGCCAGTTTGCTTCCTTCCTTGGAAATACCTGATTTTCCTCCCTGTTAGCTTTCTGCTTTATCTGCAGCCTGGTTTCAGCAAGACAGGCTTGTGCTTTAATGTGTGACATCCTGTGGACACTAGGCAGTAGCACAGGCTTTTTTCTTCCTTCCAGTCCTGTTATTTTAAATCTAGAAGTTATATTTAAAATGTAACCCTAACTTCTAATCTAAGCCCCAGTATTCAGGATGTGCCAGACATGGGGAAGGATCTGTGGTTTCAGAGCAGGATGCTGCCCTTCCTCTGGCAGGGTGTATCCATGTTACGGTGGGCTAGCCAGAGGGGTGGAGACTTTCCACAGTTCACTGTTTGTGCCTTTCTTGTTAATAGAGCATGTGGTTTGGGAAAGCTGCAGAAGTGTTCACACTACGTCAAGAGGCATTGGGGTTTGTGTGGTGGCCAAGGGGCTCTGAGAGAGCTGAGTGTGGTTTAAGCTGGGCCCTGGCATCTCTGAGGCCTCAGAGTCAGAGGCTTTGTGGTCTCAGTCATCAGTCTGTCAAGGGGGACATGCCACATGTTGTTGTGAAGGTTCCTGAACTGTTTCTTGATCATGCAGACCTGGTGATTCAGGGAAAAATATGGGAAGAAACTAACTTTCATTCCTGAGTTTGGGATTTGCATAAAGCAAATACCAGAAGAGTATGAAGTATTTATCAGACCCACATGGGGCAGAGCCCAGAGGAGACTGCAGTGTGTGACTGCACTGTGAGAGCAGTGAGCTAAGGAGTGCACAGAGGCAAATTCGGGTTGAACTCGTGACGAGTGAATTTAGCTCTCATGTGTTTGTGTTCCTGGATTTTACATCTTTCGCATTCTTTTGAGGCAGAGTTTCTGTGTGTGGTTGTATGTCCTGGAAGCAATGTCTGGATGAGGGTGCATGTGATGTGAGGAGCAGTGCGCCCGGTGCAGGGGAGCCGGGGATGTGCTTGGCCTGCTGTGTAGCAGAAAGGACCAGGCACTGCCCTTAGCTCAGCACCATTGCTGGTCCTAACTCTCAGTGCAGGGAACATCAGGAGCTTCATTTTGGCCTTGGAAAGAAACTTTTGTGCACTCCTTGCAGATTCGTACTGTGAGACGCTGCCTGTGGATGGCCCTCCCTCTTTCCGGGGTCAGTCTGTGAAGTACGTGTACAAGCTGACCATCGGCTGCCAGCGGGTCAACTCCCCCATCAAGCTTCTGCGTGTGCCCTTCCGTGTTCTTGTGCTGCACGGTAAGGCCACACACTGCCCTCCCTGCACACACAGGCCAGGCCACACCCTCCCCCACTGACACTCTGTCCTTCTTCGCAGGGCTCAAGGATTACCAGTTCCCACAGGATGAAGCCGTTGCACCCTCAAACCCCTTCCTGGAGGAGGAGGAGAGCTTGAAGAAAGATTCTCGCCTGGCAGACCTGGCTACAGAACTGCTCATGGTGGCCACCTCCCGGCGTAGCCTGCGTAGGTCATATTCCCTGCTCAGACCTGCTGTCCTTCATAACCTGGGCATGGAGCATGTCTCTGAGCCAGCTGCAAAAATCTCTTGCTGACAAAGCAAAGCTCAGAGTGGGGCTGTGGAGCAGGTCCATGAGGGCCTGCTTGGGTAAGAGTCTCCCAGCCAGACTCAGGCTCTTCTTGATTCAGCCAGATAGACCCTCTGCCCAGCATGTCACAGCCAGTGTGTGATTTGCTCTTGATCAGTGCAGGCATTTCCCAAAGGGAGTACCACCTCTCGGGACTGCCTTTCACACTCAAGCAGCAGGCATGGGGTCATGTCATTAACTCAGAGCACTGCACGGAGCAGAGCCTTGTCCTGCCACAACTCTTATCTCTCTCTTCTTGCTCCACAGACCTGTATAACATCAGCAACAGTCGTGGGAAGGTGGGAACGTTCTGCATCTTTAAGACTGTGTATAAGATTGGAGAGGATGTTGTTGGGACCTTCAACTTCTCGGAAGGAGACATCCCGTGTCTGCAGGTTATTGCTCTTGGGTCACTGGCACGGGTTTAGGGTGGGGGAGACGGAGAAGGGTTTGGGCTGCTGGGATGTTCCTACTGAAGGTTTCTAGTGGGGCCCAGTTGGAGTCTTCTTGGAGTGAGGTAGGGAATGACCCAATCCTGAGCTTGTTTAGAAAATAGAGGCCCTGGGCTTTGGGCAAGGGCTGTGTGAGATTGTGAGAACAAGCACCCTGCCGACTGTCCTGCAGTTCTCAGTGAGCCTGCAGACGGAGGAGAGCATCCAAGAGGAGTTCCAGCGCCGGCGGGGACAGCCCATGTCCTTCACCACACACGCCCGCCACCAGGAGTCCTGCCTGCACACGGCCCAGAGCAGCTTCAGCCTGCCCATCCCACTCAGCTCGACCCCGGGATTCACCACCAACATCGGTATGTACCCACCAGGGAAGGGACCCTACTTGGCTCTGCAGGAGGACCGTGATGTCCCCAGCCCTGTCCTTGCTTAGCAGAGCTGTGTCCCATGGCAGGGAGCTGGTCTGTGTGAGTGGGATCATTCTTGTGTCCCCCTGCCAGGACAGCCAGCACTGAGAGAGCTGCTGTCCCTGTCCCTTGTAGTGTTGTCTGCTGACCCCTCTCTTGCCCACAGTGTCCCTGAAGTGGAGGCTGCACTTTGAGTTTGTGACCTCTGGGGAGTCGGCAGGGACTTGCTTGGTTCGTGGGAGCCAGTCAGAGGCTGTCACCTGGACTGGAGTAGAGCAGATGGAAGTGGACACTTTCAGCTGGGACTTGCCCATCAAAGTTGTTCCCACCAATCCCATCCTGGCTTCCTACGTATCTCAGTTCTCCAGCACTAACTCCATCACCATCTGAAGTAGGGAGATCTGGTGGGCCTGCAGTGCTGCAAGGGTGTGTCACTGGTGTGAATGGCAGGCAGGAGCGTCACCAGCATGCTGTGGGGCATGCATTCCAGTGTCCCCTTGGCTTCAGCTGTGATGCCCAGCTGGGCACTGGGCCAGTCTGTCCCATCTGTGGGTGGAGGACCACTGTGCTTCATGGCAGTGTCCTGTGCTGCAGCCCTTGGCTGAGAGCTGGACCCTTCCTGCCTGGGTGAAGGTGTGAGTCCCAGCGCTCACCAAAAAGAAATCTGCCTCCCAGGGAACCACTAATGTGCCTTTACCCCATGTGGGGCCTTCAAGACCGAGACTCAGCCCTGAGAAGGAAGAGGGAAGGTCTTGCAGTGAAGCTTTGTACCACCCTTGGGTCAAAGCCATGCCCCTACAGAGAGACCCAACAAGCAGAGGTCTGGCATCCAGGTGAGGCACACTGGCCACCTGGACTGTGTGGGAGCCTGCTCTCCTGGCCTGGCACCCATCCAGCCTCTCAGAGGGGTGTCCCACATGATCAGCTCAGTGCTGTCCTCACCTGGAGGAGGCAGGTCCTGGCAGGCCAACCCTGTGCTGCTAAGTGCTGGTGACCCGGATGCAGCCCCACACTGTGGCTGCACAAGGGTGATGATCCAAAACTGAGCAGTGCTGAGTCTCTGGGCTGTTTTTTGCCTGCATTCCTGAGTGTTAAGGCATCCTGCTGGTCTCAGGATCCTTGGGGAGCTTTATGGAATGCAGACTGTACATTCAGGAGTTGGGACAGAGGTCTCCCTGCTCAACAGCAAGCTCCCCATTTCTACCAAACCTTCCAATGCGTTTTCCTCTTTGCATGGAAATCTAATAAACATCTGAATGTGCAAAACTCTGCCTTCCCAGGAGCCTTATTCCTACATTGTTCCCAGTGGTGGACACATTCCACCTTGTACAGCAGTCACAGGCTGGAGACTCTCTCTTTGTTTAGTATCTTTATTGCAAGAACAGAAACTTCTACACAAGGCTCTGCAGAACACAGCATGGCACCAGCTGAGGCGGGCTGACAGGGTGGCTGGCTGCACCCTGTCACATGTGGATTGCTTCTGCTTCCTGAATCCTCCCCGCCCAACTCCCCTGCATATCGGGATGGGGCTGTCCCTAGGGGATGTCTCCTGCTCCCCCCTGCACTGCTGCCCACCCAGGGCTGGCTCCATTGCAGTATTGCTCAGGGCTGGCCAGCAGTGCTAGGGACCTCAGGAGCTGAAGAGCTGGGGCATCAGTGGTTCCAGAGGTGGGTTGTGCCCCTCACACTCTGGGAGCTGAGAAGGGGCTGTCCAGGGTGTGGGGGTCCTGCTCAAGGAGCTGTGGTGCTCCCCAGTGAGCTCCCAGCAGCTGCTCTGCAGATGGATAGGAGTCTGGAAGGGAGGAGGGAGATGCTTCCCTTGAGGCTGAATGTAGGAGTACAGGACTGCCATGAGGCAGGCTGATTTGGCCTTCTTTAGTAAGGAGGTTTTCTGCCCACCCGGGAGGAGATCCTGTAGGATCTGCATTCTTGCTATGTGCAGGGTGTCTTGCAGGGAAGAAGCCCTGGTTTGGTTCAGGAAGCCGAAGGCAGAAGCAAAGCCGTACCACGGCAACTCAGCTCGGTACCATGGTGTGTGGATAGTGGTTTCCCTTGAAGGTGGCGGCGGTGACGTCTCTACGGGATGGGGCAGGTCTGGAGCATGCGGGAGGAGTGTTCTGGAGGAGGGAGGACGCCGCCGAGGGGCTGTGGGGAACTGCTGAGCCTCTATCTGCTCAGCCCCGCACCCAGCACCTTGTTGATCAGTGGCTCGGGGGTGCCGGCCGAACCCCATTCGTGCTCCACGCTCTTCACGCAGGGCAGGCTGGGGTTGGCCTTCTGCACCACCGAGATCTGGCAGGTCTGTGAGTCGTAGTGGGCCTCGCACCAGTCGGGGAAATCGATGGGGTGCTGAGTGCTGCGGGAGAGGATGCAGCGCCGTCAGGTCCCCCTGGTTTGTGCTGAAGGGCTGCTGGCAGGGCCAGGTGGCTTCCTTCGCTGCCAGCGCCCTGGGCAGGGTGTCTTCCAGACCAGCTTAGGCTGGAACATCTGAGCATCTCATTGTTCTGAAACACCCTTGCCCACTGCTTTGCCTCACCAACTCACCCCGCCTCCCTCCACCCTCTGTTGGGGTCCTGCCCACCTCTGTCCCTTGTCCTCCATGGCCTGGTACCCCACAACCCATCAGGGGCTTTGTCACCTGCTGCACTGGCAGCCACCAGATCCCCTTCTGCAGGTTCAGTGGTGCTGTGGTGGGCAGCACTGCCAGCCACAGCCCACCCCAACACCCCTCAGCCCCTCACTCACGTCTCACAGCAGCCCACGCCAACAGGGTGCAGGCAGGTGCAGAGCAGGCAGTTGGTGCTCAGCCACGATTCCCCAAGGGAGAACTGCTTCCCCTCGTACTCACAGGGAGCTGCAAAGGAAGCAGTGGTGATGAGGACACATGGGCCTGTGCTGGGGATGAGTGGGAACCTCTTTGGCATTCCTGTACTCTGATGGAGGTTGTCATCACCTCCCACCCACCTTATGGTACAGAAGATACTTGGTGATCCATCCACCACCCCACAGGTATGGGATACCCAGGCATCTGCAAAAGGTGATGTACCCATCCTTTCCTGGCCATGCCCTGTGGCTCTCCCCACTACCCTGTGAGCCTCGAGCAGAGGCAAGTGGCTCTTGCTTCCCTGAGGAGGGCAAATCCAGCACCCCTTGGGGTCTGAGCATCTCTGCAGCCCTGGGAGGAGTCAGCAGGGGGAAGACAGGCAGACCCTTTTCCCTTTGCTACGTCCTTCATGCTTGGCCACAGATAGGCTCGTGCCAGGAGCCTTCACAGCCCAGCGAGTTGTTTCTCAGCCAGGCCCTGGAGAGCTGTTGTGTGGTTTATAGACTGCTCCTTCCACTCACCACTGGCCCACGATCCCGCTCCTGAACTCAGCACAGTCCCTTCTCTGCTTCACAGGCACAGGGCATAGCCCTGACATGCCAGGAAACCTGAGGCCTCCTCTTACCGTCAGCCTCTTCCCATCTCACTGCCCCACTTACCTTTAGCCTGGAAGTAGCATTTGGCCTGAGAACCTGGCAGCTGCAGGAGGAGGGAGAGAAGCAGGCAAAGCCTGCCCCAAGCACACCCCATCTTCTGTGCTTGCATGGCCATGGTTGGTGTTGAGCTGGGCTTGTTCGCCTTGCTTCTTTATTGCCTTTGCTCCTTTCCCTTCTCTCTCTCTCTCACTCTCTGCCTTTTTAATGCTCTTCCCCTGATCCCAAGAAGAGATATTTATAAAGTTCAGCTTTACGACCCTGGCCACCAGCTGTGCCCCACTGGAAAAGTTGTAAAACTCATTTCCTGATTTGAAAGGCATGAAAACAAGAGGTAGGATCAAGATTTTTAACAAGCTGTGAAAAGCTGATTCATGCCCTCCAGAAATGACTCCAGTTGGAAGCCCCTGTGAATGCAAGGCTCCACAGTGAGGGGAGATCCAAGGGTCCCCAGCGGGGTTGCCCTCGGCAGCGTGGTGAGCACGTAAGCAGCAAGCACAGGAGACCCTGGCTCCTGACCAGGAGAGCTCCAGGCTCCCCTGTGGTCACACTGAGTCCTCACTGATCCTTCACAGCGTCAAAGGTTTTGGGAGAATCCCATCTTGCAGGGGCCAGAGCAGCACAGCCATCCTGTTAACAGCCAGTGTGGGATGTGATGGCACTGTCCTGTTTAGGGATGGAGGTGCTTGCCCCCAGCTCCTGGGTGCCACAGCACAGCACTCTCACCCCAACCTGGGCTGCAGCTGTGCCAGGCTTGTGGCCTTGCACGGGCTGGGGGTGACAGCACGTTTTTTGGCCAAGAGCAGGTAAAATGGTGATTGCCACTTGCTGGTGGCAATTGACATCTGCCAATGCAGAGCAGCAGAGAAGTACCCAGGACTCATCTGAGCAGTGCCCATGCAAGAGGGCTGGGCCTGAGTACGTGCAGTGCCCATGAGATAGTGGAGCAGAGCAGCCCCTTTCAGAGGCTGGAGACCAGCCCCAGCAGAAATAGGCAACAGCAGATATGAAATCAGGAGGCAAAGGTGCTTTGGGGCAACAAGTGACCTGAGAGGGAAACAAGGAACTTGGCTGGAATCAAGGAGCCATGGGAAGACACCACACTACTCAGGGACATGCCTGTGGACTGCACAGGCCCTTATTCAGAGGGGCTGCCTCTGGATAGATGTGACAAGGCTGTTATCAGATGGCAAAGAGAGCGGATGAGTGAGATAGAGGAGGTCAGAGCCGTGGGAGCCACATGGCTCCAGAAAACTACAAGCAAAAAGCTTAATTGCCAAAAAAAATTCACTGCTCTTGTGAGAGATGCTGCCAGCAGCAGGAAACAGGACTCTGGGGACAGTCCAGCCAGTGGCTTGGCCAGCGCAGGGACATGCTGGCAGCGAGGCTGCACTGGTAGCAGTGGCATATATGGGACATTTGCCCCTGCATTAAGCTCCCTGCTTTCTGAGAGTTTGGGATAAGTTTACACCTTGACGCGTGAGGCTTAATATCCCTTCCAGAATTTGTATTGGCATCCACTATTATATCTGGGTATTTTTGTTATCCCCGTAAGTGCCCAATCCCTCATTGAATCCTGCTAAATTTTGGCCCGAGCATTTTCCTGTGGCAGTCTAATTAAGCACAGAGTGAGAAAAAAAAATGCTTCCTTTTATCCGCTTTGGATTCATCACCTTTGGATTTGAAGTCATAGTCCCTTCTTTGTGGTGCTCTGGGCCCCGTCGCCATCCTGTTGCATCCTTGTCCTGCAACTTGTGCTTTCAATGCTGGAGGAGCAACCCTGGCTTTGCATCCCTTCTTCCCCTTGGATAATTACTCCAGCCCTCTCATAGCGTCCTGGATGACACTGTGCCCCTCAGCCGGATGGCAGTGAGTGTGAGATCTGTTGGGAAAAGATAATAATAAACCAGAGGAGTTCTGAGCACCCATAAATAACTTGTTGACCACGGGGCCGTGAGTTGGGATGGTGGAGTGTATCAGTGACAAATGGAACTTGCCCTCTGGTGCAGAGTTGTTACTATATAAGGAGGATAAAAGTGTTCATTGTCAAAGCAGTAAATTAATATTCCTATTGTATGTTTGGAAAAAGAGGTCTGGCACGCTAGTAACTGCAATGAAATAATCCATCATTGTTTCATCACTGAGAACAGCAAATATTAAACAGAAGGTGGTGGGTTTCACTCAGAGGCCCACAGGATTTGGGCAGACTTCCAGAGGGGTGCTGAAAACCTGCGGCAACAGCATCTCTTGGCTGTGTGAAATAGCATTACCCCGGCTCCATCAGGGTCATGGGGAGGCACTCCCAGGATTTCTGTAGCCATTCTGGTTTACCAAAGAGAGGGTTAAGGCTACAAGCTCACTCATGGCCTTTGAGCTTTCCATCAAAGCAGTGTGCTGGGTAAATGTAAAGAAAGAGGAAAGAGTCAGTACACCCCTTGGCATACTGCAGAGGGTCCTGGGCAGTGGACCACCCTCCACACTGTCTGTGCACGGGGATTAGGGCAGGTGGTACCCCACAGCCTGTTGGTCCTGCTATTCCCCCTTATGACCACTTTCCTTCCCTCACTTTTCCATCCCTGGACAGTCAACTGGCTCTACCACATACATTCCCGTGGATGACCCAGAGCATTTTGGTCCAGGAGCACGCTTGTAGCTTGGGAGTCAGACTTGGTGGTTCAGAACTTCAGCTTGGGTTCTTGAGGGATGCTGTGGCTGGCGGAGCTGACACCCTTTCCCGCTGCGCCAACCTGTGGAGGAGGCTTTGCCACTGAGACTGAAAGGAGGCAGCTGGTTTTGTTCTCACATCTTAGGGAAAAACTGAGACTGAGGGGAGAGCCACAAAAAGGATGCAGAGGCTGGAAGAAGTGCCACTCTAGAAGCTCAGACACTTAGATTTATCAGACAAGGGCCAAGAGCAAGGACTGACTGCCTGTCCAGTCATGCCAGTGAGGAGCAGTTACCACCCTTGAGTACCCCGGGATCCCACAGAAAGTCACACCTGTGTCTCGTCATTCTCCCAGCAGCACACGGCTGTCCCACTTGTCCTGGCTGGCTGATTGTGTGCCCAAGAGCACCCCACCAAGGGCACAGCACTGCTGGCCTCCTCTCCCAGAAAAGGCAGGGTAGAGTGGATGCCCGAGCCCCCAGTGGCAGGGATGAGACCCTATAGATGGGCAAGGACAAGCACTCAAGCCAGTGGGTATGGGATGAGGTGACAACAGTCCACTCCAGCCCTACAAAAGGCTCGGGGGGTAATAAAAGATGCTGGACAAGTTGCCATCAGCAGGATCCAGGAGCGTTATAAAACCTGAATCTCCTGAGCCTTCAGCTGGGACTGCAGCTGCAGAGCAGGAAGCAAACAGGATCCCGGCTGGCATTGTGAAAGCAAACACCATAAATCCAAGGAAGTGCTGTGATTGCTGTTTTAGGCACTGGGGAGCTTGGCTCCTGCTCCCCAAAGGTATTTTATTTTCTCTCTAAACAGAAAAAAAAACCAAAAGCCCCATAACCCCAACTTATCACTGGACAAAACTGCCTTGGTGCTGTCATGGACTCCCCATGGCACCGGGGCAGGTGAGGGTAGATGCCAGCTCTGAGCAAGGTCACTCATCTGACCCACCACTCACAGACAAGGTCAGATCCTGAGGAGAGGTGACCAGGAGAGTCAGAGACAGCTGGGCAGCCAGGATCTGGTAAAGGGCACAGGAAGGGTACAAAGGGCTACCCAGGGAATGACACCTGGTCCATAGCATCCTTCATCCTGCATCTGGTAAGCCAGATGAGACAGCTCGTGGCATCTGGAGTACAGGTGGGATCAGGTCCAGCCCTACAAGCAATGAGGCTGCTGCTTCAAAAAGGAGACAAAGCAGAGGAGACATGATGAAAAACTTGATGTCACCTTAGTCTGCAGGCTGGCTGCCTGCTAGATGGTGCTTGGTGCCAGTGGAGGAGCATGGGCTGGGAGGTGTGCTGACATGACCTGCATCTCCCACGAGTGCCCATGGCCTCAGCACCCTGACCCTCCTCCCAGGAGAGAGACATTCCCACCCCATGGGTTGGGCATAATATTTCAAAGGTGCTCTACAAACCCTGATTGGATGGGACAGGGTCTGCTGTGGGATGATGTCTGTAGGTCACCTGCCTTGGGACGGGATCTGCTGTGGCATAGTGTCTGTCTCCAGCTGTGGGATGGGGTCTGTGTTCTGGGCAGTACCAAGCTGTAGCTCACACAAGCTCTTGCTCTCTCTCAAATATTATTCTCCCTTGCTCACCCTTATGGCCTATTCCTTTCCATTATCCTTTGGCATTCTCCCAGGTCGTTTATCCTAGCTGTGGCTGCTCTGTGCCAGGCCAGGTCTTGGCATCAGTAGGTTATCCATGCATCCTCATTACCTTCAACCCTGGCAAGGTGCTGACACCCACTCTGCCTCTCCAGCACCCTGGATATCCCAGCACTCTAGGTGTGCTGCAGCCCATGGCTCTGCCCAAGCTCCCCTCAAGCAAACGTGCCATGAAGTCATGGGGTGTTTAGGAAAACAAGCCTTGGCACTTGTTGGCCATCCTGAGAAAATAAAAACATCCGGGCAGGCAGCCGCACAGTGAGTGTGAGAGGCCGGCACTCCATAAATCCCCTGGAGCAGGTGCTTTGTAGTCGGCACAAGGAAATGAGCACATTATTCAGCTCGGCTTAAACCTCGAAATGTTTCCTGTCCTCTGAGTCAGAAATAACCCTGGGAGATCATTCCTAGGCCACGCAGGAGCCACATTAGCCAAAAAAGTCCCAGGTACTTGTTGGGTCTGGGGACCTGCCAGAGAGGTCAGGGGTCCAGACACCCTGCCATGGAGAGGACTTTGCCACAGTGGTGCTGTGCCACTGGCACTGACCCAAGCATGAAACTGCTCGAGGACATGCTGGGGATCCCTGGCAGGACTCCCAGACCTGTCCTGGGCACCTTGCTTCATTGGGATGCAGGGGCAGGGAGAGACCCAGGAGATACTAAGGATTTCTGGATCCTGTGTGGATCCTGCAGATCTGGGGCCAGTCTCTGTTATCAGGACAGATCATTGGCCTAGTGCATCATGGGCTGTTGACTGGCACTCACAGGGCCACCCTGGGGTGCTACTCTGCTTTAGGGACATCCTGTAGGAAAAGTCATGGATGGCTCGTAGCTTCATGTTGGAAGAGACCACTGGTGGCTTCATGGTGGAAGAGACCACCTGCACATGGTGCCAGGACCCACATACTCAGTCTGGGGGTTCCAGAGAAGATGAAAGCATTGCAGCAGGGGTCCCTGGCTTGGCACCTGCCTGGAGAGTGTTATGGGTGACACAGCCTGCTCTGGTGCCCTGCAAGGACATTTGTAGGGTCCCACCCTGTCTCTGGAGCACAGAGAGGTGTAGTAGGTGCTGTGGTTTGTCCTCCAGGACACAGTGGGACAGCCAGTGCCCTGAACCAGTGAGGTGACACAGCTGCCACATGTATCCATATTTTCCCCTTTAAAATATTTACCTCTGGTCAATTTTTCCCACTATTGGTGGTACACAAACTCCAAACCCAAACAAGAAGCCCTTCAGATTCCTTGCACAGGAGAAGCACAGACAGCCCATATGTGCACAGGTAACCTTGTGTAGCTGTACCCATCCCCCTGTCCACCCAGCCAAAGCCTCTCTGGCCTTCTGGAAATGTTCCTCACCCATTTGGGGTGGTGTGACTCCTCAAGCATGGGGAATGGAGAGCTCAGCAGGACCCTGACTCCCACTTGGATAGAAATGGGGGTTTTCAGTGGTGACATCTCCATCCCTCCCCCATGTGCTCTCTTTGCAATCCTGTTTAGAGCTCCCAGCCTTCAACAGGAAGGGACTGCTGCCCATCCGTGCTAGACCTCCCTGTGACCCAGTGCTGTATGTGCCCTGGCACAGCAGTGTCTGCACAACCCCCTCACCTGGCCCTGACAGAGCCAACTGGGATGCAGGCATCCACGTGTGCCATGCTCTTCACAGCCACTTCCCAAGGCTGGCAAGTGTCTGTCCCCACTCTTGGTGCAGAGGTGAAGGAGCCTGAAAGTCAATAAATAGTTGTCAGCTCTGGGAACCTGGGGCTTGGTTTCACTTGATGGGAACATGGAAAAGAAGATTGAAACCACAACCCTCCAAGGAATGAGCTCCCTGGGGCACGTGAATATGGCTTTGCCCCTGGGGCCCTGGTGCAGACCTAGGATGAGTATGGGTCGCCATGCATTGCCATGGACCACCACAGTCCACCATAAACTACCACGGAAATCTCTTGTCAGACAAGGTAACATGGACTGCAGGAGACCACAACAGATACTACTGTCTACTGTAGGCCACCATGGAAATCTGTGAACTGCCATAGACCACCATGAGTCACCATGGACCACTACAGTTGGCCACAGACTGCCATGGACCAGCACATAACACCATGCATCACCACTGACCACCCGAGTTCACCACAGACAATCATGGACTGCCATGGACCCCCCCAGACCACCATGGACCACCACTGTTATGGATCACTATGGAGAACCATGGACTATTATGGACTGTCATAGAGCACCATGGGTGGCCTCAGACAGCTCTGGACCATCACAGACCACCATGGACCACCATAGACCACTGCAGTACATCACAGATGATCACAGACCTCAATGGACTGATGTTAACTACCATGGACTGTCATGGACCACCAAAATCCACCACAGATAATCATGAACCTCTGTGGACTGTTCCAGACCACCAGAGACCACCATGGTCTTCCATGTGCCACCACAGACTGCTGTGGACCATTACAGATGATCAGGAGCAGGGTGCTGGGAACAGGTGCAAAGAAGCCTTGTTGGCTCTGAGGTGTGGGATGCCAATAAAACTCAGTGAAATTGGGCAACAGGGAAGAGGCAATGGAGTTAGAGAAACCCTAAAGCATGGTAAGTCCCAGCCCTACATCCCCCAGGGAGCAAGCTGAAGGGACAGTGAGTGCAGTGTGTGTACGGTATGTGTTGTGTGCACAGTGTGTGCACAGTGTGTGTAGGGTGTGTTTGTGGTGCTCGTACAGTGCACACTGTGTTTGCAGCATACAGTGTGTGTTTGGTGTGTGTAAGGTGTGTATGTGTGTGGTGTGTGGTATGTGCACTGTGACTGTGATTAGGTGCATGGTGTGTGCACAGTGTGTGGTGTGTGTACAGTGGTTGTGCAGTGTGTGTACCTTGTACATATGGTGCACAGCGTGCATATAGTGTGTCTGTGGTGTGTGGACAGTAAACAGTGTGTGCAGGGTGTGTGGAGAGTGTCAGGTGTGTGTATGGTGCATGATGTGTGCACTGTGTGCGTGATGTGTCTACAGTGTATGGTGTGTGTACAGTGTATGGTGTGTGCACGGTGTGTGTACAGTGTGTGGTGTGTGTTTGCAGGGTGTATGCAGTGCACACTGTGCACAGCATACAGTGTGTGTATGGTGTGGGTGAGATGTGTGTATGATGCGTGGTGTGTGCACTGTGTGTGATGTGTGTACAGTGTGTGATGGTGTGTGCAGTGCGTGCACAGGGTGTTTGGGGTGTGCTTGGTGTACAGGGTGCTTGCAATGTATGCACAGTGTGCGCAGTGTGTCTGCAGTGTGTGGTGTATGAACAGTGTGTGAACTGTGTGTGTGCCATGCATGGCATGTACAGTGTGTGTCTGGTGTGTGGTGTATGTATGGTGTGCGTGTGGTGTATGTACGGTGTGTGCACCATGTGTGAGCAGTGTGTGGTATACGTACGGTGTGTGTTGTATGTATGGTGCGTGCACCATTTGCGTTCAGTTTGTGGTGTATGAACAGTGTGTGTGTGTGCATGCACACTGTGTACACCGTGTGTGGGCAGTGTGTGATGTATGTACAGTGTGTGTGTGGTGTATGAACGGTGTGTGGTGTACGTACGATGTGTGTGTGGTGTATGCACACTGTGTACCCCGCGTGTGTGCAGTATGTGGTGTATGTACGGGGTGTGTGTGGTGTATGTACGGGGTCTGCACCGTGTGTGTGCGATGCGCGGCGTGTGCGGTACCGGGGCGGTGACCGCGCCCCCTCTGCTGGCTCGCAGGCGCACACAAGGGGTGCCCCCGCATCCACAGCCCCGGTCAAGGGCATCCCACGCACCCCATCCCTCCCGCAGCAAGTCCCTCCCGGCTTCTCCCACTCTCCTTCCACTCCCTCTGCTTTTCTTCTCCTTATCCATTTTCGTTTTCAGTTTCTCAAGAGTCGTTCCTCCGCTGGCTGCGTCCCGCCCGGGGCAAGTCCTGTGGGAGCACCACCACCTCCCAGAGGAGCGGCTCCTGCCTGCTCCCTGACCGCTGCAGGCAGGGAGAGCACGGCGCAAATGCTTTTCCCACACATGTTGCTGCCAGCCCTTCCGTCCTCCCTTTGGCCCCGGGCCTGTGGCACAGGGGCCTCGGAGATGGCACCGTGGCTCACGACACAAGCCACAGTCCTGGGGGACACCTGGAGGGTACAGAATCTGCTACCGTCAGCCCCCCGTGAGTAGGGCTGATATGGCAGAGGTTACGGTCTGCATCATCACCCCATAATGCCCAGCCCCAAACTCCACGGGGAAGCTCTTCCAGACCATTCCAGCTTCTCCTTTCAGGCTGTCTTCACAGTCGGTCGGATTTCACAGTCCTCCTGCACAGGCATCGCCGCCGGCTCCGTGCAACTCTGGCCCGGGGTATTTATAGCCGGCAACCCAATCTCTCCGCCTCGGGTTGTGCCGGGCTGGCTGAGCCGAGCTCCATGACCCCACGATGGGAGGGACGCGTCACTCACGGTGGGGACACTCGCGGTGCCACAGGCAGGGACAGTGAGAGGGGCTGCGATTCCCAGCAACCCCAGAGGTGGTGGGACCCGTGCCGGGACACCATGGGGTGCCGTGCCTTGCCGCTGCTTTGCTCTGGCGTCCTGCCCCAAAATCCCAGGAGAGGCCATTGTCCGCCTGTCCACTGCTCAGCGCACCTCACGCATCTGAGCCCAGCGGGATCTTGCAGGGCCAGTGACACCCGCAACACCCGCGGAGTTCCCGTGCGCTCCACCCGCGGTCCCACATACAAGCAAGACGCCCCACACAGCTCTGAGCCATGGGGCAACACACACCCCCGCCCACCTCCAGCCTCTACCGACCCCCACTCCCGCCCGATGGGAGCAGGCAGCAGGCTGGGAATGCGAGGAATGCACCGCAGGCATGCTGCCCCCTCCGAGCCCCCCTTGTCCCACCGAGGCGCCCCAGAAAACAAACGCACGGCACTTCTGTGTCCCTCTGGGCTGGACGGGTCCCCGTGGCAGCCCACGGCATCCCCTTAGGTCCTTCCCAAATCCCCGGAAGGACCGGCAGACCGGCTCTGCCCGCGTTAACCCAGCCCCGAGGTGTCCCAGGGGCTTGCACAAAGCTGTCTGCCCCATAGCCAGCCCTTGATCATAGAGTGCTTCTCTGTGGTTCTCTCACAGACGCCCACTCTTCAACCCCAGCCCATAGGTGTGGTGTCCCATAGCGCAGGGGTTGGAGCCTTAAAACCCATATGGTGACATGCCCACTGCCTCCAGTCCCCTGCCACCCCCTGGCTGGCCTCAGTCCCACTGCCCCACAGGCCATGTGTCGACGGGCAGCAGACACACCAGGTCGCTGTGGCACGGGTCCTCACTTGCATCCTCCACTACTTAGGGGGACCTCCTGGGTGCCAGGGACGTCTGGATTCCAGGGTATCCCAGTACTCAGGGTCCAACTCCCCAGTTGTCCCCCTCATCCCAAATCCCTGGAGAGCTCTCCAACCTCCTCCCCTGACCCCAGAGGAGATACCCACCCCCGGGGATGTCCCCACAAGGGAGGCACACAGATCCCGGGCAACCTCTGCCCAGAGACTGACTCCCCCTGTACCCCATAGCCCAAGACTTCCCAAAAATCCACTGTGGGGACAACCACAGTCAGGATAACTCCTCCCTTTTCAGCTGGTTGCACCCCAGAGCTGTGTACCCCTCACGCTCCTGCGTTGGGGACACCCCTTCCCAGGGTACCGCTCTGCCAATGCTCCATCACCCACATCCCTTGCACCCCATTGCCTCCTCTAACCCTTGGGGACCCCCAGCATAGGACATCCCCTCCACAGTTCCCAGACCCTGGGGCCCCCTAGAACCTGGATGTTACCTGCTCCCCAAACCCAGGTACCTCTCTCTCAATCCCCCAACCACCGCGGACACTCCAAACCCTAGTGGTCGCTCACTAACCCTTTTCCTGAAAACCTAGACCCCATGAGCCCCTTCTCAATCCCTGCGCACTGGGAGCCGCCGGATCTGGGGACTTCCCTCCCTAGCCCCGCACGGGGGACTGCTGAGCCCCTCCCCAATCTTTCCAACCAGAAGCCCAGCACCCGAGCCCTCTGCCCTAAACCGCTGTCCTCTCCTCCGATTCCCCTTCACTGCACCTCCCCAGAAACAAAGTACCCCTCCCTTATTCCCCACCGACTGCGGACACCCCGAACCTGGATACCCCCTCCCCACCCGCTCTCCTGGACCTCCTGGAACCCACGCCCCCCCTCCTCAATCCGTGTCCACTGGGTGCCGCCGGACCTGAGGACCCCGCAGCCCTCATCCCCGCGCTGGGGACCCCATAGCTCTTCCCGAACCTGGCAGCCAGACGGTGAGCACCCCGATACCCCCGAC
>VXAU01000975.1:1649474-1664054 GCA_013399695.1 Formicarius rufipectus | reverse complement strand
GGCGTCCGCCAACTTGACGGTGGCGGTGGTGCTGCCGGAGCGCAACGTGAGCTACGCGTGGGCTTGGCCACGCGTGGGTCCCGCGCTGAGCCTGGCACTGGAAGCGCTGGAGCGGGGCGAGCCGCCGCTGCTGCCGCGGCCCTTCTCGGTGCGCGTCGAGTTCATGAGTTCGGAGCTGGAGGGCGCCTGCTCCGAGTACGTGGCACCGCTCAACGCCGTGGACCTGAAGCTCTACCACGACCCCGACGTGCTCTTTGGACCGGGCTGCGTGTACCCTGCCGCGTCTGTAGGGCGGTTCGCCTCGCACTGGCGGCTGCCGCTCCTCACCGGCGGGGCGGTGGCCGCGGGCTTCAGCCGCAAGCGGGAGCATTACAGCACGACGGTGCGCACCGGGCCCTCGGCCCCCAAACTGGGAGCCTTCGTCTCCCACCTCCACGCGCACTTCAACTGGAGCGCCCGCGCCGTGCTCCTCTACGTGGACCGCAAGACCGACGACCGACCCTACTACTTCACCGTCGAGGGGGTCTACCAGGAGCTGCAGGATGGCAACAACCTCACCGTCACCGTTCACATCTACTCCCCCGATGAGGGTGGCCCCGACACCGCCGTCCACTTCATCAAAGCCAACGGGCGCGGTGCGTGGGGCTGCGCGGCGTGGGGTGGGGGTGGGACACGATGACCCCGCGAGGGACAGGGCTGAGCGCCCAGGCACGGGACCGGGGTTGGGTGTGAGGTAGGATGGAGACAGGAGAGCGGAGAGGGCTCCCTCTGGGGTGTCTGTGCAGGGCTCAGAGCGGGTGCAGAATCCTCCGTGGGGCGCAGCAAGGGGCTGAGGGTGTGGAGGGGTCTCTGTAGGGAGCAGGGGGTGCGATTGGATCGTCCGAGGCACGTTAGGGGGAAGGATAGGTTGTGTGGCAAACATAAGGCACAGGAAAGGGGTGGTGGTGCTGTGGGACCCATCTGGGGTGCAGTGAGGAGACTAGGGTGCTGTGGACAACATGTAGCGTACAGCAAGGGGTTAAAGGAGCAGCAGGACCCACCTGGGGCACAGACAGGGTACGGAGATGCAGTGGGACTGCTGTAGGACGCAGCAAGAGACTGGGAACACAGCAAGACCTATTATGAGCACAACAAGGGGTTAGGGCAGCAGTGGGACCCATCTAGGGCACACCAAAGGGATTAGGAGGCTATTGAGATCCATCTGGAGCACAGTAAGAGTGGGATGGGAACACAGTGGGATTGTGTGGGGTGCAGCAACAGTCCAAAGAGACAGTGGCATCTTTGTGGGACACCGTGAGGCTCCGAGGAGACAGTGGAACCTGTGAGGTGTGCAGTTAGTGGCCAGGGACAAAATGGGACCCATGTGGGGACACAGCAAGGAGCCAATGATGTGGTGGGACCATGTAGGGTGCAGGAAAGCATGGGCAGAGTGAGAACTGGGGTGGGTCATGGAAAGGGGCCAAAAGGGCATTGGGATCCCTGTGGAGCACAGGGAGGGTCTGGAAGCACAGTGGGACCCATGTGGGGCAGGAGAATGGACTGAGGACACAGTGGGACTCTTGTGGTGCATGAGGATGTGCTGAGGGCGCAGTGGGACCCATGTGGGGCACAGGGAGGAGTGGGCAAAATGGGCTGACTGTAGGGCATAGTGAGAAGTGAGCACAGTTTTGTCGCTGTGAGGTTAGAGGAGCAGTAGGACCTGCACAGGAAAGTGGCTTCACAGAGGATAAGGCAGGACTTGAGACCCTTCAGGTCCAAACCCTGTGGCAGTGGAGAGGCTGGACTGGGGAACAGAGAGGGAGCACAGTGTCTCTCACCCTGCCCCCCAGCTTGGTCAACCTTTGCCAGGGAGAGCCAGGGAGGACCCTCACATTGGTGGGACACACTGTGAGAGGCACCCTCTGGGGCCACTCTACCCTCTGTGTTAGCAGGACTGGGGCATTCCTGGGAGCAGGTGGGACCCAGGCACCTCCTTGGAGGCTGAAGGTGACAGAGTGGACATGGTCGTCTGAAGGACAGCATCAGCTGAGGTTATATGCCCAGAGAAGCCTGATGCCATGGTGGTGGTACCTTGCTTGGGCAGAGACCCCCAGACTGGCACCTGGGTGCCATGGGCTATGGCTGTCCCTGCTGTCCCCCCAGCATGGGGGTGGGATGGCCCCACCCTGCTGATGGAGGGATAAATCAATTTGGTGCCTTTCGAGTGCCCCAGGAGAGCAGCTATATTAGGAGCAGGAGGAAATGGAGGGGTTTACGGAGGCAGCTGGAGAGCAAGGGCGGCCTGATGCTCTTTCATTATTGATGAGCGGGGTGTATTGATCCTGGGAAGTCAGCCACTCCGCATTGCTTCTTAATGGATTCTGAGATGCTGTGTCATTAGGAAGGACATCCAGCCAGGATAAGTGGAGCCAGATGGGCCAGTGGGAGATGTGTCTGAGGCTGTGCGGTACCGGTCTTGGGGTGTGTGTGTGTTGCATTTGTGTGCTGGACTGGGTTTCCCTCAGGGCTGAGGTTGGTGAGGATGAGTCCATGGAATCAGCATCCTGTGGTGGGCTGCAGGAGCTGTGCAGCCTGTGGCTGCTCCTCTGGGATGGAAGCTTCCTGCATGTGCCAGCACCCGCCGAAGGGTGTGGAGCTTCTCATGGGATGGGGATAAAGGATCGTACAGGGGAAAAGGCTGAAATCAGCAATTCCTGTCAGTGTTTCCGGCTTGGTGCTGTAAATTACCCCATTGGGAATCAATCCCTCCTGGTGCAGTCAAGGGGTGGTGGCTGCTGGGGGAGGATGCCAGGCAGGGACAGAGGCCTGAAGGCCCTCTGAGGGGCATTGTATTATCACAGTCATAGAAGGGCTTGGGTTGGAAGGGGCCTTAAAAATCTTTTAGTTCCAACTTACCTGCCATAGGCAGGGGTTTGGAGAGAGTCTGGGTGCTTCTGGCCACAGCCCAGAGACCGAGCCAGGGTGACAGCTGAGTCCCTGGCCCCACAGAGATGGGTGTTCAGGGCTGCAAAGCTGGTGCTATGTGCTTTCCTAATTCAGGAGCATGGGGCAGGGAGTGAGGACCTGCAAGGCTGTCCCAGAGGACCTGACCCCTTCAAGGTGTGACATGGAGAGGGAAAGCGGGGTCTTCAGTTGCAGCCACATCCGTATCCATGCCCTGCAATGACACCAGATATCATCCCTCTTGGTATCACCTTCCTTCTCCCAGGTGGTGGGCAGGAGTTTGGTAAAGCTTTCCTGATTTCACCTTGCCTCACTGTGTGTCTCCAGTGCTGCTGATCTTTGTCATTCACAGGTGTAATGAACGAGCACAAGAGGGTGTGGGTGCATCACACTTTGCACTGCGCATCTCACCAGGGAGACGTGCAGGGGCCCATGTCTCTCGTGCCATTTGCAAAAGTGCTGATATAATTAGAGCTGTGGTTGAGGGAATTAGTGGAGCATCTGCCTGTGAAAAGCTTCTGCCTGGGGAGATGACTGGGTGCTGCCGCAGGAGGGGAGTGTGTTTGGTCCTCGCCCCCGCAATCCCCCTGGGCATGTGGTGGCCTCTTTGGCCAGGACAAGTGTCTCTGCACTGCAGTGCCCAGTGTTGATGGGGCTGCTTGCCACTGGGATTTGCTGCCTGACATTGAGATTTGTCCTCACTTTAGGATTATCTTCCATCATGCAGGGGTCAAGCAATGTCCTGCTGCCTCATCTGCAAGGTCATGGTCGTGCCCCTGTCCTGTAGCCCAAGCACTCTGCCTCCCAAACCAGACACCCACTAAATAACTGCCCAGGGGTAGGATGCACCCCAGTGTTACAGAACCCGTTCCCCTTGTCCTTGCTGATGCTGAGACCATTTGCTGACCTCTGTGGGGGCTGCATGAGCCCACTGGGGTGCTGCCAGCTGGAGGCAGCTGCCTAGATCAGAGATAGCCCCAAGCATTGACCCTTTCCTACAAGTCTCCTGCAACCTGCACCCCGGGGAGCCATTCAGGCGCCATCCATCCCCTTGCTTGGTGGCCTTTGACCAGGCAGGCTTTTGCTGCCGCCACCGGGGCTGGCTGCCTGCAGTGTCCCACCATCTGCCACCAGCTGTTGTGGCTCCCCAGTCTGAGTGGCTGCCTTTTCCTGGCGCCTGCAGTGGGATGGGGAGGGTCCCATGCTGTGTTCTTGGGGAAGACCCTCAGGGTCTGCATGCCAGGAAGGTGTTGAGCTGGCCATCCTGGATGAGAAATTTGGGGCCAGCACATTTCTGGGTGCGGGACGAGTGAAGTGGGGAAGCCAAGACTGTTTATTTGAAGTATTGAAGCATTCAGAGGGAACCATTTCAGACCCTCGAACAGGCTTTTGCTCACACACAGCTCATGCTGCTGCAGTTTCTCTCTCCTCTGTGCCCTGTAGCAGCTCTCTACATTGCTGTGGATTCTCTGTGCCCAAGCTGGCTATGCTGGGTTTCTTCTCCCACCTGTGAGCAGCCTCAGTGCCCCCCGTGGGTGACCCTGTCAGGCTCTGCCAGCCCTGCTGCCCCCATGGCTGGATGCCCTCATGGCAGGGTGTCGTCCAGCAGCAGAGACCCCATCCCAGAGGAGTGGGGCTCTCTTACTATCCCCAGCCCCCCCTGTTCCCGGGTCCAGCCAGGACACTGGGCCCCATGCAGAAGGGCTGTGCGCCGGGGCCAGCGCCCAAGCGTGACATTCCTCCAGCACCCGCCGCCGCCGCCTCCTCTGTTGCTCAATCCCGGGTTCCCAGCCAGGCTGGCTGGAGCGGGGCCCTGGTTTTCCGGGGGGAGGGAGGAGGCAGTGTCAGGATCCTCAGCAAGGGCATGGAGGGCCCCTGCATGGGGGGGTTTTGGACACTTTCAGGCGCCCGTCCTCATTGCCCTTGGTGCCCTGTGCCAGCCCCGTGCCACTCCACACAGCATCTGGGTGGGCATCCCATGGGGGCTGGCCAAGCTCCCAGCAGAGGGTGGGGGCACACAGGGTGGCCCGACGGGGCCCGGGCACCCCCTTGCTGTGTGGGTCACACCAGTGAGATGAGATGCTCTGTTTCCAATTAGCGCCAGTGGCCGCCGAAGGTGCTGGAATCTGGAAACCTGCACATTCCTGCCACACGGCTGGCCAGCCGCGAACCCAAACATGGGTTTGTCCCATTCCACAGGCTGGGTTCCCCTGGGGCCTCCGGGCACACGGCCCCACTGCCTCTCCCAACCCCACTGGTCCCCTGGCTGGAGCTGGCATGGAGCAGCTGGGACGCTGATACTGGGGGAGGGAAGACATCTCCTGCCCAGTTTTTGCTGGAGTAGTGTGTGAGCTCTCTGCCTGGGGCATCTACCTCATGTTTTGGAGCAAGTTTTTCCCTCTTCTCTGTCTTCTCCTCAGCCCAAGGTGACTGATGGGGTAAGAGTGGGCCAGTGGCAGCAAGGGCATTGGGACTGGCCATGGGGCACGGGAAGGTGGTGAGACAAGCACTGCCCCATCTGCCTGCTCCATCCTCCCTACCCCCAGGCAGCCACCTGGTGACCCTGGGGCTGCTTCACCCCATGCCCCCAAGGGAAAACATCTCACCCCATTGCTGGCTGTATGCCCGGGTACAGTGGGGTCTTACTGTGCCCCTGATGCCCCCTCCTCTTGCTGGCAGTGGTGTATCTCTGCGGGCCACCGGAGATGCTGCGGCAGATCATGCAGCTGGCACAGCAGGAAAACCTCACCAACGGCGACTACGTCTTCTTCTACTTGGATGTCTTTGGAGAGAGCCTGCGTGGTGACTCTGCCCGTGACCCCTTCAAGCCCTGGCAGCAGAGCCCAGGCCAGGACTCAGGGTTGCGTGAGGCTTTCCAGGTGAGCTGGACTCACTGTCTGGGGACAGGGATCTCCCCAGCCTGGCACCAGTGTGTGAACCAGGATATCGTGCTCGGTTGCAGATGGTGCTGGTGATTACCTACTATGAGCCTCAAAACCCTGAGTACCAGCATTTCCAAACCCAGCTCATCCTGAGAGCTAAGCAGAAATTTGGGGTGCAGCTCAACTATTCCCTGGTGAGTGAGTCCCTCTGCATTGTGGGGTGGTGGGGACCCTTCACATGGGTCTGAGTTATCTCACCAGGATGCAGATCAGTCACAGGCAGTGCTGAAAGGGGCATTCCTGGTAGGAACAGTCATGGTCACTGCCATCCATGCAAGATGCATGCTGGTCCCAGTGTGGGGTTATGGAGCCATGGGTGGGTGCATTGTCCCAGTGAGGAGGTCCCAGGGCCAGAGTGCTCCTGTGTGTGTGGCTGTGGGTGAGCTCAGGTTCCTTCCTGCAGATGAACCTGGTGGCAGGGTGTTTCTATGATGGGATGCTGCTGTACGCCATGGTCCTGAACGAAACCCTGCGTGAGGGAGGCTCTAAGAAAAACGCCACCCACATCATCGAGAAGATGCGAGACCGCAAGTTCCAGGGTAACACTGGGACAGGGGCAGCTGGGCTGTGAGTTCTGTGGGGGTGGTGGAACCCAGTCCCTGTCCCACCTGGGTTTTGGTTCTCTCACAGGGGTGACAGGGCTTGTGAGCATGGACAGCAACAATGATCGGGACACTGACTTCAACCTATGGGCAATGAGTGATCCCAAGACGGGGAAGTACGAGGTGGGGGCCAGCACTGGGTTCTGCCTGGCTGGAGTGGGGGCATGGGATGCTGGGATCTGGGGGAACCTCATCTCTTTATGCCTTAGGTCGTGGGACACTACTCGGGTGTGGAGAAGCAAATTCACTGGCTGGGACGACCCATACCCTGGGTGAAGGGGGCTCCTCCCTTGGACAACCCTCCCTGTGTCTTTGATGTGGATGACCCCTCCTGCGATAAAAGTGGGTGTCCTGAGTCCCCACGTCCCTTGGACCCCAGTACCTTTCCTTATGGCTGCATGTCAGTCTGACCATCCTGATCAGCCGGGCCATGCTGACATCCCCTCCTGTTGGCAGCCCCCCTCTCAATGCTGGCCATCGTGGCTTTGGGCACTGGCCTCACCTTTGTTATGTTTGGCATCTCCAGCTTCCTCATCTTCAGGTCAGTCGGGGCTGGGGGAGCCACTGCCTGGGCACCAGGCACTTCTCAGCCTGCTTGGGTAGCACGCAGAGCTGTGAGGTGTGGGCATCTGACACCCATGTGTCCCCCAGGAAGCTGATGCTGGAGAAGGAGCTTGCCAGCATGCTCTGGAGGATCCGCTGGGATGAGCTGCAGTTTGGAAGTCCTGAGCGGTACCACAAGGCAGCAGGCAGCCGGCTCACCTTGTCCCTGGTGAGAGGTGCCAGCTTCTGGGGCACAACCCTGCACTGCCCACCCTCTCTCCCTGCATGGCCCCTCTCCCTGTTGATCCCCTGCATGGTCTGCTGTTCTCTACAGAGCCAAAGCCCCCCTGCATTCTATACAGCCCTTACTATTGTAACATAGCTCTCTGTCCCTTGTAAAGATGCAATCCATCCATTCCTGGCATGATCCTCTATCCCCTGAAGAGCCACTATAGATCCATCCCCTACGCAGCCCTGAATCCCTTGCAAAGCACTGTACCTCATTAAGCCCCTATGCTGTCCTCCATCCCCTACACAAACACCTTATCCATTCCTTACACCCCCTTCAGTGAACCATCCCTCTTCTTGGAGTCTTCACTCTCCCTACAGAGCACACAGAGCTTGCCCTGACCCTTTAGAGCCATCCTGCACCAAGCCCTGAACACCCTTGAGTGTTCCTGTCCTGCTCCGTCAGTGTCTGCCACCCCACCACCTCAGGGTTCCCCTCCTTAATCCCTTCCTTCCCACAGCGTGGCTCCAGCTATGGCTCCTTGATGACCACCCATGGCAAGTACCAGATCTTCGCCAACACCGGCCACTTCAAGGTCAGTGTAGCAGGTGTGGAGCTGAGCCCTCCCCTGAAATGCTCCAGCTCTGCTGGTGTGCTTCCCCTTGGCTGCACCCCTACCCTGCAGGATGCTGCCACCTTCCTCACCTCCCCAAATCTACCCAGCAGGAACTGACCTCTTTCCTTTCCCAAACACCCTAGGGCAATGTGGTGGCCATTAAACACATCAATAAGAAGCGCATCGAGCTGACACGGCAGGTGCTCTTTGAGCTGAAACATGTAGGTCTGGGATCTTGGCTGGGATGGGCAACCTCCTCAGGAGTGCAGGGACTGGTCCTGGGAGTGGGGGAGGCTGGTGGGAGCAGCAGTCCATGCTGTCTAACCTCACAACTGACTTGGCTCCACTTCCACCTGCAGATGCGTGACATCCAGTTCAACCACCTGACGCGCTTCATTGGGGCATGCATTGACCCCCCCAACATCTGCATCATCACTGAGTACTGCCCACGGGGCAGCCTGCAGGTAGGGGGCCTTAGGGACACCAGCGGTGACACCTGGACACTCCTTGTGACCTGCCTGGGCACTGTGGACAGGGTTGTGGATACTGGCAGCCAACAGAGCCCTACAAGGCTTGCAGCCAAGCTGCCCAGGCATGTGTCAGAGGCTGGTGGAGGGGAGGGGATGGGTGCTGCAGACCCCCCAGCTGGGTGCTTGGTGAGGCTGGTGCCACTGCGCCCTGAGTACTTGGTGGCATCTACTCAATGTGCTACCCCAGGACGTTCTGGAGAATGAGAGCATCAACCTGGACTGGATGTTCCGCTACTCCCTCATCAATGACATCGTCAAGGTACACAAGGGAGGGACACGAGGGGATGGGGGAGGTGCCTGAGGGGTACCATCTTCACTGTGTCCTGTTCCAGGGGATGGCCTTCCTGCACAACAGCATCATTGGCCACCATGGCAGCCTCAAGTCATCCAACTGCGTGGTGGACAGTCGCTTTGTGCTGAAGATCACTGACTATGGACTGGCTAGCTTCCGCTCGCCCAGCGACAACGAGGACACACATGCACTCTATGCAAGTGAGTGCTTGCTTGGGGTGACTAGAGGGATGGGGTGGCCTTGCCTCACTACTCCATGGCTGTGTCCCACCAGAGAAGCTGTGGACAGCCCCAGAGCTGCTGCAGAAGGGACATCTGCCCACTCCGGGCATGCAGAAGGCTGATGTCTACAGCTTTGGCATCATCGTGCAGGAGGTTGCTCTGAGGAATGGCCCCTTCTACATTGAGGGCATGGACCTAAGCCCCAAAGGTGAGGATGGGGGTTGTGTGTGGAGAAGTTCTGTCCTCACTGTGGAGGCTCTGGTGCTCACTGTCATCCACTCCCTGGCAGAGATCGTGCAGAAGGTGCGTAACAGCCAGAAGCCCTTCTTCCGCCCCTCCATTGACATCGGGGTGCACAGCGAGGAGCTGGCCGTGCTGATGGAGCGCTGCTGGGCACAGGAGCCAGCCGAGCGCCCTGACTTCAGCCAAATCAAGATATTCATCCGTAGATTCAACAAGTGGGTGGTTGGCAAGTGGGGAAGGTGGCCCAGGGTGGGAGTAGGGACAGCCATGGAGGCGGTGGATGGGGAGCACCTCTTCCTGTGGTGCCAGCTGCCTGCACCCCGGCAGGGAGGGAAGCACCAGCATCCTGGACAACTTGCTGTCACGCATGGAGCAGTATGCCAACAACCTGGAGAAGCTGGTGGAAGAACGGACGCAGGCCTACCTGGAGGAGAAGCGCAAGGCGGAGAACCTCCTCTACCAGATTCTGCCCCAGTGAGAGGGGGAGAAAAGGGAGTGTGTGGCTCTAGGGTTTGGCATGGGATCAGCATGTACCCACTGCTGTGTGAGCATGGGATCCCTTGCCAGCTCTCCATGCTCGTGTGGGGCAAAGAATGCAGGGAGAGCAGGGGGTTTGAGGTGGGAGCTGACCACTGTCCCCTCTGTTCCCACCAGCTCTGTGGCGGAGCAGCTGAAACGTGGGGAAACAGTGCGGGCTGAGGCTTTCGACAGTGTCACCATCTACTTCAGTGACATTGTGGGTTTCACTGCCCTCTCAGCAGAGAGTACTCCCATGCAGGTGAGAGCAGGGCTTGGGGGGAGCACCCTCTGGGAGGCTGGTGGGAGTGTCACCCCAGCAGTGCCATCACTGGGCTTGGAGGAAGGTGCCTGCTCCCAGCCCTACACACCCCCTTGCTCCACGCAGGTCGTGATGCTGCTGAACGATCTCTACACTTGCTTTGATGCCATCATTGACAACTTTGATGTCTACAAGGTGAGGGCTTGGATGAGCAAGCACAGTCCCCCAGAGTGGGGCAGGCAGCAAGGAGCCAAGGCTGTACCTGCTCCCCTGACCCCACAGGTGGAGACCATTGGGGATGCCTACATGGTGGTCTCAGGGCTGCCGGTGCGCAACGGGAAGCTGCATGCCCGTGAGATTGTCCGCATGGCCCTGGCCCTGCTTGAGGCTGTCAAAACCTTCAAGATCCGTCACCGTCCCAACGACCAGCTCCATCTGCGCATTGGCATTCACACTGGTGAGCCCCCGCACCTGCCAGCACCACAGCTCAGGGTGCTGGCCAGCCCTCTTGCACTGCAGCATCCCTGAGCATCCCTTTGCTGGCAGGTCCTGTGTGTGCCGGGGTGGTGGGTCTGAAGATGCCGCGGTACTGCCTCTTCGGGGACACGGTGAACACCGCATCCCGCATGGAATCCAATGGCCAGGGTGAGCCATGGGGCTGGCAGCTGGTGTCCACACCATGGATCATGTCCAGCTCCTGCACCCAGCCAAGTCTCTTTTTCCCCTCTTTTTCCTTAGCCCTGAAGATCCATGTCTCATCCACCACCAAGGAAGTCCTGGATGAGTTTGGCTGCTTTGAGCTGGAACTGCGTGGGGATGTGGAGATGAAGGTGAGGACACAGGGATGGCCAGTGAGGGACCAGCCCTTCTTGCCACAGGGGCACGTGATGAGGGTGTGGGTTGGGGCTGGGATCCCTTGTTTGCCTCGGTGCTGGGGATGACAACCAAGGAGCAGTGCCAGGGGTGGAGAGGTTCTCACTGCCCTCCTCTGCCTCCCAGGGCAAAGGGAAGATGCGGACATACTGGCTGCTGGGTGAGAGGAAAGACCCTAAAGTCGTCTGAGCCCAGTGGCAGTGGTGAAGCCCCTAGCCTCGGTGGGGCTGCCAATGCTTCCCGGTGCCTGGACCTCCAGGATGCACCGGCACTCCCTCTCACTGTATCCACCACCACCTCCACAGCCCCCCTGCTTCAGCAGGGCCTGGGCAAGATGGGGCAGCAGCCATGCCACTGTCTGCCTCCCTCCATCAGCACCAGCAAAGCCCACCTTCCCCCACAGCCCCTGCTGGAGGGGGGGAACTGGCCCCGATCCAAACCTTGTATCCCTCCCACCCTCTTGGGTCCCGCCACCCCTGCCCTTTCCCCTGTGGCTCAGCTGGCTCTGAGCTGCTCCGGGGCCTGGATGCCCTGTAGGGCACTTTGCCGACTCTTTTCAGTACCTGACCCCCAGCAGATGTTGTGCCCATGTACCCATGTCCCTGGGGTGGGGGGAAATGGGGATTCCTGCCAAGACTGACTCCTTGGCCAGGTCAGGCTTCAATGCCGCAGCTCCCCCCCTCCCCAGTCTCCTCCTTCCCTGTATATATCCCTACTGGGTCATGTAAATACCCCCCCTCCCCCAGGTGTAAATATAGGACTCGCTGCAACTATTTTGTTGAAATACAAACTTCCCCAAACCCATCTGTTCCCTGACCTCTCCTTCTCTCTGCCCTGAAGTGCCAAGCAGGGAGAGGGGCTAGGGGGAACCCTAGTATCAAACTTAGCCTGGGCTGGGATCAGCTGCCTTGAGCATCCCAGAGAATTGTATCCTGGGGCTCTGTCTGCAGAGTAGGGCAGGGGTCTGGGCACGGGGAGCCGGGACCGGGCAGCCTCAGCAGTGGCTGTTGAGGGCTTGGGCGCTGCTGGGAAGGCAGGGCTGCCGTGGCGGGGTTTGCTTTGGCGTGAGGGCTGCAGTGCGTTCCTCTGAGCTCATGCTCTGGCCGCCCTGCTGCCGCCTCTTACTGGAACACACCTGTGCCTGGGGACCAGAACGGCGGCTGCATGTCGCCCTCTGTGTGTGTCGGGAGGGGACATGTCCCAGGGGATGGGGCTGTGGCAGGGGCACTCCTTTCGAATGCCCAAGGAGGGAAGCTTGGGGCCATACCATAGTTTGGGTCAACACTGACTTGCAGCAGGACTGGAGCATTTCTCACTTTGTTGCATGGCCATGCGGGATTTGAGATCCCAGGGACACAGTGCTCCCCCTCCAAACATCCTGCATGGGTACGGTCTTGGGCTGTCCTCAAGGATTCCAGAACCACCTGTGTTCACTTGCTTTTTATTGCTTGTAGGGCTGGCATTCACTGCTCAGGGAATCACAGGGCTGAGGCGGTCCTAGATACATGGTGATTGGAGTGGAGAAGGCTGAATTCCTCTTGAAGGGAATGTTAGTGCTGAAGATGGCAGTGACACCCTGGAGAGAAGTGGAGGGGTCCCTGTCATCAGCTGAGACCTCTCGGGTGCTGGCAGGGCAGGGTGCTAAGGGACTTACTGGTAATCCACGGGCTTGCTCCAGCCAGAAGCTGGTTGGCTGCTCTGTCAAGTAGTTGTGGGGCTGCAGGTGGAAGCAAAGTAACAGTGGGCAGGGGGGTACAGCATGCTCGGGGGTACACGGGAGACTTGCAGCCACCCTGGAAGCTGCCACAAGCTGGGGAGGTCTGTCTCCTGCCTGTACCTGGGTGATGGGTAGGGGCGTGGGCTGAAAGCCACTGGCAGAGTAGTCCCGGTGCGTGGTGGAGATAGACTCCATGCGCGTTGGGCGGGGACGGATGTCCTCTTCCGTCTCCTTACTGCAGTCAAAGCAGACACCATACCCCTCAGCTCTGGGGTACCCCCGACCCTGAATCCCCTCCACCAGGACACAGCCCCAAGGGTGGGTGTCATACGGAGTTGCAGGCTTACCTGTATTTCTCATAGAGCATGGATGCCAGCGTGTTCTTCCGCTGCCCTGCAGAGGTGAAAGTGCCATCAGCCCCCCAGCTAGGATTCCCCTGCTGTCTCTTTGGGGGCACACAGCTCAGAGGGGCTCAGCCTCACCTTGCCCCAGCAGCAGGACCCTGTGCGATGGGCGGTAGGTGTCCATGGTGGAGCTGTCAGTGATCGAGGAGAGGAACTGGTGGAACGGCAGTCCGTGGTAGCCACTCTGGTGGGTGGAGTCCTCACTGCCAACCTCCTGCCCCAGCCCAGAGTTCAAGGGGTCCACAACTTTCTGAAGATGGACAGTAGGGGCTGTGGAAAGGGGCAGGAACCCACCTTGCAGTGCTTCATGCCTGCCCCTGACTTTTAGGCCTTTGAGACCCCCACAGCCATGAGGTGCCAGAAAGGGGTTACAGTCCTAGACGGCTCCTTGGAATGCTGGAGCAGGGACACCTGCAGCTGGGGCAGGGCTGACCTCTCCTGCCTGGTGGAGGCCTGCTGACCTTGTATGGCACCCCAAGTTGCTGGGTGCCCACACTGCCCCTATGCTGGGCAAGGGCTCCTATGGCACTTGAACAAACTGGGGGGTCCCCAGGCTGCAGCTCAGCTTGGCCCATCAGAGGCTCCCCCAGCCTGGCTCATCTTGCATCTCTACAGTGGGCTGTGACACTGCTCCTTCCCCCCAGTAGCAAGATTCCAGCTGGGAAGTCCTGGCTCAGCCAAGAGTGGTCATTTATAAAGAGAGGTCTACCCAGGAGCAGGGAGTTTCACAGAATCAGCATGTGGGACATGGTGGGGCCAGTTTTGAGGAGCATTTTCCCGCACGGAGTTACCTCCCCCAGCCAGCTGCGGATCACACGGCTCTGTCGGGGCACTGGCTGGCTGGGCTGCTCTGCTGGCATCGGTGGGAGGGTGGGCTCCACTGGCATTTTGCTGTGGGAAGTCCCCCATTTTCCAAGCCAAGGAGGCAGTTTGATCTCACAGGGATCCTGCCCAGTCTTTGGGGCTGGCACAGGGCTGGGCACAGGTGGTGCCTCAGAGGGGGGATCAGGGATCATCTCCTGGGGCACCTCCGTTATGTCCGACATCTTCTGGAGCATCTTGGCAGTGGCTGTCAGTGGCTCCCCATGGCATGGGAGCTTCTCCATGAGCACTTTAGGTAGGAGGACATCACCCTGGACACTGCTCACGCATGGTGCCCTCTCCCCAGAGCATTCAGCAGCCACATGGCCATTCAGGGCTACCCTGCAGAGGGGAAGAGACACTGAGGAAAGGCAACGGGGCACATCTTTCAAGTCCCCATTGCCTTCCACATGCCCAGCCCCCACTGGCATGGGCAGGGCCCTGAGGCGAGGGACCCCGGGGGCCCTGCAGTGTCACCCCCACACGGAGACAAGGGACTAGGAACTTCTCTCCATTCGGGGTTCAGAAGCAGTGCCTGCTGCTGGGCCTGCGCTCGGGAAGGGTTTTCCCCTCCACAACTCCCTTCTGCCCCCTTAACCTCCCGCAACAACACCCCTCCCACTGTCTCCAGCCCGGGCTCTGCCCCACATACCCACCACCCCGACCGCCCGTGCCTCCTCCCGGGGCTCTCCCTCCCACCCCGGCTCCAGGCCGTGATTCCTCCCAGTCTTCTCATCCACACCCCGTGCCCCTAACACCGCACAGGCCCTGTCCCACAGCTCTCCC